>CM021108.1:236029139-236074965 GCA_007115665.2 Sequoiadendron giganteum | reverse complement strand
AACCCTAATCCATCAACCCCCATACCCTCTTAATCCCTCAACCTTCAACCCTTAAACCCTAATCCCTCAACCCCTATACCCTCTTAATCCCTCAACCCTCAACCCTTAACCGTTATACCCTAATCCCTCAACCCCCATACCTTCTTAATCCCTCAACCCTTAACCCTTAATCCCTAAACCCTCTACTTGAGAGAGAGAGGAGAGGTGGTGGGAGGGACATGCTTGAGAGAGAGGGATAGGGAGAGGGAGAGAGAGAGAGGGAGAGATTCACTGTGAGAGGGAGAGGATGTAGAAGGGGGAGACTTGACAAAGAGAGAGAGAGGAAGATGGGGTAGGACAGAGATACTTTAGAGAGAGAAAGAGGGAGATAGGGTGGGAAGGAGAGACATTAGAGAGAGGGAGACAGAAAAAGTGGGAGAGAGATAGAGGGAGTGAGAGAGGGAGGGAGAGAGACAAAGTGGGATAGAGAGAGAGAGGGAGAGACATAGAGTCGAAGAGAGAGACTTGAGAGATGGAGAGGGGGTGGGAGGGAGAGGGAGTACTCGGGATAGAGGGATTCGAGAGAGATGGAGGGGGTGGGGGGAGATACATGAGATAGAGGGAGAGAGAGAGTGGGAGGGGGTGGGAGGGAGATATTTGAGAGAGAGGGAGAGAGATAGAGGGAGTGAGAGAGAGAGGATGTGGGAGAGAGATAGAGGGAGTGAGTGAGAGAGACAAAGAGAGGCCTGAAAGAGGGAGAAGGGGTAGAAGGGAGAGACTTGAGAGACAAAGAGGGAGGGAGAGTGGGTGGGAGGGAGAGACTTGAGAGAGAGAGAGAGTGGGAGAGAGATAGAGGGCATGAGAGAGAGAGGGAGAGATGGTGGGAGGGAGATACTTGAGAGAGATGGAGAGGTAGACAAAGATAGATAGAGGGAGTGGGACAAGGAGGGAGTGGAAGAGAGATAGAGGGAGTGACTGTGAGAGGGAGATGGGGTAGGAGGGGGAGACTTGACAAAGAGAGAGAGGGAGAGGGGGTAGGACAAAGATACTTGAGAGAGAGAGAGGGAGAGGGGGTGGTAGGGAGAGACCTGAGAGAGAGGGAGAGAGACAAAGTGGGAGAGAGTGAGTAGGAGAGAGATAGAGGAGGATGGAGATACCCGAGAGAGAGAGGGAGAGATAGAGTGAGTGATAGAGAGGGAATGGGAGAGAGATAGAGGGCGTGAGTGATAGACCTAAGAGAGGGAGAGGGGGTAGGAGGGAGAGACTTGAGAGAGAGAAAAAGAGAGAAAGATAACAACCTAAGAGAGGGAGATGGAGTGAGAGAGATAAAAAGACCAAAGAGGGAGAGAGAGGGAGAGTGAGAAAAGGGGGTTGGAGTGAGATAGATTTATTTAGGTACCTACATGGGAGGGAAAGAGACCTGACAAAGGGGATTGGACTGAGAGAGTAGTCTAGGTCGCGTGGGAGGGAGTGAGACTTGAGAGATAGAGACTTCAGAGGGATAAAAAGTTATCCAGTTACGATATAACGAGTTAGAGAAGGTATGAAAGGTAAAACCTCGACTATCCATCTACAATCATAAACTATGCACTCTAAGCATTATCAAAGTTGTTCACCAAAGAGGGGAAATTCTAGTTCTGTGCAAAGCAGGACATTTGGCGCTCACCAAATGTCTTGCTTTGGACGTGTCAATTAACAAGATTTGCCAATTTTTCTCATATTTTTGTCTGTGCTCCCCGTCTCATTTGCACGTCTTTCAATGCAAGTTTGTAAAAAAACTATGATAGCGTTAACCTCTCTCTTAGCTATCTAAATATATAATTATTTTTCCATTTTGATTTAGTTAAGGTTTTGATCCACGGCTTCTATTGTAAATGCCTTCATTTTTCGTCAAAAACCAACATGTGCTAGGTTTAGGATAGATTTTTACACGTTCATCGAAACGTGAAACAAATTAAATTTTTTGAAACTAGACTCCATTCTATACATGATGAAAAAAAAAATCAATTTTTGACTAGTTTGCAAAAAATTTGGGGGGGAGCACGCTCATATTTCAGCTTTTCAGGATGTGTCCACTTTGAAAATTCATAAAATATTATATATTCATTAAAAAATTATCCGAAAGAAGGATAAACTACATGGTGTTATCTAATTTCTCACCATTGTGATTTTTGAAATTCTAAAAAAAAGTTAGCCATAATGGGGGGAGCCCTCAAGCACTATGCTATTTTTTTTTATAAAAACAAGAGCTATTTTGACCCCCCCCCACTTTTTGAGACCCTTAATCTTCATTAATTTCAAAAAAAAATAGTAGCTTAGAAACTAGACTCGGAGCACTTCAACTTTTGTTCTTTCTGCATCTTGAAGTTTTGAGCGTAACTATCTTCATTTTCTCGTGCAAATCAGATTTTGCTGATTTCAGAAAAAAAAAAGTGGCATCTTAATAGCCAAAATTGTGTCACAGATTGGTGCACTTACCCCTATGTATAAAATTATTTTATTTCTGATGTACTGGAGTTAAGTTATATCAAATGCATAAAACAAACAACTATGTATCAATTCAAATCAATTCATGGGAACATGTCTAATATGAATGACCAACTAGGGATTCTAGAAGCCTTTAATTTATTTTGAACATATCTAATATTATCCATAAGTCAAAATTTATATTCATATGAAAGAAAAATAGTTAAATATGATGTTACTAAAGTTTAATATTCATACAAATCTACTTGTGAATTTTACAATCATTGCCCACATTGACATTTGAAATCCTTGGGATCTTTACCTATAATTTTTTAGTACTTTTATGTCTAAACTACTTCTATTATTTCCAACAAGCTACCATATTGTGTTCTCTATGCAAATTCTTAAATTTGTCTTGCTATCAATTTTTTGAATCTAGGTAGTAGTTGGTGAGTTAATTATAAAATGTTTCATATGGCTAAAGCCAACTAAAGAGAATGATGTCTAGGCCATAATTCCATTGACTTTTTATGATATCCAATTGTAATTCTCTAAATTTGATTTTGATAATTTTTATATATTTTCTCTTTTGTATGACAATGCCAGTATTAATATATGAGAGTTTATAAAAGGATGTCTTTCCCTTTTCATTGCAAAATTGAGTACATGTAATGTCAAAATTTCTTTAAGTATTATAAGATAAACCTTCTACTAGTTAGATATGTAGGGATATTGTATAGATTACTTGCATGGCTATAAAACTTGATGATTATGCTAGCTTTCCCAAAGAACTAGTCACCTTTTTTGGTATTTTTGATGATTTGGTAGGATTTTATAATACTTGAATGGTTTGGTCTTTGATGAGGCTGATAGAGGGTACGGGGAACCATTCTATATATTTGTATTAGCATGAGGTCCTATGTAGATATGGAGTCTATATGACCACTAGGTGATATCCAGGTATTTTATGACAAAGCTCAAGGTTAAGGTAAGGATATAAGAGTTAATATTTATTGATGAAAAATCATATGTATTAGGATTGAAGGGTACTTGAACTTCTTATTAATTTTGAAATACTTTAGTTGTATGATTAAATTTGACCATCTAGGAAACCTTATAAACCTATCTGTAAGAGATCTCTTAGTGATGTTTTAAAGAGTATGTTCACTATTGTTGATTATATGTTTGATAGAATTTGCATGTACAACATTATTGAAGAAATAATGAACCATTTGCACATAATTTCAACACTCTTTATCAAAAGTTCATAATTTGTAAGTCAATTTTAAAAACTTGATAACATGCATTTGGTTAAAATTTGGTAGCATATATGTGGTTTTTAAAAATGTTTGACAGCATATATCTTTTGGTATAAAAATGTGAAAGCTAATAACTTTTTTGATGCAAGTGAGCAAGATGTCATATAATCTACATAAATGGGTATTTGATTGGTTGTCCAACTATCACTGCCATCTTCCATGGAATGTCCTCCTTCGTATAGAGGAATTGGGTGTCCCCCATTGGTTGAGAGACACGCTGGTGAATATAATTAACACAAATGGGCCAAGGATTAGTCTGAGCTTTCATGATAAATGGTTGACTATATGCAACCCCTTGTTATGCATGAATAAGCACACATGATTTTCAAAATAAGAGTGTTGAATGTAAAGTTGGTTGCATGTGTACATACATGTCTTGAAAGTATATGTGAAACTCTAATTTTGATATCTAAATGTTTAATATGGAGAATAGGACATGATGATTAGAATTTACATTATAATCTCTCTATGAAAATTTATTTTAATAGTATCTCTCTAAGTTTCACAATAACTAAAGTACAAGGTTAAAAAAATGTATATGTATATTTCCTATTACATCTAACAAAACTCCTTTATCCTTTATCGTTTGATGGATGTCCATACCCTACTACAAATCTCCCATTTTGGCGTAGGTGGGGAGGATATTGGTAAAGGTTGTGGAGTCTTTTTTTACACCTATCAATTGGATTTACTTGAAATTTTATAAAGCCTTTTCAACAAATCCATTTTGTGCATATCTTGCAATCAAGGCATTCCATGAGAACACATTTCTTTGAGGAATTCTATCAGACAGTTCATGTACTTTGTCTATGCTTAGACATTTTAGATCTCTTGCCATAATGGTATTCCATGAGATGACATCTTTGAGGCATTATGTGAAACAATTCATTTTCCTCGTCTATGCTTCCATGTCTACTTGGACCATTACACCTACCTTGTCTATGCCTCCACATTTTGCATACCTATCTACCTGATAGTTATAGCCACAACATTTGACAAACTTCTATCCTTACAAAAACTTTGATGGATTTCCATACCCTACTCCCATCTTTGCCAAAGTAGGGAGGATACTTGCAAAGGTTATGAAATGTGGCTTTGCACCTGCCAATTGCATTTTCTTGAAAGTTTCAATATCCTTTTTAATGATTCCATTTTGTGCATATCCAGCAACCATGGAATTCCATGAGATGACATCTCTTTAAGGCATTTTGTCAAACACTTCACGTGCCTTGTCCATTCTTCCATATTTTGCATACATGTCTACTAGAAAATTTCAAGCTCTAATATCTGACAAAAATCCTCTTTCCATTATGCTTTGATGGATGTCCATGTTCTTTTCCGAAGCTCCCATTTTGGCACAGGCAGGGAGGATGCTGGTAAATGTTGTTCAATTTGGCTTTACAGCTACCAATTGCATTTACCATAATGGCATTCCATGAGATAACATCTCTGAAGCATTATGTCAAACAGCTCACGTGCTTTGTCTATTCTTCCATTTCTAACTAGGCAGTTACACATGCATTGTCTGATTCCATTTCTAATTAGGCAGTTAGACATCCCCTATCTATGCTTCCATTTTTAACTAAGCAGTTATACATGCCTTGTCTATGCTTCCACATTTTGGATACATGTCTAGCTGGGTGGTTATAGCCACAACATTTGAGAAAATTCTTGTATCCTTACAAAAATCTCCCTTCCACTATTCTTTGATGGATTTCCATACACCTGCTCCCATTTTGGCATAGGTAGGGAGGATACTGTGTGAGATTAATTGTGCTAGAACTAAACTATGTTAAGATTAAACACCTGCAAACACATTGTGGTTTTAGAAAACTTGTCTAAGATCTTGTATAAGTTTATGCTCACATTGCTGCTCTTTTTTCAATTCAATGCACAAGGCTTGCAAATTTTCATCTGCCACTCCCTCCTCTTTCAACTCATGCACTTCACCCTGAATGTTGATTGAATGAGCGTATAAAATGGGAAAAATAACATGTGAGAGTATATAACTGGAAGCCTATATATAAAAGATAACTAGAAAAACAAAACATCTTATGTCCATACACCTGCTCCCATTTTGGCATAGGTAGGGAGGATACTGACGAAATGTGGCTTTACACCTGCCAATTGCATTTTCTTGAAAGTTCCAATATCCTTTTTAAAAAATCCATTTTCTGCATATACTGCAATCATGGAATTCCATGAGATGACATCTCTTTGAGGCATTATGTCCAATAGTTCACGTGCTTTGTCTATTCTTCCACATTTTGCATACATGTTTACCACAACATTTCTAACTATGATATCTAACAAAAATCATCTTTCCATTATGCTTTGATAGATGTCCATGCCCTATCCAAAAGCTCTAATTTTGGCACAGGCAAGGAGGATGCTGGCAAAGGCTGTAAAATTTTGCTTTACACCCACATTGCATTTTCTTGAAAGTTTCTAAAGCCTTTTCAACAAATCCATTTGTGCATATCTTGCAATCCTGCAACCATTGTAGTCCATGTGACCAAATTTCTTAGAGGTATGTTGTCACACTCCAAGTGCCTTGTCTGTTCTTCCACATTTTACATACATGTCTACCAAGGGAGTTGCAATCTGTTTTGTGAATATCTTAGAATCATGACATTCCATGAGAACACGTTTCTTTGAGGCATTCTATTTAACAATTCATATGCCTTGTCTATGCAATCATGGCAATCCATGAGACCACATTTCTTAGAGGTATTTTGTTAAACCGTTCACAGGACTTTTCTATCCTTCCACATTTTGCATACATGTCTACCAAGATAGTTGCAACTACAACATCTAACAAAAACCCTCAGCCCACCCTCTTTTCTTTACCCTTCGACGGATGTCCATACCCTATTCCAAACATCCCATTTTCGCATAGGTAGGGAGGCTGCTAGTAAAGGTTTCAGAGTCTGGCAAAGCCTTTTAAACAAATCCATTTTGTGTATATCCTGCAATCATGGCATTCCATGAGATCACATTTTTGTAAGGAATCCCTACGTAACAGTTCACGTGCTGCGGCCCGTCAAAACCCTGCTTTCGTGAATGACAACCTTGAAAACTAGAAACGGTGAATGGTAATGGCAAATGGATCCTTCCAAACGGTGCTCGCCAACGGGAACGAAAAAAGCAAAAATAAAAACGGCAACGAGAAAGACCTCTCGATAAATGGCACAAGATACCAAAATGATTGGTGGTGAGTGGGCCCCACGACACGTCCACACTTAGAAGTCAAAGCTTAGTGTGTGACATTTAAGCCCACCCACTCATGATTCCCCCTTTCTACTTTGATACCATGAAAGACATCTACAAGATCAAAGTTGAATAAACAAGCATGAGAGAGAGACTCACCCAAGAATGGAGATTCTTTGAATTGAATAAACTCTAGAATAAGAGTGTACATATATCCTTGAGTTAATTGGAGTCAATCCCATAACTCAAGGTGACTAACTGCAAATGTGGTGATTTTCCCATGACAAGGTTACATGGTCAGTTGACTACCACAAGCCCATTTGAGGTGTCTTATGCCATGTCCATAATATGTGATGAATTATATGCACCAATACTAACACTCGTAGGACTTCAAATAAAGCATCATTTTTTTTTGAACGTGATGACCATATTGATTTTAGCTTATCAAGAATGCATATTTGAGTGGTGAGTTGCAACAATTATCAAATTTTCACTTGTTTATCATTTAATCTGTGCCTGACTGAGGGTAAGCTTTATTTTACATCATCATAACCATCATGTAGGTAAAAATACCTAAATGAGGTTTGATTGAGGCAAGACACTATACAACACAACCCTCCCCCTTTTTCATGTGTGCAAGTTACAGATTTGAAGTGAATTGGAGGAGGATTAGAGACCTAGCTTATCACTCAAGAATTCAAGTCCTAATAGTCAATAAATCAAGGAAATTTTATTTTATCAATGACAAAAGAAGTCTTGACAATGAAGTCGGAGAAGAAAAACCTATAAACTAGGATCAACAGGAGATTAAAGTCTTATTTTGTGTAGATGCTTCCCATTCTAGGGCACCGAGTGCCCCTATCCAGCTATTTCAAGCCCAAATTTATATGCTAGGTTCCTCTATGTCTACCCTAGATATTGTTCTCAACTTTTCTTTTATTTATCAATTTTATTTTTTTTATTTAAAATCATCTTAGTTCACTACATTTTCATAATTAATCTAGCTACATTATTACATTGTCAAACTGATTTAATTAATAATTAATTAATCACATCCAACACAACACCCTCCTGAAGGAATAAAACCCCAATCCACCATTTTGGCTCTTCCATTGAGGTTAGTAGCCAAGTGTGTGTTGGAGATCAATTTCATTCCCCTTTTCCCTTTATGATATTGGCACTAGTGTGATTTAGCTCATGTATCTCCTTTCCAATATCATAATTACTTTGTGATATTTTTATTTATAAATTTAGGTGTTGCACTAAAAATTCAAACAAAATATCTTTGTAACCCTTCTTCCTCCCTTGTCTTTCACATATTTTTCACAACCTTAGGTTAGTTTCAGACTATCATCACCTTATTTAATATCTAATTAACAATATTTCTTTTAGTAGTAAAAGTATTCCTAAATTACTCGTAGGAAGCTTGTTTACTAATATATATCCACCAATAGACTAGAACTAGACAATTAGCAAATATTTGAAGGTTAGGTTTATGAACATTGTGTATGTGTTTATCTTTCAATCTAACTCTCTTTTTAGTATTATAATAATAGCATAAGTCCCTTTATGCATTACTAGAAAAAACAAAATGATCAATTGAACATTCTTGGAGTCTAAGACTTGGATATCAAAAATCTTGGGGTATTCATTTTCCATCCTTGAACTTAATTTCCTTTTAAGAGAGGTGATATAGTTGGGGTATTTCATCTAAGTTAGCAAACAAGTCAAAATTCTCATAAACACTTTCTAAAAATTATAATTTAAACTATTTAGTTTAATTATTATATGTATTTACTAGTTTCTACTCAACATAGGTTATCCTCCAATCATAAAGGTCTTTGTTTGACACATGTGAAAACATACAAAAAAATAGAGAAAAATTCTAAAAAATACTACCACCGACCATAATGATGTCCTTATTTAAAATTATAATAAATTTAAATTTAAAATAATAATAAATAAAATATACAAAAAAAATGGCTGCCCTAATTATCAACGTTAATTATTTATGTTCAAGAAATTAGGAATTTATCTTATTTCTAGCTTATCTTATGCAAAATAAATAAAATTAAGATAATGTATTAACAAATATTTAAAAAATGAGAATTTTTTTAAAGAATTATAGTATTAATTTATATATAATGTCTTAATATCATTTGTTTACATAAATTTTAAATTCTTAACAAATTACTTGTTATAGGTGATAAAAAGTGAAAAATTGGTTAAATATGTTTATTTGAGTGACACACTTTTCTCAAAAGATGGGATATGTCTTTATGTTGCCACCTAATTAAATATTTGATCTAAAAAAAAATTGAAAAGGGAATCCATGAGAAACATATGTTTTTGAAGTAACTTATGCAGTTGAAGAAAAAACAAATTCATTGCTTTATTGTGGATTCACCACTTTTTGCAAATTTAAAATTGTCTCTCACTCCTAATCGCTACAACAAATGTGTGATCATTGCCTGCTTAATGTGATGAATCAATAATTAAAGAAATGATAAAGGGGTTTTTGCATATATGCAAATACATGAAGTACTTAAAAATTCAAATAACAAATTGCGAAAGTGTCTCAATTAAGAGGTTTGGAAGGTTTGACAATCAGAGTCTACCTTGGATATGGATATGTGTTAGAGATGACCCATCATTCTATTTTATACTTTGGTGACTTATTTTTCATGATTTCAATAATCATCAAACCGTTTACAATAATGCATTTTTGAACACTTACAATTTATAAGAATAACTAATAATATAAAACATTGAGATAATTTGTGAGCCAAAACTTTATGTCCAAACCGATCTAAAACATAAGGGAAAAAGACATAGTATGTGTTTTACCATTACCAACTTAAATCCTCTAATAATGAGTATCTTTCAAAACAGTTTTAAAAATGAAAATGATAGGATAGTTATAAAATTCATCCTTGAAATGACATACATCATAACATTGCAGTTTGTCTACGAATAGCATAATACATTTTTCTATGTAACACGCATATTAAATAACACACAGTGAATTGAAGACCTAAACACACTATTAATCCAGTCCAGAAAATACATCTTTGACAATATTTATTAATTAATTAAAAATCATAATATAACGATTTTTAATTTTCAATAATTAATAAATCGATCAAAGATGCATTCTAGAAACTGGATGGACGTTCCCCTAAGTACTGCCAACAACAAACATTAGCTTCTACATTTATTTACTTACTTCGTACTTCACCGCAAAGCACGCCTGAGAAACAGCAGCTGAAAGAAAACTTTCCCTGATATGGAACTTTTACTGAGCCGCTCCCCTCTTCCATGATTGTCTTGTCTCTCAGCATTTCCATGATTTTCCTTGCCTTTCCTGCTGTATAAAGTGCTTTGGCAATCTTTCTTTCATCACTTTTCACGGCCCATTTCCTGCAGTTGAGCATGATGAGATGTTGAATTTTTTCTAGGCATTCGTTTATTATATCTGCCAAGCAGCTCTCTAATTCCTTCAGTAGTTCATTCACATCGGTTTCTTCATTGCACTCAATGCTGTTGCATAACTTGTACACTGCACTGCCCCATGCAGCTCTGCTCCAGTCAATGGAGTCTCTGCCATTCCATCTGTCTGGACAGCCTTGTGTTTTCTCCTTACTTTTTGACCCAGCTGGTTTTATGCTTACCGGTGTCTCTGTTTTGCGTTTACTTTCCGTTTTGAGGGCGGCCAATGCTGCAGTCACAGTGTCAGGAGCTGTTCCCTCTCTGGAATTGCTTACCGGTAACAACCTTTTCTTTCGCAGCTTACCAAAGTACATGTCGGCTGCGTCGCTGGTGATTTCGTGGGCTGCTTCGCTGGCGATATCGTCGGCTTCTGTATCCGCCTTGTCAACAAAATCTATGATTTCCCATGCTTGAGAATATGCCTCAAAACAAACTTGAACTACACTTCGAGGGAGAGAGCCAGAACTGGAAGCCCGTTCCTTGTCACTTTGAACACAATTTAAAGAGAGCTGAGCGATGATACTCAACAGGGACACTGCTGTCATTTTCCATGGCTTTCTACTCATGTCTGTGAACTGCTCTTCTGGAGGTTGCTGAGTCCCCTCGATCGGGGTTATCTTGCACAGATACTTCAATCCTGTCTGAGGCTTATTTGGCTCCAAACAACTCAACCCCAGACGGCTGCCCGTTCTATTGGTAGCCAGAAACTCAACCAGATGTTGACACTTAATTTCACGGTCTTTCTTGCCTGGTGAAATGAGGTCTGCGGCCTTGAGAATGGAGTTGCGATTAGATAACCACAAGCTTTCCGGAGTCTCGCCTAGCATCTGCACACTCTCCAATATTGCTTTGTAATCTGAATAGCCTTTTTTGAGCTTCGATAGATATTTACCGATCAATATTTTTGGGAAAAGTATCTGAGAGGCGAGCCAACAAGCTTTGCTGAATGAAACCGTGAACCACTGGACTCCAATCACTGGATACAGTAATAATCCTGGTAGCGTGATCTTTGTCGACTGATTGGCAACCACCTTTTCGATTTTGGCGTGAAGCAATTGTGACTGCGGCAGCTTGTTCTTCTCCGCCTGCTGCAACTCTTTGAGATGTCTTGTCCAGAAATCCTCTATCCTAAAACAGCTACTCCAATTTCCGTAATAAGCCACTGCTCTAACCCACCTCCACAGAATCATTGACCATCCTATCAAGATGAATAAACATTGCATCATAGTTATACTAAACCTTAACCTATCACGCGCAGTGCATAACACCAGTTGGGGACTCTTCCGAACCCCCGCTACAATCGTAATTGCAATTTGAAATGTAACTATGATTGCAGCGGAGGAGGCCAAGGGCGACCTGGCAATGACATACTCAAGAGAGTAGGCGCGAGCAACAATCCACGATCTTAGCACTGCATTTTCTACTCTCTGCCAGCATTCTTGACGACGAAAATGATAATGATGATCCTCCTCTGCTCTCCGCACCCCTTCATAAGAGTGCTCATGCTCATCCCCCACTTGTTCCTTGAGAATTAGAGGAGTCTTTTTCGCTATGATGCGCTCAATGCCTCTGGCTGCGATATTAGCGCAGCCAAGGAGGAGGAGGAGCATACAAAAGGAGGAGAATATTAGGGCGGCGAAAATATAGTAGAGACGAATGTTAGTACCTCGCTGTCTGGGCCATAGGCTTTTTAAGATAGATCCCGCAGACTTGGGATTTATAAAATACAACTCAGATATTACATGAAGAAAGACAGTTAATGCCAAAGACACAATCTTACCCCAGAAATCCTCAGCCCCGGGATTGGCCATTGCAGGCATCAAATAAGCTATTACAACACACAACATTATTCGACTGGTATGGATCATCCAAAACTCGTTCAAAGTAATGTCTCTCTGCTGCCAGTTCATGGGCTCGCCCTGAGTACTAATCAAGTTTAGCAATTGGATTGTCAAAGCGCTGAGCACAAGAAAATCACCGGGAATCCAATGTGCTCTAATCCTCAAACTCCTCACTCCATCCTTCAAAATGAGAAGAATAAATAAAATCACTGCTGACACCAACAAGACTATACTGGTCATACCTTCACCAGCGGACTCCCCAAAGGAAACCCCGATCTGAGAACAATTTTCCAATCTCAAGTGTTTAACACAGTCAGTACAACTTTTCACTGCCATGATTCAACACAAACAAACTCACACTGATCGACCCTCTTTACCCCTTCTAAGCTAAAATATAAATCAGTGGCAGGTGACTCAAATTGAAAGCATGCATCACTCTCCCTTCTTTACTTTCTTGAAGTACTGCAGAGCATTATTTGGGTGGTTGGAAACCTGCTTGTTGACAAAGGGCTTATATTGTGATTTTTATATCACGGTAAATCCACTCAAATTTTCCCTCTAAATGATGTTCGTACCATGCTCAACGGTAGAAACATTCAGTGATCTTTCAGAATCTTCAGTGATTTTTCAGAATCTGTCAGAAACTTTCCCTTGTTCAGTTTATTTATTTTATTTTAAGTTTCCAAAAAACAATAATTACAGGATACGGCCATCAAAGTTAAGATGTTGGACTTGCAATATTACATTGGAAAAGCTATTTGGACTCCAAAGTAAGCATGTTTCGCGTTTTAGAATCGAACAGTTGGTAAATTCAATGGCCGTTATATCGTGAAATTAGTTTGTTGAGAAATTAATAAAAAGTATTTATTTTTATGTTTTTTATTTCATAGAAATTGTATTTTAATTTTTTCATAGGTTATACAAATTTTTGTGAGTGGATTTATAATTTTATTTATAAAAATAGAGAAAAAATAAGGTTTAATAAAATGAGTTGTTAATATATAGAATTCATTTACAATTTGTTAGCAATCAATTCATATTAATTCTTTATTTGTGTCAAATTGAGATTTTTTCAAAAAAGATATGAAAATCCTTATGCTCTCTTATCCTGATGATGGATCACGAAGTGTGATCCGAAACATTGATATAAAAAATTCCACACAATCAAAACCAGAAACAAAAATTGAACAATATGAAAATCCATCAAAGAATAAAGGATAGATGAATTTTATCAAATGTTTTAGTTGCCTTTGTGTTGGTTGATATGAATGCAAAATGTAGAAGCATGTTGAAGTAATGAAAGCGTATTGGCTGTCAATCTTCAAAAAATATAAAAAACATTATGAAACATACGTTTAATTTTCTTTGAGTACTCTTAGCCTATGCCAAAGTGGGAAATTTTGAACAATGGTATAGACATCATCAAAACATAAAGGGTGGATGAATTTTCCATGCCACTACACTAGTTGACATGAATTCAAAATGTAGTTCATGTTCAAGGATGAATCAATATTGATTGTCAACCTTTAGAAACTTAACTAACCTTACAAGATGACCATAATTTTCTTTTCATCTTTAGGGAAGTCTTGATTTGATGTTCATATTGTTGTGTGTGGTAGTAGTGTGAGATGGTGAAATGAGATCTAAGGCAAAAGACCTAACCTAAATCACACATTCCATCATTAACATTGGGGGACACAAAATAAACCAAGAGAAACTATCTGGTTGTTGTCCTGAAGGAAGAGCCATAATAGTTGGTCAAAATCAGAGGCAAAATTGGCTAGATAGGGGCGAGGGTGCCCCTATCTAGAAATGATTCCTTTTAGGTGTGGATGATGAAAATGTGAATCACAAATAATAACAATGCAAAACTCACACTTCAACAATCACTTAATGAAGTTAAAGACCTTGGATCAAAATGACTTTTAAGTTTGATGAGTTGATGAACTAATAACAAATCCACTTTCTATCTACATTGATTTCCTAGTTTTGCTAGAAGAGAAATATTATTGCATAAAAATGACTTTAAAGAAAAATCTTCATTATAATAAATATTGCTACACAAAATAATCATACTTGAACACAAATATTGAAAGAGGATGAAAACAGTTCTCAACTACTCTATGTGCACCAATGCCACAAGTATTAATTCAAAGCCAACAAAACCTAAATGAAAAGTTAATTCTAGTTTTGAAGATCAAATTTATAGCTAACCCTTATTGTTTTACTTAAGTTTTACTCTAATTTCTCTAGATCCTCACATAAAATGCACTTTCCTAAATGAAACCTTCCTAACATATTTAAAACTCTTCAACTTGAAAGTTCTTATTTAAAATTCAATCTTTGGAACATTATTTTTTTACATGTTTAGTTACTATATATATATATATATATATATATATATATATATATATATATAATTTGTATTCAAATTTATTAAAAGAGATTTCTTTTTAAAACATTAACTAATTACTTTTATCATTTATTCTTTTATTGATAATTTGATTGTTAATAATTATTTCTCTTTCATTAAATTTTAAAATATTATAATTCACAAATTATTTTTAAAAAAGTTGCTATTTTAATAATCATAAATAATAACTCCATTCAGGTCACATAGTTTTGTTTTACAGGTTGGATGTAATGGATGCAAAAGTCGATTTCAGAGAGGATTTACTTTCATTTCTAATCTTTTATTGTTTGCTAGATATTATTAAATCTTATATTTATATGGTTTTTAAAAAATTTATTTCATGGACAATCTAAAATCTATTGAGGCCATCCTTCAATTCCTGCTGACTACATCACTTAATACCCATCAATTCAGGCCGAAGATTGATAGCACTAAACATTAAATATGTGTATTTGTGTTCATTTTACCTTTTTCGATCTGTAACTTTTTTGGTTGTAGACTATTAGTCGATCTACACTTCCAACGCCCCCTCCATTACAGTTTTGAAGTCTGATTTTATAGATTATGGAGGAAGTTTAAAATGGCTCTAAGTGTTGATTGATAAGGGAGACATTAAATTTGAGGGGTGACTCAGCCATGGGTCATAGCCCCTTGTCTGTTGTGTCTATGGTGCCTAACTTGGGCTGCCAGTTATTTCAAGGATTTCTCTTTCGTTCTTTAAACATTTTCAGATGCAACGTTTATGATTAATTTTATTGAGTAATTCAGTTTGATTGACGAACTCTCAATTGTTTGTACGATTACCACCAATCTAAGTCTGTAGTTTTTTATTCCTTTAAATCTGAATTTGCTTTAGATCATAATACAATATTACAACCTTTAAGTCCTATATTGAAAGACAAGATTTCACTATAGTTTTCCTTGCATAGGTAAACCTAGGTTTCAAAACTTCTATTAATCTGGATAAAATACAAAAAAATATAAGTTCATAATTGCTCTAAAATCAATTCAACTTCTTTAAATTTTTGAATAGTTTGCAAAGAACATATTTGAGAATTAAACATAATACTTTTATTTTCCAAATAATCATATCGATTCACACAATTTTTTCAATTGCTATCAATTATAACATGCCCTTGTTTACAAATGCTCTATAATCATTATACAAGTTACAATATGAAAGCAATGATATTTTTCTCTGAAATTTCAAGAAACATATGGGTATGTGCAGGATCATCATGGAAAAAATAGGCCCTTAAGTGGCAATAAAATTCAAAAAAATCAGAGTTAGGCAACTTGAGATAAAAATTTGAATAAGTTATCTATATTATTTCAAAAATATTTAAGAATACAATTTGTAGCAAATTGAATGTAGTTTCTAAACTACTAGGTTTATTTAAAAAATAAAAAAATCTATTTGGTGAAAATTTGAAATTTTAATTCAGTAGTACTTAAATTTTAGGGAAAAAATAAGAAGTAGGTGTCTGTCTAACCACCCTAAGCACAATAAAATGATAATAATTTTTTTATAATATTTTAAATATAAGTAGAGGACTCATGTCTCGATGTGATGCATATTTTTTTGTAATTTGTTTCCAAGTAAATAATTAATTATGAATTTTTTATTACAACTTTTTAAAAAAAAAAAAATTCGTATGTCTGACCACCTTAACTTGGTCAAAACTTCATGAAATTCAATTCTTTTTTTTTTAATCCTATATTACATGAAGCATAGAATGTGACAAATGTTTTGGATTCAAAAAAATTGATACCATTTGAAAGCTATAGATGTTTTTCAATCAGCCTATCGATCAGGACTTTAGTCATAATTCAAATAGAAAATGAATAATAATTATTAATTAAATTCAAAGGAAAACATAATTTATATTGGTGGAAAGCTGAGAATCTCCTTTAAAAACCCTTTTCGTTTCATCAATTTTGGGTAGAAAAAAACTCGTTAGTCATATGGGCCATCATATCACTTACATATCGCCACTTTTTAGCCCATCATGATCCTGCACATACCCATATGATTTTAATTCAAATGGAAGTAACCTGGACAACTCCAAAAACATCTTCAAACACCTCTATTCTTCATTCAAGAACCTGAAATACATAAGAGAGGAAAAACAACAATCCAATGGGCTCTCCACCCATTTGTAGGGTTGTGAGACAACCCACCCTTGAGCATGTGGAATCACTTAGCCACTTGGAAATACTCAACAACAAAAAAAAAACTTTATCACAATATACTTTACATGTACACACAAAAATACCCTCACATTTAACCATTCTCAAATCTCACAAAGACACTTAAATATAGGACATTGGTTTTCCACAAAGGAAAACCACATAGGGGGAGTAGGGGCTCAACCTATAGGGGAAACATGTGTGTGTCTGTGTATCATAGTCAAATATCCACATCAAAATTCCTCATCAAACTCCACATCAAAAACACCACATCAACACCACATCAACACCCCATCAACACCATATCAAACACCCTTATTCCTCCAAACATAAACCCAATTTGCATAAAGATATGGGATGCTCATATCCCCAAATAAGAAAGGGTACTCATACCCTAGAAATGACCAATATACACAAGGAATATTCATATCCTAAATATGAAGATGCCCCTATTTGTGGGAGTTGTGCTCACTTGAACCCCTTGCACATGGAGGACCAAAGTATCCTCTTTGCAAGAGGGGGTCAAATCCCCTAAAAATAAAACAAGAAAATGAAAAAACACAATACATAAGAAATCACATGATATTAAGAAACCCCTAATCAAAACCCCATAAAAAAATATTATACATTATTGCATAAAATTAAAGAAAGAGAAATTCCTACCTCCAATCATAATATCCCACTAATGGTAGGCTTCTTGGATGGGAACCTCCTCCTCCAATCCTTCTCTTTGAGTCTCCTCCTCTTCTGAACACACTCTCTCCCTTTCTCCCTCTCCAGAAATCCCAAAACAAAATCACAAGTTTTTCAAAATGTAAAATGAGCAAGTAACCACCTCTCCTCTCTATGAAAGGTGCATTTTAAAGAGAAGGGAGAAGTAAATTCATCCCACAACTAGCACAACCACCCAACTACCCTCTCTTTTCACCACTTTTGTGAGTGGGGGTTAAATCTAAGGGTCTAAACACTTTTTATAAGGTTAGGGGGTGTAGTATCGAAAAATGTTGTCCCTTACATTTTCACACTTAATTTGGGAATGATTAACAAATAAATGGACCTAATTTCACCTTGATTTAGTGTTGTAATTTGTTTTATACATTCACATTGGATTTAGGGCCCTTTAAAGCTAAATAGACCTAATTTTTCCTTAATTTAATGTTGTAAAGTGTATTTATTAAATGCACCTTCCCATTTAGTTTTTGGCCCTCTTGCATTTATGACCTTCATATATCATCATTAATAGACCCCTAAGGCCCTATATTATGCATCCTGAGGCATATTTCAACCTAAATCCTGACATAGACATCAAATATACTTAATTTCTCAACTCCCCGACATTTCCTCCACCTGAAAAAGCTTGGTGGGACCCATACGCCACCTTGGACATATGAGTCCCATCCAGATGGGATCTATATGCCACAAGTGGTATATGATTCCCATTTGGCCTCTTTTTAGGGTTTTGAGCAGGAAATCGAGGTTTTAAGTTCAAATTTTATGAATGTCAGCCTCTAGGATCTAATAAATGGTAAGTTGGATGGATTTCTTATATAAACAAGGTCTCAAATAATTATTTCACCTAATCATTCATGATATCAAGCCTAGCTATCAAGAGTTAATCATTCCAAGACATCACAAGAGTGTTGAGAGAGTTTACAAGATCATTTCTAAGGAATTCAAGGGAAAATTTTATCATGTTTGTTGTAGTAATTCAAGATCCATCATCATGTCAAGATCATCAAGCATCAAGCATGTTGTTGAGCTAGTGTTGTGATGTAGCATTCAAGATCCATTTGCAAGCATTGTTTCATATCCATATCCAAGATCAAGATCTACATTCTACATGGCCACTTCAAGTTAGGTTGTTGATTCACATTTCAAGATATCATTCAAGGTATCATTGTTCATGTTTCATTGTTTCATCACAAGGTTTAATTACCTAAATAGGGTTTGACCAATGCAAACCCCTATTTCCTAATAAATCAACAAGTTTTTCTCTCTCTACATTTTTGATTGTAGATCTAGGTGCTTTAAGGCTTGAAGATCCTTTGAAGATTAGGTTGCAAGGTTGAAGAAAGTCATAAAGTTTTCACAAGGTTTTCATCCTCACGAAAAGTCACCTACAGGTTGCGAATCAAGGTTTCAGACAAAGGAACAAAGTGTGGAAGGCAGAGCAAAGGTTGAAGAGAAAATTTAGATCTTGATCTTCTGAAAAATCCAAATTGGACTGATAAGCCACTTCTGGCATATGAGTCCCAGTACAGTCAAATTTGTAGATTTCAAGAGTTTCAGACTTGTCTTTTCCAGATTTTTGTTCCTACCCAAAAACCCTAATCTAGGAATAAATCACCCAATCTAGCGTGTGTGTGCCTGTCTACATTAATTTTAGTATTTTTAGCATTTTAGGGCTTCATTCAAGTTGCCACGGCTTTCCAAGTGCCCCTCTGTACTTTTCCAATTTTATATTTTATTTTGCATTCATTTCGAGGTCATTTTGTGAAGCTTTGCATATCATTAGGTTTCATATTTGATCTTGCATTTCATTTGTCTTTCTAAGCCCTAGCTTGGTGGTGAATCCTCTTTTAGTCTCTAATCATACCCTAGGACACCCTTGAGCAAATCTTTTTCCCCTACTTCACCCTTGGATTGAGATCTCTAGGGTTTCCTTGAATGAAAAGTGAGGAATATTGTTGTTCTATGTCCCAACCATAAGCAACGATAATTTTCCACCTTTCATTTTGGTGAACCTACATTTATAATATCTTAATTCTAATTTGGAGAGCATCATAGTCCTAGATTTAGCTTACATTAACTTTACATTAGGTTTTCCATTAGTTGATTTGCATCTAGGGTTTCTAAATATTACATTAGTGAAATTTCATATAGGTTGCATTTTTGCATCTTGCATCATTGAATTCCATCTAAAAACTATAATCGAACTTAGTCTAGAGACCATACAAACTAAGAACCTTGAATTTCACTCAGAATTTGTTGATTTCGATGCAAAAACCCTAAATTGGGACTCATAAACCCCTCTGGGTGATTTAGTCCCAGTGTAGGTTGTTTTTCCTACTTTCTAAGATTTCTATGTTGTGCATTTTCCAACATTTGAACCCTTGAAATACCCTGACTAGGACTCATACACCCCTCTGGGCGAATTAGTCCCAGATCAGCTCTGAAATTGCCTTTTACAGCATTGAAAACCTTGTTTTTGCTCTTCTGTTTGTTGTCATTAGTTATCTATTTTAGTTGGATGAGTTTCCATTACATGCATTTCACTAGATCTAGCTTAAATCAGTTCATTTCATGCATTTCTTAATTCCAAATTTGCATTTACAATATTTCATTTTTAGATTATTGAATAGTGTAATATGTAAATTATCTTGTTTGAAATCTAAAAATTGCATTTACACATTTCATTCTAGGTCTTTAGATTGCATTTTAAGTCTCTTTCAATTTTAAGTTTGCATATATTACTTTTCACAAGATGTTGGTATCTATCTTTTCCAAGTTTGCAAAGAAAAAGTTAGCCAATAAGCATGTTAGTCATTCATTCAATACATTTCATTGTCATGAGAGTCTCTTAGTGCAAGAGAGTGAAAATGTTGACTCTTTCCTTCAACCTACACCCCATCATATCCCTCCTATTTGTGGTAATGATGTGATAGAAGAAGATACAAGCATAGATAACAATGGTGATCATATTTATTCTTCTCCTGATACCTCTCCTGTTAGTGACGAAGGTATCTTGGTGAAAGAAGATGCAATCGTTGAGAATCATGAAATTATTTCTTGTCCTTCTCCTCCTCCCCCTTGGGAAGATATTATAGCTCAATAGAATGAGATCATAGACACATTTCTAAACATCACCTTACCTAGTCTCCATTTATCTCTTGCTTGTGAGAATGTCTTAGTGAAAGAGGATGAAAGCATAGATAAACATGACAATCACATTTGTTCTTCTCCTATTATCTCTCCTACTTGTGAAGAAGATACTTTGAGGTTAGAAAATACAACCAATGAGAGTTATGAGAATCTTATGTTTCTCTCTTCTTCTAGGGATAATATTACTAATAAACAAGACAATCCAACCATTGATAACTCCCTTACTTGCGATGAAGTCATTTTAGAAGAACCAACTTTTGAATTTCATGAATGGCTAGTTTGTTGTTCTCCTAAAAACTCTCCTATGAGGGATGATATCATGGTGGAAGAAAATAAGACAATTGGCATTCCTTTCAAATAATAGTAATGTAACTTCCTTAGATGATGGTGAAAATATGACACTAGATTTCCCTTCATTAGAAAGATATCAAACTGAAACCACTAAGGTATTGAATGCACAAGTGTCCATTAGATCCCCCTTGATTAATGGACCTCCTACATACCCTGTAGGACATCCTAATAATCCTTTAATTCTTTACCCACACTCACAATGACCACAAACACAAAACAAACCTAAACTTATCCTTCACCCACCTAAGAATAATGTTTCATTGTAGCTGAGTTATAATACCGTTGCTCATACATATAACACTAGAAATAATCTACAACCAAGACAAAAACCTTCAACATCCCTTCCATTGCCTAATCCTATCTTTCCTAACCCTATCACATCGGGTCCTCCTCGTTTGCCTCCACAAAGTGGAAATGAGTATGATCTTGTCAAATAACTAGAGAATACTCCTACTAAGATATCATTATGGGACCTTATTCAAGAATTCCCTCATTATCACACCATGATTCAAAGTGCTTTACAACAAGTTCCTATCTCTTCTAATATGCAATCAAACGATATGTCAACCCAAATTTAAGCTATAACACCAAATAACTTGGACATTACTTTCTGTCAAGATGAGTTACCTCCATTGGAAGTGCAAAAACAAAATGATTATTTCATGATAATAGTTTCTCATAATAGAACAGGGACAAAGTGAACCCTTACTGACAATGGCTCTACTCTTAATGTGTGTAGTATGAAAATTTTGGATAGACTTGGCGTGGATAAATAAAAAATTGAACCCGATTCCTTATCAATTCGAGGATTTGAAAATATAGGAAAACAACTACTTGGAGTGATTGCATTGCTTATTACAGTTGGAAAGGTCACATTACAAACTCCTATTCATGTTATGCCTCATGATCTTTCATACAATCTCCTCTTAGGAAGACCATAGATTCATGAGATTCGTGTGGTTCCTTCTACCCTTCATCATATCATCAAATATGCTACAAAAACAAAGTATATACAATCAAGGCCGACCTTGAACCAAACAGTTGTTTGAACATTAAGAAAAATAAGGAAAATCCTTTGAAAACATTGACACCAACTACACAAGTAGAACCTGTGCAAGAGAAAGACAAGAAAAACACATTGAGGAAGTCACGAAGCTATTAGAAAATGATTTGGGTTCCCTAGATTTCACATCATTCATGGGAAAATACAAGATCATAAACAAAGACTTCAAAAAGGGAAAAGAAAAAGCAGTAATTTTGACACAAAATTCGAAAGATCCTTCTAAAGCATCCACCTCAAACACTTTAGAACAAAAGATAACAAATTACACAACAAAATTTGATGAACTCAATTATGAGCAACCATTGAATCTGAAAGAAATGTAAAAACTTTATGAAAAAGGTTATGAATTTATGAAACAACTCGGTTATAGTGGAAAAGGATGTGGTGCTAGAGAACAAGGTATTTGTGTCCCTATAGAGCCTCACACGCAAGAAAATACTAGTGGTCTTTGTTATTGTCCCTCAAAAGAAACAAGCAAGCCTTCACATAATATAAACACTCTTACAATAGATTCTTCTAAGCCAAGTTTAACATTAGTGCATCCTGAATTGATAGACACTAGTGGTCTTGATTGTTATTGTTTGAAAGAAATGAAACAAACAAAGAAATCTTTGCTTAATATCATTGTCATCATGCAAAACACTAATGATTTGAATTCATTAGATTTTACACCTTCCTTTAAAGAAGAGTACAAAATATCACAATCAAAAGGGTCTTGTGTAAGTATGACAACCTGTACTAAGCAAAAGATATTTGTGTCACAAAATAACAAAACATCCCCTACCATTGATCAAGAGAGTATTTTTTCGAGACTCCTCCAAGATCTTTTGATATCTCTCCCTCCAAGAAAACATAATAAATTTTATTACAAGAGTTCATTTTTTGTGTACCATAGAGTTCATGGTCATTCTACTAGTGAATGCAAGGCTTTAAGTGATAGAATTCAACATCTTAAGGAGTGTGGTGCTCTTCCTTATGTTGGAGCACCTCATTCCTCTAATTGATACTGATTTTCACTCTAGCATGTTTCTCATCAATCATCTTGGCTCATCCTTGTCCTGCACTAAGTGGGGGCAAGGGTCCTGTCCTTGTATGTCACTTGTCATTGGATCTTTTGACTAGTTGACCGCCTTTCATATACATATAAGAGCAAGCTTGGGATGTGGAAGACATGCCTTAATTTGGCTTGCATGTGACGTACCGAGTTTTGGGGGAAACCCCTTTTTATGATGTAGTTCGATTCAAAAACATATGACTTGGCATAGGGCCTTCTAAAAAAGCTCTCATGTCTTCTTCTAATTTAAAGAAATCACTCACAACAATGGTGTTAGCAACTGCTTAAAGTGTGGGCATATATCAACACTCATGTTTCATTTTGCAATTTTCTTTATTCTTGTGATGTGTCCTTTTCTTGATGGTGTCATTGGGCTTAATATCCTCCGAGAGTGATATTTCTTTGAATTTTCCTCTCTTGGAGACATTAGGCACGATGTTCCCTAAGAAGATAGCTTACATGAACTAAGAAAAATCCCTTTGAATGTACCTTACACTACTTTGCATTTACAATATTTGTTATATGGCCACCTTGTATAATACACTTTGCTTGCCTGTGGAGCCATCTTGTTTGCTCATGAGTTTCAAGCATATGAAGCTTTACTTGTCTCATGAAGCTTGAACTTAATTGTTAAATGGAACATTGTAAAATTTATCGAGAGGTATAACTTTGGTATGATTAGCATATGATGAGAAGCCTAAACGTGGGCATGACTTTCTCATTATACGGTGAGAAGTCGGTACAGAGGCATGAATTTATCACTAAGCCACCCTTTGGATACTCACCCAACAAACAACTTGAAGTTTTGTTGCCTCAGATTGAGCCCACATTTTGGACAAACAACTTAGATCTTATCCACAACATGCAGGACAAGCGATCGAGGCTTGATCCACCTCTTTTTATTTTTTCTTGTTTTTCTTTTTCTTTCTTTTAGTTATTGGCATTACATATCGACATATATTGATGTTGCATATCATACACCTTGTGTGTGTCCATTTGTGCTTATGTCAATTTGATGAGGATCTTGGATCCTAGGGGCTTGACCTCCCCTTTGGTCTTTGTTATCCTAGACCATCCACATTGGTACACTTAGACCCCTCTTGAATGTCTACTTTAGTGTGAGTTTGAAGCAACTTCTTCATCTCACTAAACTAGGGGCTAAATGTAGTGTCGAAAAATGTTGTTGCTTATATTTTAACACTTAATTTGGGACTTATTAACATTAAAATGGACCTAATGTCACCTTGATCTATTGTTCTAATGTGTTTTACACGTTCAAATTGGATTTAGGGCCCTTTTAAGCTAAATAGACCTAATGTTTCCTTAATTTAATGTTGTAAAGTTTATTTCTATATACCTTCACATTAAGTTTTGAGCCCTCTTGCATTTATGACCTTCATATCATCATTAATAGGCCCCTAAGACCCTATATTATGCATCCCAAGGCATATTTCAATCGGAATCTCGACATAGACATCAAATATATTTAATTTCTCAACTCCCCGACATTTCCTCCACCTGAAAAATCTTGGTGGGACCCATGTGCCACCTTGGGCATATGAGTCCCATTGAGATGGGACCTATAAACCAAAAGTGGTGTATGAGACCCTTTTGGCCCTTTTTTATGGTTTTTAGTGGGAAATCAAGGTTTTAAGTTCAAATTTTATGAATTTCGGCCTCTAGGATCTAATAAATGGTAAGTTGGATGGATTGTCTATATAAAAAAGGTCTCAAATCATTATTTCACCTATGCATTCATGATATCAAGCCTAGATATCAATAGTTAAGCATTCCAAGACTTCACAAGATTGTCAAGAGAGTTTACAAGATCATTTCTAATGCATTCAAGGGGAGATTTCTTCATAATTTATTGCATCAATTCAAGATCCATCATCATGTCAAGGTCATCAAGCATGTTTTTGAGCTAGTGTTGTGATGTAGCATTCAAGATCCATTTGTGAACATTGTTTCATATCCATATCCAAGATCAAGATCTGCATTCTACATGGCCACTTCATGTTAGGTTTCTCACTCACATCTCAAGATCTCATTCAAAGTATCATTGTTCATGTTTTATGTTTCATGTTCATGTTTCATTGTTTCATCACAAGGTTTATTTACCTAAATGGGGTTTGACGAAGGAAAACCCCTATTTCCTAACAAATCAACAAGTTTTTCTCTCTCTACATGTGTGATTGTAGATCTATGTGCTTTGAGGCTTGAAGATCCTTTGAAGATTAGGTTGCAAGGTTGAAGAAATTCATCAAGTTGTCACAAGGTTGTCATCCTCATGAAAAGTCACCTATAGGTTGCAAATCAAGGTTTAGACCCGAAAAAAAAGTGTGGAAGGCAAAGCAGAGATTGAAGAGAAAATTTAGATATTGATCCTTTGAAAAAACCAAACTGGACTAACACGCCACTTCTGGCGTATGAGTTCCAACATAGTCAAATTTGTAGATCTCAAGAGTTTCAGACTTGTCTTTTGCAGAGTTTTGTTCCTTCCCAGAAACCTTAATTTGTGACTAAATTGCCTAGTTTGGTGTATCAGTCCCAATTTGCATTAATTTTAATATTTTCAGCATTTTAGGGTTTCATTCAAGTTGCTATAGCTTTCCAAGTGCCCCTCTATACTTTTTTGATTTTATATTACATTTTTTATTCATTTCTAGGTCATTTAGTGAAGCTTTGTGTATAATTAGGTTTCGTATTTGATCTTGCATGTCATTTGTCTTTCCAAGCCCTAGCTTGTTGGTGAACCCTCTTTTAGTCTCTAATCATACCCTAGGACACCCTTTAGTAGATTTGTTTCCCCTACTTCACCCTTGGATTGAGATCTCTAGGGTTTCCTTGAATGAAAAGTGAAGAAGATTGTTGTTCTATGTCCCAAACCATAAGGAACAACAATTTTCCACCTTTTAGGGGGTTGAATCAATTGTATATTAAAACATTCAATCCCTAATTATCTTTCAAACCCTTATCAAACTTTAAACCCTCATTAAGCATTAGTAGAATGTAAACATGTTAAACAAAAATGCAAACACAACCAAAAACAAGAGAATAATATATTTACGTGGAAAACTTATGGAAGGAAAAACCATAGTGAG
Organism: Sequoiadendron giganteum; assembly: GCA_007115665.2. NCBI lineage: Eukaryota > Viridiplantae > Streptophyta > Pinopsida > Cupressales > Cupressaceae > Sequoiadendron > Sequoiadendron giganteum. Next base: position 236,048,604 of record CM021108.1, on the reverse strand, counting down.
GATTAGATCACATATATATGAATAGAAACACTAAATATAACTAGGCTCGCTACTAAGGGCTCACTACCAAAAAAAATAAAGGCTCACTATCGAGTGTCTCAATGCCAAGGGCTCACTACCCAGAAGAAATAAGAATAGAAATAATTGTTCTAGATATATTCACTATCTTAAAGCAATGAGAAAACCCACCATTGCAGCTTTACACCATCCACAACCTTTGGTTCAGTGCCTCTAACAACTTCAAGCACACTGAAAATGTAGACACCTTCTTCTCACTACATCTAGGGTCATATGCATTAAGCTCACACTCAGATCACCACACTTGATCACATTTGCATCTTTCACATGCCACACAACATCTCCAACAACTCACCTTTTATTATACCATCTTCATCCTAAACAATCTTAATTAGGTCAGCCTCAATGAAATGTATGCACCTCAAATGTGCAACACCAAATTAGTTAAGCACCAAACACTTTCATGGTGGAAAGAAGTATGCTAAGGGTTAAGAACGACTGAAATATACATCAACATGCATCACCATGCTTCCACAAACAATAAACAACCTCCATGATTACCGCTAGCACCCAAGTCGGCTAAACTTGCACTAACACTAACAAGCGACCACATACACACTTTTCCAAGTCCAAACACAACATGCAAACCACAAGGCAATACTTCACAACATCCACATAACATCCCAAAATATTCTAGCATCAACATACTATATTGCAACATTGTCGCAACCACCTAGAACAAAGAATACTTTCATCTTGCACATCAAGATGTACACTACTACTAAACTCCAACATAAGAACTTAACTTGTAGAGAAACTCAACACCAAAAACTCCAAGGATATATAAATACAAACAATATAAGCATGTTGCCAAATCCGCAAGATAGGAAACAATAATACAGAGAAATGCAAATAAATCTCATTTCTCCCAAATAACCGTCTTCATAGGCAAACACACTATCAAACATAAATTCCCCTACCACATGATCCAAAACTTGAAACTTTGGATATAGAACCTTTGAACACCTTTTATCGTCACTTCCAAATTGCACAATCATATCTTCAACCATGAAGAAATACGGAGCACAACACTAAACACACTTCTAACAAACCGCACACTCTTTTATCCAAATTTTCTCAAAAGCACTTGGAAACCAAGTGAACCAACTACATTGGAAACACCAACAAAATACTAAAACACCTTCTCATCATGACTATAAAATCTACATTACAAACAATTTACACACTAGGGGTTGACATCAATGTGACATCACACCACAACATATCCATAATTAGCACTAGTAATGACAACACTAATGAAAACACCATCAACAAATCCAACACTAGAAATATTCAACAATCTGCACACTGTTGACATCAATGACCAACTATTGACATCAATTAAAACACCAGAAACATACTTGCAACAATCTTCCCCTTTGTCATTGATGGCAACACCAGCTCTGAAAACCATCAACAACCAAAAATAACTCTACATTAAGCAACACTCCCCCTTATCAAGGAATCTCTTATTCCTTGTGTCTTTTAGAGACTATTCTCTTCCCTTTTTTATTCTCTTTATAATCATCACTTTCTCTTCCCCTATCTAAGGAGTTATTCAACAATTACTCTCCCCATGTGTTTTTTAGATCATACTCTCCCCCTTTGACATCAATGGCAAAGGCCAACATCTTTCCCTTTAACAACACTTGTACAAAAAAATTCATTTTTCTCTCCCCCTTTGACATCTATATACATCACTTTGACACCACTTTCTCACTTCTCTTAAGGCAACACCAATAAGCAATTGATTTCTCTCCACTAGTCTTCTCCATACGATTATCACTAATGTACATTCTGCATTACTCATTCTTCACTACTCCCTCTACTGCTGTCTCTTTTCTGCACACTTCTATTAGGGACACAAGATATGTTCCACTTGACTACACAAATAAAAAACACTACTACCTACTCCCCCTAAGAGGTAACATCCATCATTAGTCCAGGACCAAGAATGTACCTTGAAATACTTACCAAATAGATGCATACACTAATGCATTTAGTTGAAAGAAGGAGGTGCAATAACTCCTAACTTCTATTGAAGATACTCAAAATTATCTTTTGAAAGAGCCTTTGTAAAATATGCAACTTGATCCTTTTTAGGCACATACTCTAGCTTCACTTCATTCTATGCAAACTTCTCTCTTAGAAAGTGATACCATATAGAGATATATTTTTTTCTTGAATGCATTATCGGGTTCTTTGAAATCTTGATAGCTCTTGTATTATCACACAAGATAGAAATAGGTTCATCATATGATACTCTGATATCATTCAATGTCCGCGTCATCCATAACACATGTGTACAAAATGATACTATTGCAATATATTTTTCTTCTGTGGTAGATAATGTTACTAAATCTTGCTTCTTACTCAACCAAGAAACCAACCTACTTCCAAGAAAGAAAGCACCTCCACTTGTACTTCTATAATCTGTACAACTTTCCCAGTCTACATCTATATAAGCACTCAAGGAGAAATCAATATCCCTGGGATACCATAAACCAAAATTCAGGAGTGCCCTTCATCTATCTAAATTTCCTTTTAACTGTTGCAGCATGTGACACTTTCAGATCTTCTTGAAATCTTGCCACAAGACATATTGAATGCATGATATCTCGTCTAGTAATAGTTAGTTATATTAGTCCACCAATCATTGATAACTACTTGTTTTGATTAGCCTTAGGATATTCATCATTCTTGCTCAATTTATAACCAGTAACAATAGGAGTACATGCAAGTTTAGAATCCTCCATTCCAAAATTCTTCAACATTTTCTTAACATACTTTGATTGAGAAATGAAAATACCTTTTTCTAATTGACAAATATGTAACCCAAGGAAGAAATTCATCTCCCCACACATTGGCATCCTAAACTCTTTTTGCATCTCATTTGCAAACCTCTTGCACATGTCGTCATTTCCTCCAAAGATTGTGCCATCAACATATACTACCATAATTAGGATTTTTTCTCCATCAACCTTCAAGTAAAGTTTACTATCTATAGTACCTTCTTTGAATCCTTGTTGCAAAAATTACTTATCCAACCTTGCATACCAAGCTCTAGGAGCCTGTTTGAGTCCATACAGTGCCTTCTTCAACCTGTAGACCATGTCAACATCATATGATATCTGAAAACCTTTGGGTTGTTCAATGTATACCTCTTCTTATAACTCACCATTCAAGAATTCACACTTTGAATCCATTTGATATACTTTGAAGACTTTATGTGCTGCAAAAGCCAAATACATTCTAATAACTTCTATCCTTGCCATCGAAGCAAAATTCTCTTCAAAATCTAGTGCTTCCACTTGTGATTACCCCTTACATATAAGTCTAGCCTTATTTTTGAGAAAATTTCCATCCTCATTCAACCTGTTTTTGAAAACCTAGTTAGTTCCTATCACATTCTTATTTGCTAGTCTTGGACCAATTCCCAAGTCTGATTCTTCTCAATCTACTCCAACTCTTCTTTCATAGCCTTGATCCAATTATCATATTTGCATGCCTTGATTAAATTTTTAGGTTCTACCTCTAAAAGTAAATAGAAGTTACCTATTCCTATGTCAAAGCATCTTTTCTTTTTCCCAACACACCTTTTCTCTTATCTCCAATGATTTGATCTTTAGAAATGATTCTTCTACACATACTTAGGAGTCCTAGGGATCTTTTCCAAAGCTTCTTCCTCTTAAATTATCAACTCTTTTTCTTTTTGTTCTTCCTTTTCTTCTTTACTGCAACAAGATTCATCATATTCATATCCTTCTATCAATACAAAAATTTGATGCGATTCTTCATCCACTTTGACACTTGCAATTTTACCAATTTTATCCAGTCTTTTATTATAGCACCCAGTAAAATTTTCTTCTTGAAGAGTATCCAAGGAAGATTCCTTCATCAAATCTTGCATCAAACTTTCCTAGGTTTTCTTCATCTATTCTGATATATCATTTACTTCCAAACACTCTAAAACATTTCACAGTAGGAGGTTTTCCATACCATAACTCATAGGGATTCTTTGAACTATTCAATCTTGCTTGACCTTTGTTAAGTATGTACACTGCACTACATATGAATAGCTTCTCTCCAATTGGAATCTGGTAGATTTTCTTCCTTCATCATATTCCTTGCTACTTCTTGAACTGTTCTATTCTTCCTCTCCACAAATACATTTTGCTAAGGAGTCCTAGGAACTGACAAATACCTTTTTATTCCATGATCTTCACAAAATAAATTAAACTTATTGGTGGTGAACTCACCACCTCTATCAAACCTTAAGAACTTTATTTTCAAATTCATTTCATTCTCAACCATAGATTTAAATGATTTAAGCTTATCTAGAGCTTCTTATTTCTCTTTGAAAAATGTCACCAAGGTCATTCTAGAATAATCATCAATTAATAACACGAAATATGTATCACCATGAGAGCTTCTTATTTTGGTAGTTCCACATAGGTTTATATGCATCAACTCCAAAGGACCTATGGTAGAATATTATTTAGTCTTGAACCTCTTCTTTGTCTTCTTTCCAAACTAACATTCTTTGCAGATTGTATTCATAGGATTTGTAACCTTTGATAGATCTCTCACAACATGAGTAGAATTGATATTCACTAGGCTATCAAAATTGATGTGACCCATTCTTCTATGTCATAGCTAATTTTCATTGATTTGAGACATAAAGCACTTAGCACCACTAAATTTGAGCTAATAAAAACTACCTTATGTCCGTGGCCTTGTAACATCCAAAGTTATGGACCTTCCTTTTTTATTTCACAACCATCAACCTGAAACACCAAATTGTATCCTCTACTACACATTTTTCCTACACATAGAAGATTTTTTCATAGACCCTTGACACAAAGAACATCATCTATTGTATTCTTTCCATCAAAAGTAATTGAATATTTTCCACATATCTTAGCAGATGTATCATCACCAAACTTAACAATACCACTATCATACTTCTAAATATTAGCAAACTTACTCTTATCACATGTCATATGATTTGAGCATTCACTATCAATTATCTAGTAATTCCTCTCCTCTCTTGTATGAATGGAAGTCACCATAGTTCCTTGAATGTTATGACCTATTTTTGGAGTCTTTCCTTCATACATTTTTCAAAATTAGTAGAATTAATTCCAAAATTTAGATCCATGAACAAGCATTCATCACTATATTCATCAGGATAGTGTAATTCCTCATCATCAGATACACCATTGTCTTTTTCAATATAATAACTCTTCTTGAAAAATTTTCCTTTATGATCTTTATTTTTATTATTTGCAACTTTTATTAGACATTTAGAAGCATAATGACCTATCTTTCCATAGTTCAAACACTTAAAGGGTAACTTACCTCTATATTTTCTCTACCCTTATTCAATCTCCTTACAAAATTTTCTTCCACATCATCCATATCATTTTGATATGATTCATCAACCTTTTTTGCCTTGTTGACTTTAGAGGCAGTTTAGATTTCTTTGTAGCATCTTGACCAAACTCTCTCAATTCATAATAAATTAAAGTACCAAAAATTTGATCTCTAGAGTATTGATCTAATTCTAATCTTTCTCAATAACATAAACTTTAGAGCTATAAGATCTAGGAAGAGTTCTTAGTACCTTTTCAGTTCACTTTCTTCTATCTTACCACCAAGACCATTGATTGTTTTAATGACTTGATCCACTCTGAGCATGTAGGCTATAATATCTTCATCTTCAGACATCCCCAAGGTTTCAAATTTGGCTTTGTAGTTTTGCATCTTTGCTTGCCTAACCTTGTCATCTCCTTTATAAATACTCTCTTTTGTAGTATTTAGGCTTATCACCTTCCCAATTTCTAAATTAGAAAGACCACTCAGAATAGCATTCCTTTCTTTTCCATTGTTGCCTTAATCCTTAATCTCATCATCACTTGGTAGACCAACATCAGGCATAGTTATCCTTTTTCAACTAATTTCCAATTCCAAACCTTGGAGAGATTAGAAAGGATTCCATCCTGGCTTTCCAATAAGCATAATTCATTCCACCAAACATAGGAGCTTTGACACCCTTCTTGTGTTCCATGTGGATCTACCTCAAGTGGTTAAGCATTCTCAAAGGAACCAAAGCTCTAATTTTAATTTTTTGATGCATAAGACAACTAAGAGGGGGTGAATCAATTATATATCAAAACATTCAATCCCTCATTAACTTTCAAACTCATCAAACTTTAAACCCTCATTAAGCATTAGAAAAATTTAAACATGCAAAACAACAAAGCAAACACAACCATACACAATAGAACACTAGATTTACATGGAAAACCATACTTAGGGAAAAACCATGGTGAGGATTAGCTCACATATATATGACTATCAACACAAAATATAATTAAGCTAATTACCCAAAAGAAATAAGAATAAAATGAACTATTACAAAGAGATTCACTATCTCATAGTAATAGGAAAATCCACCACTACAACATAGCACCATCCACAACCTTTGGCTCACTACCTCTAGCAACTTCAAGCATGCTAAAAATGTAGACACCTTTTTCTCATTACATCCCGAGTCATACACATTAAGCCCAAACTTATATCACTACACTTAATCACATTCACATATTTCACACACCACACATCTCCAACAACTCACCTTGCATTTATACCATCTGTGACCTAAACAATCTTAATTAGGTCAGCCTCAATGAAACATATGCACCTCAAACATGCAACACTAAGGTAGGTTAGCACCAAACAGTTTTGTAGTGGAAAGAAGTGAAGGTAGACCATGCTAAGGGTTAACTAGGACCCAAATCTACATCAACACGCATCAGCACACTTCAAAAAACAAAAAAAAATCTCCACAATTAGTGCTAACACCCAAGTCAACCAAACCTACACTAACACTACTTTGAGTCTGAACACAAAATGCAGACCACAAGGAAACACTTCACAACACTTCACAACATCCCAAAATATTCTATCATCAATATACTACACTAAAACACTACTGCAACCACTTGAAACAAATAATGCTTTCATCTTGTGCATTAGGATGCACTAATATTGAACTCCAACATAAGAACTTAACTTGTAGAGAAACTCATCACCAAAAACTCCAAGGAAAGATAAATATAGACAAAATAAGAATATTCCCAAATTTGCAAGACAAGAAAAAACAATGCGGAGAAATGTGGAGAAATCTCATTTTTCCCAACAACCATCTTCATAGGCAAATACACAATCAAACACAACTTCCTCTACCACATGATCTAGATCTTGAAACTCTAGATGTAGAGCCTTTGAACACCTTTGACCATCACATCAAAACTGAACAAGCATATATTCAACCATGAAGAAATATAGAGCATAACAATAAACACACTTCTAACACACTGCACACTCTTTTATTCAAATTTTCTCAAAAGCACTTGAAACCAAGTGAACCAGCTTCATTGGCAACACCAAAAAAACACTACAACACATTCTCATCATGACTATAGTATCTACAATACCAAAAATTTCCACACTTGTCATTGACATCAAACCACAACATATCCACACTTAGCACTAGTACTAAAAAAATTAATGACAACACCATCAAAAAATCCAACACTAAAAATCTCCAACAATCTCCATACTGTTGAAATCAATGACCAACTATTGACATCAATGACAACACCAGTAGCATACTTGCAATAGACACCTCAGCCTCATACCTCAAATAATATCTATCTAGTTGAATTTCATGTAATTAAAACCAAATCTTACCTTAATTGGAACTTTTGATTGCAACCTCATTAATATGCCTCAACCTTTGTGATGTACCCATACATGCCACTTCACTTTGCTTGAGTTTTAACCTCATGCATACATCTATACATTCTTTGAAACACATGATCTCACCTGAAGAAATTTAATGATGATGATTCAATTATTAGGACACGAATTTATTAAATTTACTCTTTGCATGCTTCTCCACTACTTAATTCTACACTACTTTAATGAAAATTTAATTCAAATTTACATTTTGATCCTTGAAATGTGGAATTAAAACAACCTAGCATATATTTTTTGATTCTATGTAATCTGCCATTAAATGTAGGAGTATTGCATCTTTCTCTCGACTTGCTCTATATATTGGGGTGCTCCTTTCTTAAATTCACATCTTTCCATCCTTGCATTTTCAGTCTAATGGATGCCCCTATATGCCTCACATTTCCCTAGAGGATAACTAGATTCCTTGGCCAGATAACTAGTCAACGACTTAGGAAAGTATTTTACATTAGAACTCAAATGACAAAAACTACTCTGAGAATGGTTCTTGGGGATGATTTTATGGACCACTGGGAGCACTATAGGGTGAATTTTGACTTATCTTTCCATTTTTGTTGCTTCATTACTGGATGTTGGGATCATGAGAGAGGAAGTGTGAGCGAATACTAACATGATTGTCCTACCTAATTATCTGGGTAATCTTGACTACACCATGGCAGTTGTGCAACCAAGAGTGGGGGTTCCTACCACCAGAGACATCCCCCATTATCTGAATGATGGATCTAATGTCCCCCTACTTCCTTTCAATTTAAACTTGTAGATGGTTGACCTTGATAAGCATAGACAAATAATGTTCACATGGGATACCTACTACTCATGGACGAGGCCAAACAGATTGACTAGAAATGTGCAATGTTTAACTCTTGATAACTTTGATTCATGATCAAGCCAATTTTATATTTCAAACTATGTTCATAAATTTTTTATTTCCATTGTACATACAAAATACTCTTGTTAATATAATGAAATTATGCTTTTAGCATTTTAACCTAGCTTTCACTCTCTAAAATGATGTGTTTGATTCAAGTTTTTGAATTATACCCTTTATGTGTTGTGAATTTCAGGGAATCTGAACTCAAGCAAGCACTAACCAATTTTATAAACCAAAACTAACGCCTTAAACCTACAAATCTAAAAACTAAAATTACCCCTAACCCAATATAACCCTACCATGAATTAAATCATAAATAACACTCTGGATCCCATCATGAAATTCATTTTTAAGGACAAGCTTTGCTATGATTTTTGTTAGCATTTTATCAAACCTATCTTTAAATTCGGTTATGTGCATTTTAACAACAATGTGGTAGATGTGCATCATTTTATGCTTTTTACATCAAATGAATATGGATTAAAATTCATCTTTCCCAATTATCGTGGTGAAATAGTGTAAGATAGAAAATTGGTCTCTACTAAGGTTTAGGACCTAGGGCAACAAACTTTCTATACTCCACATTCAAGGACAAACCCTTGAGATCTCAATGCAAAGGAGAAAGAGATCTTGCAAAGGGGTTGTCCTGGGGTATGATTTCATATTACAAGAGGGTTTCACCACCAAGCTAGGGATTGGAAAAATGTATGACATGCAAGATGAAATGAAAAACTTAGTTTGGTGGAATGCTTTACTAAATGACTTAGAAATGCAAACAAAGCAAAACAAAAAAAATGTAAAATAGAAAATGTGCACTTGAAAAACTTGTAGAGGCTTGAATGAAGGCTGGAAATGTTGTTGATCTTGAAATTTTCACCTATTGGGACCTATTCGTCATTCTGGGTGAATCAATCCCAGTTTTGAATTTTTGCATAGGAGCATGTTTCAGGAAAATGGGTATCCAAATCTGCAAAAATATCTAAAAAACACTTACAGTGGGACTCATTCGCCACTTGGGGTGAATGAGTCTAGTTTGGCTTTTTTGGAAATTCAAAGTCTAGATTTTCTCTTCTCATTCTGCTTAATCTACTCCTTTAGGTTCCCGGATCTGAAACCCTGATTTTGGGGTTGTAGATGACCTTTTAGTGAATATTATGACCTTTAAAATGGGGAGACAACTCCAACAAGCTTGTAACCTAATTTTCAATGATCTCCAATTATTCAAAGCACCTAGATCTATACTTACACAAAGAAAGAGAGCAAAAGTGTTGATTGTTAGGGAATGGGGGTTTGCCTTGGTCAAACCTGTTTTAGGTAACTAAACCAAATGATGAGACAATGAAATGAAGGCATGAAACATGAAACATGAAACAAAGAATATGAATCATAGAAAATAATACCTTGAATGATTTCTTGCAAATGATGCTTTGTAAATTTGCAACTCAACATGAAATGGCCATGAAGGATGTAGATCTTGATCTTGACAATAGGTGTAGAATAATGCTTGATCTTGGATCTTCAATGCTACATCAAAAAACTAGATCAATAACATGCTTGATGCTTGATAATCTTTGACATGATGATAGATCTTGATTTGCTACAACAATTGATGAATAATTTTGCCTTTAAATGCCTTAAAATTGATCTTGAATGCTATCTTGATGATCTTGGAATGCTTAACCCTTGCTTGCTTGACTTGATATCATGTAGGCTTATGTTTCTTCTATTAAATAATGATTTGAAAGCTTGTTTAGATAGGAAAACCACTCAAATGACCGTTAATTGGATCCCCAAGGCCAACATAGGAGAAATTTGAACCTAAAACCTAGTTTTTCCCATTGAAACCTTGAAAATAGCCCAAATGGGACTCATTCACCAAGCTGGGTGAATGAGTCCCATCTGGATGGGACTCATTCGCCAAAAGTAGTGAATGGGTCCCACAGGGGCTATTTTTCTAGCTAAGGTGTCGAGGAGTCAAGAAATTAAGCTTATATGTTGATCTTAATTGAAATATGCCTTGGGATGCACAATATGGGGTAATAGGGGCCTCTTAATGATGATATTAAGGTCATAAATGCAATATGGCCCCAAATCCAATGTGCAAGTGTAAATAAATACACTTTACAACATTAAATTAAGGAAAAAATGGGTCAATTTAGCTTAGAAGGGCCCTAAATCCCATGTGAATGTGTAAAACACATTAAAACACTAGATTAGGTCCACTTTAGTTTACAAGCCTCTTAAATTCAATGTGAATATATAAATAAATACATTTTACAACATTAAATTAGGACATAGTTAGGTTTATTTAAATTAAACGGGCCCAAGACCTAATGTGGATGTGTAAAACACAACACAACACTAGATCAAGGCGATATCTAGTCCAATCTATCATTAATTATTCCCAAATCAAGCAAGGAAAAGGAAGACTCTTTTCTTTCATTACATATAGCCCCCACTTTAGTGAGAGGATGAACTTTCTTCAAACTCACACTAAAGTATACATTCAAGAGGGGTCCAAGTGTACCAATGTAGATGGTCTAGGATAACGGGGATTCAGGAAGTAGTCAAGCCCCCAAGATCCAAGATCCGAAGTCAAATTGACATAAGCACAAAAAGGACAAACACAAGGTGTATAATATGCAACATCAAGATACATGATCATGCAATTTCAATGACTAAAAGAAAGAAAAACAAGTAAAAATAAAAAGGTGGATCAAGCTTCGACTATTTGTCCAACATGATATAGATTAGATCTAGGTTGTTTTTCTAAAGATGCATACTCACTTTGAGGCACTGGAACTCTTGGTTGTCCGCTGGGTGAGAAGTCCAAAATGGTGAGCAACATACACTCATGGCTGGTATGGGATCACACACATGCACAAGTGGCTATGGGAAAAGTCATGCCTTGGTTGGGCTTCCCTCTCAAACCATACCAAAGTTATACCTCCTGATAACTTTGATAATGCGCCATGCAAAAATGATCTTTGAGCTTTATGAGACAAGCAAAAATTTGTATGCTTGGAGCTCATGAACAAACTGATGTTGTAAATGAAAAATAGTGTAGGGAATGTTCAAAGGGATTTTACTTGATTCATGCAAGGTCTCGTCTTAGGGAAAATTGTGCCTAGTGTCTCCAAGAGAGGAGAATTCAAAGAAATGTCTCGCTCTAGGAGGAAATCAAACCTAATGACTTTGCCAAGAAAATGACACATTGCAAGAATAAAGAAAATCGCACAGTGAATCATGAGTGTTGATGTATGCCCCCACTTTAAAGCGGTTGCTAACACCATTACTCTGAGAAATTTCTTTAAAGTAGAATGATACATGAGAGCTTATTCAAAAATCCCTATGCCAAGTCATATGTTTTTGAATCGAACTTCATCATGAATAAGTATCTCACATGCAATTCAACTTAAGGCATTTCATCCACATCCCAAGCTTGCCCTTATATGTTCATGAAAGGTGATCAACTAGCCAAAAGAGACAACAAAAAGTGACATACGAGGAAAAGGCTATCTAACCCCTTGCCCCCACTTAGTCTAGGACAAGGATGAGCCGAATAGGATGAAAATAAGTATCAATTAGAGGAAGTAGGTGCTTCAATACAAGGAAGAGCACCACAGTCCCTAAGATGTTGATTTTTTTTACTCAAAGCCTTGCATTCATTAGTAGCATGACCATGAACTCTATGATATGCAAAAAATAAAGTATTGTAGTAGAATTTATTTCATGTTCTTGGAGGGATTGGTATCAAATGATCTTGGAGGAGTCTCATCAAGATACCTTTTTTATCTAAAGTAGAAGATGTTCCTTTATTTTGTGTCAAAGATATCTCTTGTTTAGTATAGGATGTCATACTTACACAAGACTTTAGATTGTGAGATTTTGTTCTCTCCTTTATAGGAGGGTGTAAAATCTAACGAATTCAAATCATTAGTGTTTTGTGTGATGAAATTGACATTAAGTGAAGATTTATTTGTTTTTTTGTTTCTTGCAAAGGATAACAATCAAGACCACTAGTTTATATCAGCTTAGGATGCACTACTATCAAAGTTAGCTTAGAAGGATGTTTTGTAACAATGTTGGTTTCAAATGAAGGTGGGTTTCATGGGTTGATTTATATGAAAGGACAATAACCAAGACCATGAGTCATTTCTTGCATGTTAGGCTCTATAGGGTTATGGATACCTTGTTCTCTAGCACCACATCCTTTTCCACTATACCCAAGTTGTTTCATAAGTTCATAACCTTTTCCATAAAGCTTTTTCATTGCTTTTGGATTGGGTGGTTGTTTAGAATTAGCTTTGTGAAAGTTTGTTATGTAATTTGTTGTCTTTTGTTCTAAAGTGGTTGAGGTGGATGCTTTCGAAGGGTCCTCTAAATTTTGTGTTGACATTATCGCTTTTTCTTTTCCCTTTTCAGAGTCTTTTGTTGTGATCTTGTATTCTCCCATGAATTTTGGTGTGAAATCTAAGGAACCCCAATCATCTTCTAATAGCTTTGTGACTTCCTCAATATATTTTTCTTTGTCTTTATGTTGGACGGGTTCCACTTGTGTAGTTAGTGTTAATGTGTTCAAAGGATTGTCCTTGACTTTCTTAATGTTCAAACAACTATTTGGCTCGGTGTCAGCTTCAAGTGTGTACACTTTGTTGTAAATTTACTTCATTTTACAGTGAAGAAAAGAAGGCATAAGTCCAAAAAGGTGAATGAGGAGGACTAGGTAAGATCATAATCCTTCCCACTATGCAAAGGTAAATGAGGAGGACTGGGTAAGGTAGGATTAGGCAATGGAAGGGATGTTGAAGTTGTTTGTCTTGGTTGCAGATTTTTCCTAGTGTTATATGTATGAGCAACAATATTATGACTCAGCTACTGTGACACATTATGCTTAGGTGGGCAAAGGACAAGTTTGGGTTTGTTTTGAGTTTGCAGTTTGTGTGAAGGTGGATATAGGATTAGAGGATTATTAGGATTTCACATGGGGTATGTAGGAGGTCCATTAATCAAGGGGGGTCTAATGTACACTTGTGAATTCATAACCTCATCAGTCTTGGTTTGATTTATTTCTAATAAAGGGAAATATAGAGTCACCTTTTTACCATCACATAAGGAAGCCACATTACTATTGTTGTCATTTTCTTGCACCATGATATTCTCCCTAGGAGGAGAGTTTTTAGGAGAACTACAAACCAAATGTTCTTGACATTAGAGGATTGGTTCTTCCAAAATGACTTCATCACAAGTAGGGGAATGATCAATTGATGTATTGTCTTGTTTATCGATGATGGCATTCTCTTTTTCCATAATGTATTCCCTAGTAGGAGAGCTTGTAATATGTTCATCATATTCCATGGTTAGATTTTGTAAAGTAGCTTCATCACAAGTAGGGGAGGCATCAAGAGAAGGACAACTATGATTTTCATGTTTACCAAATAGATCTTTCCAAATGGTAGGAGCATTAGGGAAGGGAGGAACAAGATTCTCATGACTCTCAATAGGTGTATCTTCTATTACCAACCTATCCTCTTTGTATGGAGGGATATCAGGAAAATGGAAATTATGGCTATCTATGATATCAGCCTCTTTTCCTAAAACATTCTCACAAGCAAGGGATGAATGGAGACTAGGTAAGGTGATGTTGAGAAATGCTTCTATGATCTCATATTTTGTTTTCTAATATTTTAAAGGGGGATGAGGAGATGGACAATCAAGACCCTCAATTCTTATCTCTTCTTTCACTAAGATACCTTCATCACTAATAGGAGAGGTATCGAGAGAAGAACAAGTATGATTGTTATGATTGTCTATGCTTGCATCCTCTTGTATCATACTATCCTAACCAATAGGCAATGAAATATTAAGGATTGTGTCAATGGTTTGATCCACTTTCTATAAGATCTTCTCATAAATATGAAAGATAGTAGAAGGATGACTAACATATTTCTTAATGACCTCATTGTTGTACTCTAAATTGAACTCATAAGAGGGGATGTTGTATTTATGCAATCTATTTTTAACAATATCAAAGCCACATCTCTTGAAAGAAAACATGTTATCATGGAAAAGTAAATAAAGTGCAATTTAATGACCTAAAGTAAAATGCTTAAATGCAATTTTCAGATTTGAAACAAGGTAGTTTGTTGATTACACTATGCAAAAACCTAAAAGATGAAATGTTGTAAATGCAAATTTTGAATTGAGCAATGCATGAAATGGACTAATTTAAGCTAGATTTAGTGAAATTTATGTAACAAAAAGTCAACCAACTAGAACAGATAGTTAATGGCAGAAAACCGAAGTGCAGAAATAAGGTTTTCAATGCTGTAAAAGGTAGTTTCAGGGGTGCACTGGGACAAATTCACCTAGGGGGGCAAATGAGTTCCAGTAGGGATTTTTTTTAAAAAATTGAGAAAATTTCTATTGATTTTGATGCTTTTTATGTTGTATGATATGTATCCTAAGTGCAAATGTAGTTTTTGGATGATTTTCAATTATTTGAGATGCAAAAATGCAACCTATATGCACTTTCACTAATGTAAAATTTTAAAACCCTAGAATGCCAATTAACTAATGCAAACACTAATGAGAAGTTAATGCAAGTTAGATATAGGATGATGATGGACTCCAAATCACAAAAGAAGGTATTCTAAATGTAGGTTCACCAAAATGTAAGATAGAAATTTGGTCTCCACTAGAGTTTAGGACCTAGGGAAACAAACTTTCTATACTCCACATTCAAGGACATACCCTTGAGATCTCAATGCAAAGGAGAAAGAGATCTTGCAAAGGGGTTATCCTAGGGTATGATTTCAAATTACAAGAGGGGGTCACCAACAAGCTAGGGCTTGGAAAAATGTATGACATGAAAGATGAAATGCAAAACCTAGTTTGATGCAATGCTTTACTAAATGACTTAGAAATGCAAACAATGTAAAATAAAAAGTTGTAAAATAGAAAGTGTGCACCTGAAAAGTTGTAGAGGCTTGAATGAAGGTTGGAAATTCTGTTGATCCTAAAATTTTGGCCTACTAGGACTCATTCACCATTCTGGGTGAATCAGCCCCAATTCTGGATTTCTGCACAAGAGCAGGTTTCGGGCAAATGGGTATCCAAATCTACAAAATTCTCTGAAAAAACACCTATAGTGGGACTCATTTGCCACTTTTGGTGAATGAGTCCAATTTGGGTTTTTTGGAAATTCAAAGTCTATATTTGTGCTTCTCATTCTGCTCAATCTACTCCTCCAGGTTCCCAGATCTGAAACCCTAATTTCGGGGTTGTAGATGACCTTTTAGTGAAGATTATGACCTTGAAAATGAGGAGACAACTCTAACAAGCTCATAACATAATCTTCAGTGATCTTCAATTCTTCAAAGCACCTAATTCTGAAATTATAGAAAGAAAGAGAGCAAAAGTGTTGATTGTTAGGGAATGGGGGTTTGCCTTGGTCAAAACCCTTTTAGATAATTAAACCAAATGATGAGACAATGAAATGAAGGCATGAAACATGAAACAAAGAACATGAGTCATGGAAAATAATACCTTGAATGATGTCTTGCAAAATCTGCAGCCCAACATGAAATGGCCATGAAGGATGTAGATCTTGATCTTGACAATAGATGTAGAACAATGCTGATCTTGGATCTTCAATGCTACATCACAAAAATAGCTATATAACATGCTTTATGCTTGATAATATTTGACATGATGATAGATCTTGATTTTCTACAACAATTGATGAAGAATTCTTCCCTTAAATGCCTTAAAATTGATCTTGAATGCTATCTTGATGATCTTGGAATGCTTAACCCTTGCTTGCTTGACTTGATATCATGTAGGATGATATTTATTTTATGAAATAATGATTTGAAAGCTTTTTTATATAGGAAATCCACTCAAATGACCATTAATTGGATCCCCAAGGCCGACATAGGAGAAATTTGAACTTAAAACCTAGTTTTTCCTACTCAAACCTTGAAAATAGCCCAAAGGGGACTCATTCACCAAGTTGGGTGAATGAGTCCCACCTGGATGGGACTGATTTGCCCAAAGTGGCAAATGGATCCCATAGGGGCTATTTTTCCAGCTAAGGTGTCAGGGAGTCAAGAAATTAGGCTTATATGTTGATATTGTCGGGTTTTTGATTGAAATATGCCTTGGGATGCATAATATGGGGTCATAGGGGCCTATTAATGATGATATTAAGGTCATAAATTCAATAGGGCCCCAAATCCAATGTGAAAGTGTAAATAAATACACTTTACAACATTAAATTAAAGCAAAATTGGGTCAATTTCGTTTAGAAGGGCCCTAAATCCCATGTGAATGTGTAAAACACATTACAACACTAGATTAGGTCCACTTTAGTTTACAATCCTCCTAAATTTAATGTGAAGATGTAAATAAATAAATTTTACAACAATAAATTAAGACAAAGTTAGGTTTATTTAACTTAAACAGGCCCAAGACCTAATGCGGATGTGTAAAACTCATCACAACACTAGATCAAGGCGAAATCGAGTCCAATCTATCATTAATTATTCCCAAATCAAGCAAGGAATAGGAAGAATCTTTTCTATCATTACAAATAGATAGATAGATACAATTTCTCTGTTGCTTAATTCTCCAAAGTCAAGAATGGAATTATCATGAACTAGAAAAATGATTGACTAATATTTCAATTCCAACACTAAATCTAGCAGGTCTTCTACCTCTAAATTTTTATTTTGAGACTCTTCCAACCTTACTCTTACCAGCATTATCCAAATTCTATATAATTAAATAGGGCTCTGATATTTCTTCAATCTCTTCCTACATAGGTTAATTTTTCCATAGGTTAATTTTTCCAAATTTTGTCTCAGGTTCATTTTGTATCAAAATTTGTATTTTTTGCTATTTTCAGCCTATTGAGCATTGTATCTTGGAATTAAGGATTTGTAAACGCACTAAAATATAAATTTCCAACCTTATAATATTTGGGGAGTTCTTTGATTCAGTGAATTTGGGGGATTCTTCTTGTGGTTATGGTTCCATTCCTCTTGATTTGTGTTCTTCCTTTCTTGTTTCATCATGGAGCCATCTACAATTCCACTTCTAACACCTTATAACTATCCTAATTGGAAATATGAAATGAGAAAATTGCTAAGAATTAAGAAGTTGTGTAGGATAGTTCATGGTCTTGATGGTCAACTATTGCAAGTATGGATGTGTTTGGTGGTGTTGTCATTAATGTAGTCATTGATGTCAACATAGTTCAAAGTGATTACAGGTGGTAATTGTATAGTTAAGATACTGTAGAAGTGTTGAGGGTACATGGAGCTATACTGATGAAGTTGCAATTGTGTTGATGCCAAATGCTTTTGAGAAAATAAAGAAAAAATGAAGGCAGTGTTGAGTGTGTGTTTTGAGTGTGCTCCAGTATTGTTCTCTAAGTTTATTTTGTGTTGATCCTATGCCTTTGTCAATTTGTGGTATTGTTTTATCAGCTTCAATGGATAATATATCCTTACTTTTAGCTTTTGGATCGATGGAGAATGAAAGATGTGTGAACCGGTGTGTGAACTGGTTTGACAAAACTATTTGTCTGTGGACTGGGAGAGATGTCTCTACTCCATAGTCTTCTAGAAGTTTGTCTTAGATCTTGCAAATATGGAAGAAAGTTAATCCCAATGTTCTCTTTGTTCTAGCAAATGTGCTTGTCATTTAGTGCTCCAGAAGACTTGTTCCAGAGCTACTGTGTGTTGTTGCTTGGTCTAGTTGGACTATTGAAGAGTGTCATGTGCATGAAGATTGTTGTAGTTGTTGTGGATGTACTTGAATTTTTCTAAGAGGTGTTCTAGTGTTTGGTGACACGTTTTGGGTGATCCACATGTGATCATCTTGTTGTAGATGCACGTACTTCAAAGATCATTGGTGTTTTCATTAGGTTTGGTTGACCTAGTGTTTACACATTACATAAAGATTTGCATCAAAATAAGGAAGCATGTGATTGATCCAAGATGTTGTTTGGGTCCTAATTAAATATGTAATTTTTCCTCTCTCATTCTTATCCACTACGAGAATTTTGAGTAGCCGACCTAATTTGAATTTGTAAAATGAAGAATGTATAACTGACCTTGGAGAAAGTTTCTAGGGTTGAAGATGCTATAAAATAAAGTCAAGATGTTGTGAATTGCAAGGAAAGGAAGTGAAGTGTGTGAACAAGTGCAAAAACTAGAGTGTGTAAGAGTGAATCAAGGCAGTAGTACTTTGATATGTTAGATTCTTGAAAGCAGTGAGCTGATGGTGTCTACAATCCTTTGATCAAGCTATGACTATGTGGAACCTATTGTGGTGGCTCTTTATTTATCTTTTATTTATTCTGTAGGTAGTAAGCCTTTGTACCTAAATAGTGAGTCCTTTCTGGGCAGTGAGCCCTCTAGCAGTGAGCCTTTGTATCCGGTATTACATTACTACTATATTGTGAGTTAATCCTCATTGTGGTTTTTTCCTGATTAAGTTTTCCATGTAAATCTAGTTTCTATTGTTTTTTCTTTCTATTATTTGTATTTCATGATTACTCTTAATAACAGATTAAGTTATTGCATTAGCACTTGAGGTAGATCAAATGGAGCACAAGTTGTAAATCCCTATTTTTGATGGAGTTGATTACAGTGATTGGAAAGTACAGATGAGAGGTTATCTTAT
>CM021108.1:235976203-236029039 GCA_007115665.2 Sequoiadendron giganteum | reverse complement strand
GATATTGATTTCACCTTGAATGCCTACACTGATTCAAATTGGGCTGGTTGTGTAGATGACTAGAAGAGTATAAGTGGTGGTGAATTATTTCTTGGAGTAAGATTAGTCTCATGGTTGAGTAGGAAATAGGATTCAGTTTCTTTATCCACTACAGAAGTTGAGTATATTGCAACAATATCTTGATGTACATAGGTACTTTGGATGAAGCAAACATTGAAGGATATAGGTGTGATATGTGATGAGCATATCCTTATATTTTGTGAAAATACAAGTGCAATAAACATTTCAAAGAATCTAGTGATGCATTCTAGGACAAAGCATATATCTATTAGGTATCATTTCTTGAGGGAGAAGGTGTTGCAGAATGAAGTTAGCCTTGAATATGTATCTAATAAGGAACAAATTGCTGACATATTCACTAAGGCACTTTTGAAGGATACTTTTGAGTATCTTGAGGGGAAGTTAGGGGTTACTACCCCTCCTTCCCTGAACTAGGTACACATGGAGGTGCATTAGTCCAGCAGATCTATAGATTCTTCATTTTTTTGGACTGAAGATTAAGGTCTACTCCTCGGGGGGAGTAGAGAGCTTCATTGTTGCAGTATGAGATGTGGGTGCACTCCTAAGGGGGAGTGGCCATAGCTTTATATGGCAAATATTTCATGCTAATTTTTTTTTTCCATTGATGTCAAAGGGGGAGAGAGTATCATGTGAAAAAGCCTATTTCAATCTAGGGCGAGAGTATCATGTGAAAAATCCTATTTCAATCTAGGAAGAGAAAGTCATGTGAAAATTTTGAAAGGGGGAAATAAAATCTTGTAAGGAGAAGAGAGTGCAAAAATGCTTGTGGAGGTTGTCTAATATGAAAAAGAAAGGGAAGAAGAAGCAGGAGAATGTGTATGTTGTCTTTGATAGTTTTTCACATCATGTGTTGCCATCAATGACAAAGGGGGAGATTGTGGCAAGTATGGATTTTTTGGTGGTGTTTTCATTAATGTTGTCATTGATGTCAACATAGTTCAGAGTGATTATAGGTGGTACTTATATAGTTGAGATACTGTAGAAGTGTTGAGAGTACATGGAGCTATATCTATGAAGTTGTAGTCGTGTTGAGTGTGTGTTCTGAGTGTAATCTACTATTGTGCTATGAATTTATTTTGTGTTGATCTTATGCCTATTTGAATATGTGGTATTATGTTATGAGCTTCAATAGATAATACATCCTGATTTTTAGCTTTTGGGTTGATGGAGAATGAAATATGTGTTCATCGATGTGTGAACCAGTTTGACAGAACTATTTGTCTGTGGACTAGGAGAGATGTCTCTGCCTCGCATTCTTATGGTGGTTTGTCTCAAATCTTGCGGATCTGGAAGAAGGGAAATCCTGATGATCTTTGTGTTCTAGAAAATGTGCTTGTGGTTTAGTGCTCCATAAAAGTTGTTCTAGAGCCACTGTGTGTTGCTGCTCGGTCCGGTTGGACAGTTGAAGAGTGTCTCATGCATGAAGATTGTTGCATTTGTTGTAGATGTACCTAAAGGTTTCTAAGAGGTGTTGGGTGCTCCACGTGTGATCATCTTACTATAGATGTGCATACTGCAAAGATCATTGGTGTTTTCATTAGGTTTGGCCAACCTTGTGTTTAGACATTACATAAAGATTTACATCAAATTAAGGAAGCTTGTGGCTGATCCAAGATGTTGTTTGGCTCCTAATTAAATATGTAATTGGTCCTCTCTCATTCTTATCCACTGCGGGAATTTTGAGTAGCTGACCTAATTTGAATTTGTAAAATGAAGAATGTATAGACGACCTTGGAGAAAGTTTCTAGGGTTGAAGATGATATAAAAGCAAGTCAAGATGTTGCAAATTGCAAGAAAAGGAAGTGAAGTGTGCAAAAACCTGCAGAAAGTAGATTGTGTAAGAGTCAATCAAGGAAACAATACTTTGATGTGTTAGATTCTTGAAAGTAGTGAGTTGATGGTGTTTGCAATCCTTTGATCAAGCTACGATTGTGTGGAACCTATTGTGGTGGATCTTTATTTATCTTTTCTTTATTTGTAGGAAGTGAGCCTTTGTATCTGAATAGTGAGTCCTTTCTAGACAGTGAGCCTTTGTATTTGGTATTGCATTACTACTATATTGTGAGTTAATCCTAACTGTGGTTTTTCCCTCATAGGGTTTTCCACATAAATCTGGTGTCTCTAGTGTTTGCTTTCTATTATTTGCATTTTGTGATTACTCTTAATAATGGATTAAGTTAAGTTGGAATTGATTAAGGTTAGAATTAAAAGTAACTTGGTACAACTGGTTCACCCCCCCTCTTAGTTGTCTTGTGCATTTCAACATGAACCACGAGATGATGAAGCTAAAAGAATAATTGGTTGAATAGTTGTTAAGAAGCCATTGGCTATTTGTGCTTGTATGTATCTCCTAAGTTTTTGTTTCACATTGAGCACTTGGATACACCAATGGCTATTTGGACTACATTATCAAACTTATTTGGGAAAACACGTGAAATTGAAAGACATTTGTTGGAGAATAAATTAATAAGTCTTAATCCATGTAATTTTGACAACATACAAGAATCATCACCAATTCAAGTCACTAAGAACATAATTGAAGGATTGTAAAATTGATAAATTAGATACACAATTGGTGTTAAGTGTTCTTTCAAAGCTAGGACCTGAATATTCAGTGAATGTATCTACTTTCTATGCTACAAAAAATGTCTTTGGGAGTGAGTTTAAGATGCCTTCCTTTGATGATTTTTCTATGCAGCTCACTAGGGAGCTAGATAATCTTATTCAAATGGGTACTTTTAATTCTTCAAAATCCCATGCCTTGATTGTAAAGGATGAGAATTATTCAAGTGGTAAAGAAAATAAAAAGAACAAACCTAAGAAAAACACACAATCCACATCTAATTCCACAGAAGAACATAAAATTTCCTCCTCTAAAGGGGAAACATCTAAGAATGAGAGGCCTACTTGTGCATATTGAAAAAATGATGGACATACAAAACACTATTATTATAAGAAGGATACTGATGAGTTGAAACATATTCTCAAAAATAATTAGATTGATTTACCTTCAAGAATGTTTGAATCACCTTCTCCTTCTTCTTCAAAATAATCTAAAAGGGACAAAGGTCAAGCTTCTACATTAGGAAATAAAGGACATGCTCTTTGTGCTTTTTTAGGTTATGGATCAAGGAGATGGCTTCTAGATTTAGGAGCATCTAATCATATGGAATTTTCACAGTCTATATTATCTTCTTTTGAGCCTTGTACTATGTCTCTTATTTTCATGGGAAACAATACATATATGATTGTATTTGGGAAGGGGTCTATTAGTTTTGGGAACAACACTTTCAAGGATGTTTTGTGTGTTCCTCATTTGATGAAAAATCTTCTTTCCATATATTAGATTACATGGTGGAGAAGGGAAGACTGTGGAGTTCACTCCTAATTTAATCATCATTTGAGACATAGAGAGTAGAAAAATTATTGCTTCTAGGATGGTTGATCATTCATCTTAGTTGTATACCTTTGCATATTTTTCTTATGATTGTGGCATTGTTCCTTTGGTTGTTGATCACACTTCTAGTGTGAACCATGATTCAGAAGATAAATTTATCTTTTTGAACTTGGGAGTACTTGCATCAGATGCAATTCTTGAGCTATGCATTTCATCTCCTCCATCTACTACTATAGTTGTCGATGATTATGTTGCTAGAGATATGGATTCTTGTGATTTAGTGCGACAAGATATTCATTGTCTTTCAAATTTGGCTACTTGTGATGGCTTCTTGATAGGTATTTCAGACTTGTTTGTGGAGTATCATATTGTAGATTTGGGAGATATCATTGATTGCATTCATCTTCTCTTTGATGGAGATGTTTCTTCTTCAGCTATTGCGAGGGAACACTTTGACTCTCCCGTTCATTCTCTACATGATCATCCTTTACAATTTGACATGAGTGTGGATTATTTTGGACAAGATTTGGAGGAGGCTTATTTTTCTTTAGAGGAGATATCATTGTCTTTAGATTATGTTCTACATTCATCTCTACTAGATTCTAGATTGTCCTCTTCAGTAGTGTGGCCTAGAATCGACATGGAGACACTTGAGCATGCTTTAGAGACATCATAGTTCATCTATCTTCCCTCATCTTCCTTTTAGGAATTGGAAGAAATCCTACATACATTCTTGGTTTTGTTTCTTCCTAAGTGGAGGAACATTTTTTAGCGAGATTGGATCATCGTCAACATTCAATTTTGAGCTTCTATCATTACAGGAGACTCGCCATTGATGGGGGGTTACCTTGTCTCTCTTCTTCTTCTCTCTTATGGGGGGTTATTTTTCCTCAAATGGGGTTTCTGCCTTCTCATGTATCATTGAGAGCTTATTTGCGTTTTATCTCTCTTTTGGAGAGGAGTTTTTTCCCACTAGGTTTTCTCCTTTTCTCTGTTTGTGAGATATTTCTTTGTATTTGTACATGGGTACCTAACATGTGTTGAACAAGACAAATGAGAGGGGGGTGAATTAGTTGTAGCAATTTTAACCTTTAAAAATTTCACCAGAAGTTAGATCAATGACCATTCACGGATCATTTACTCTACTAATGTGATTAATCATAAAGTGCACAAGCAAAAACTAAAAGAAGTAAAACCATACACATAATAAGACCAAATTTACATGGAAAACCCAATGAGGGAAAAACCATGGTGAGGATTAGCTCATAGTATAAAGAATTCAAAAACCAAATATAAAGGCTCACTACCAAGACAAGACTTACTTGTCCAATCAGGGCTCACTGCCCAGAGGGCTCACTACCACAGAATTACAAAGAAGATAGAAGAGGATTGTTATAGAGAGATAACTATCTCAATACAATGGAGATTACACCATAATTTTCTCACACACTTTCACAGTCTCACATGAAAGATGTTGGATGCCTTCAGCTCACTGCCTTCAAAACCCTAACATGAAATTCAAACTACTCTACTCAAATTAGCATATCACATACATATCTCACATCTATTTTTCCTCTATCTTGTCTTTCACTAACATATCAATTTGTACTTATACTATCTTCAACCTTGAAACTCTTCCAAGATTGGCCATATACAATTTTCATTTAAAAATTCAAATAAGGTCAGCACCAAAACATTCTAGGGTGGAATTAAAATGAGGGTGACCAAAACACATACTTGATGAGGACCTAAATAAGTCCCAACCTACCTTGGCATGCTTCCATAAACTTCCTGAGTAGTGTTTAACACAAGTTCGGGCAACACCAGTGTAAAACACATAAAACAATTAAGCACATGCATCCTTAACACAATCCAATATATTTGGAAAAAAAAATTAACTTGAATATGACCTCATCAACTTATTCTCAAAACCGCAAGTCATGAAACCAAAATTTGGAGAAATCTGAAGTAGTTACATTTCTCCCAAATCACAACTAGACACCCTCAAATGTATAGTTCACATACTGGTGAAAATACCTCACTATATGATGATCTAGAAGCCCAAATTCTAGATATAGCAACTACCAACCACAATGAACAATACCTCAGATCCTCACTTGCATAGTAGCACATCCCAGAGCATACACTAAAATACTTAAAAACCTTCTTTATTACAATTTTCTCAACATCCTCGATATATGCAATCAAGAATCAGCTTCCAATTACATAGTTGACATCAATGAAAAAAACAACCAATTGACACCAATGGCAATGCCTTCATACTTGCAAAAATCTCCCCCTTTGTCATTGATGAAAACACGCGATGTGAAAAATAATCAAAGACAACACAACAACTCGAAATCGTCAATCTCCTGATTTCTTTTACTTTCTCTCCCCCTATGTAGATAAATTTTTTCACATGATTCTTTCTCCCCCTTTGACATTAATGGAAAAGGTAAAAGATATTTTTCATTGTTTCCCCCCTTTGACATTAAAAAACATTACCAATATTCAATACTCCCCCTTAGGATTACACCTAATCAACCGCACAATGATAACACAAGATACTACCTGCTCCACCTAGAGGTAACCACCAACATTAATATAGAAAGAAGATAGATCCATAGATCCACTAGACTGATGCATTCCATATACATCTAGTTCAAGAAAGTAGGAGCAATAATCCCTAACTTCTCTCAGAGATACTCAAAAAGTATAGTTAAGAAGATCCTTAGTAAATATGTTAGCAATTTGATCCTTTGTAGGTACATACTCAAGTTGTACTTCATTCTCCATGACCTTTTCTCTCAGAAAGTGATACCTTATTGATATATGCTTTGTCCTTGAGTTCATTACAGGATTCTTTCAAATTTTAATTGCACTTGTATTATCGCAAAAAATAGAGATGGGATCATCATACATTACTCTGATATCCTTCAATGTTTATCTCATCAACAAAAAATGTGTGCAAAAGGATGTTACAACAATACACTCAACCTTTGTAGTGGATAAGGAAACTAAATCATGATTTTTACTTAACCATGACACCAATCTACAACCAAGAAATAATGCACCACCACTTGTACTTTTCTTGTCATCAACACAACTTGCCCAATTTGCATTTGTATAAGCACTTAGTGTAAAATCCCTTTTTTTGTTTGATTGATTTGCAGCCCAAGAAATAAATTCATCTCACCAAACATAGAATTCTCAAACTCTTTTTTCATTTCTTCATCAAACATTTTGCACATTGTTTCATTTCCTCCAAAGATAATATCATCAAAAAATACAACTACTCTCAAGATTTTTTCATTTTCAATTTTGAAATAAAGATTGCTATAGAAGTTACAATACCTTTACTGAAACCTTGTTGAATTGAATATCTATCCAACCTTGCATACCAAGATCTAGGAGCTTGTTTCAATCCATATAAATCCTTCTTTAATCTATATACCATATTTGATTGATTTGACAACTGAAATCCTTTCAATTGTTCCATGTAGACTTCTTCTTCCAACTCACCATTCAGAAATATAGACTTTACATCCATTTGATAAACTTTAAAATCCTTATGAGTAGAAAATGCCAAAAAAATTCTAATAGCTTCCATTCTAACCACCAAATCAAAAGTCTCCTAAAAATATATACCTTCTATTTGCGATTAACCCTTACACATAAGCCTTGCTTTATTTATGACCACTTCTCCATTCTCATCTAGCTTGTTTTTGAATACCCATTTTGATCCAATTATGTTTTTATCTTTCGGCCTAGGAACCAATTCCCAGGTTTAATTTTTCTCAATCTACATAAGTTCTTCTTCCAATGCTTTCATCCAATACTCACCTTTATATGCTTCTCTTACTATCTTAGATTCAACTATAGAAAGTAAACACGGATTTCTTTCAACAAAACTAGCAACTCTACTTCTTGTCAATAATCCTTTTCTCTTCTCTCCAATGATTTGTTCTTCAAAATGATTCTTTTGCACATATTTAGGTATCTTTGGGGACACCACTAGAGCTTCTTCTTCTTCATTTTTTGCTTCTTGTTCTTCAACAACTTCTTCTACTTCTCTGTAATTAGGTTCATCTGATACATATCCATCAACTTCAATTGAATTCTTCAATGCTTCATCAATGTTGACATTTATGCTTTCTACAACCTTTCTCAACCTTTTATTGAAGCATCTGTAAGCTTTGCTTCTGAGGTAGTATCCAAGGAAGATACCTGCATCACATCCTATATCAAAATTTCCTAAATTTTCTTCATCTCTTCTGATATAACATATGCTGCCAAATACTTTGAAGTACTTTATAGTAGGAATATCTCCATACCACAACTCATAGGGAGTCATAGTGTTGTTGGATTTTGCTTGAACTTATTTGAACACATAAAAAATAGTGTGAATTGATTCTCTCCAGTAGACTTCCAATAGACCTACCTCAATGATCATCATTCTAGCAGCTTCTTGAATCGTTCTATTATTTCTTTCAACAACTCCATTATGTTGAGGAGTTCTAGGAGCAGACAATTTCCTTTTTATTCCATGTGCTTCGCAAAATAATTTAAAATCATTGGAGGTGAATTCTCCACTTCTTTCAGACCTTAAGCATTTTATTTTCATGTCCATTTCATTTTCAACCATAGCTTTATATGCTTTGAATTTATCTAATGCATCAGATTTCTCTCTAAGTAACCCATATCATTCTAGAGTAATCATCAATCAAAAGCATCAAATACCTTTAACCTTGTATAATTCTCACCCTTGTAGGACCATAAATATTTTTGTATGAATCAAATCTAGTAATCTAGTACTAGATTTTTCCTTTGATCTAAAGCTTCTTCTAGCTCTCTTTCCAAAATGACAATCCTTGCAAATAACATTAATAAGTTTTATGATTTTTGGTAAATCTCTCACAGCTTGTATTGCACTAATTATCACCATGTTATCAAAGTTCATATGACACATCCTCCAGTACCATAACCAACTTTCATTAATCTGAGACATAAAGCAATGTCTATCAACACCCTTAAGTTGATAAATATTTCCTTCATACTTCTTTCCAGCAACAATCACAGTTTCAGATCCTTTCCTTATTTATCATCTCTCATCCTTGAACACATGATTATATCCTTTACTACACGTTTATCCCACACTCAAAATATTATGTCTTAAACCCTTCACATAGTAGATATCATTAGTATTATGCTTTCCATCAAAACTGACTGACCCTATCCCACAAATCTTAGCACTAGTATCATCTCCAAACTTAACTAAGCCTCCATCATATTTTTAAAGTTTAACAAACTTACTTTTGTCACCAGTCATGTGACATGAACAACCACTATCAACAACCTAGTAGTTCTTTTCTTGTTTAGTATGAAAAACAAAGACCATAGTACCTTCAACTTTCTCTAGAGCACTTTCATTCACATATCTTTTAGTATTAGTAGAAGTAGATTCATATTTTATAGCCAAGAACAAGCATTCATTATCATCAAAATCTCCATAATTAGACTCATCATCAAAAATACCAACATCTCCATTCACATAATATTTTCTCTTGATCATCTTTCCTTTGTTTTGTTTTCCTTCTCTATGTTTATTCTTCTTAGCTCTTTTAGGACATATTGAAGCATAGTGACCTATTCCCCTACAACTAAAACATTTGGAAGGTAACTTATCTTGATACTTACCAGAGCCCTTTTCATTCTTCTTACAAAGTTAGCTTCCACTTCATTGAAATTTTCTTCATCTGGATCTTCAACTTTTGTAGCCTTGAAAGAAGTTTTTTTCCTTGATCTATTTCTCAAGCTAGGCTTTCTTATTTCAAATGAGGTTAGAGTACCCAACAACTAATCTTTAGTATAGGTATTATAATCTACAAAATCCTCAATAGCAGATACCTTTTCAATATATGTGTCAAACAGAGTTCTAAGAATCTTCTTTACTATCCTAGATTCATCCACTTGTGTGTGAATTCCTCACATTCCACCTACCAGATCATCCACTCTCTATACATAGGATTTAATGTTCTCATCTTCAATCATTTGTAGGATCTCGAATTGTGCCTCCAAGTTCTACAAATTTTCTTCTTTAACCTTTTCATCTCCTTCATGGATCTTTTCTAATGTATCCCAAACCTCTTTAGCACTCTTCAAGTTCCTAAATTTTACTAATTCAAAATGTGAAAGACTAATCTTTAGAATAATTTTTTTCTTATTTTTTTCTTCATGCACCTTGATCTCATCAGTAGTACTTGGACCATTACCAGGAGTTGTGTATGGAGTGTTATAAGATTTCTCAACATCATATCCATAGTATTCTAGATATCCTTCCATCTTTATCTTCTAGAAGGTGTAGTTGGTGCCATCAAACTTAGGCAATCAATAACTATTTTTTTCGCCATCTCAAACCTTCCTTAAGCAGTTAAGCTCTTCCAAGGAACCAAGCTCTAGTACCAACTATTGAACAAGAAAATTAAGAGGGGGGATGAATCATTTGTAGCAATTTTAGCCTTTCAAAATTTTACCAGAAGTTAGATCAATAACTACTTCTTACCAAAATTTCACTTACAACTCAATTTGGTAGAGCCGAAATAATTGATTGCATCAAAAGTGAAAGGTATTCCAACAAATTTATGCTAAGGCTTAACCATTGCATATTAATTCTTTCAAATGGAATTCAATTTTCTTATGCAATATTTTACAACAAAAGGAAATTACATAAATTACATGATAATGTTGTATTTCATTCATTTTTTAATGAAAATATATACAAGATTGCATAAATGTTGTTGTTTTATACATTGAGAGGAAAATAATGCTTAAATAACCCACACAAGCCATGGGAATGATTGAACTAATGCAACATAGAAAGAAAGATATACATATAAAGATAAAATAGAGAACATATGAGAAGAGGCCATATCCTTCATTACCTTAATGGTTGATTTTGGTGTTGGTCCTCTTATCTTTAGCTCCTCTCGTTCTTGATCTTCAGATGTACATGCAGATGATTGAAATAATTGGTTAGATCTCAGGACATTAAATCTAATCATGTGTTTCATCAATAGACATATAACCTACATCTATGATGCATTAAATCAGTTGAGCCATTATCACATGTTTCGAAGAGAGATAGAAAATCAAATCATCACATGAGCATTGAGCTTCGCTATTTTATCTAACTTGTTTGTTCACTGTGCTGGTACATGCTTGTTTATGATTCATCTCTTTTGGAATTTCAGCATGTGGTGAAAAAATGTACTCCCACAAGGGTTGATCCCAACATGTTGCCCTCCAGATCTTGAGAGGGGCATGAGATAAGCAAGACACATTCAAATTTTAAAATAAAAGTATATTTTGTTTAAAGATCAATTTATAAGGTAACTAAGCACATTGTCCATTCATGACAACTAGGTCAAAGGTGAAATGAGGTTATCCCCTTTCACATTGAAATGGGAATCACAAGTGAGCAATGAGCTCATTTAAACTGCTTAAATAATGTGCAAAACTGAGTAAAAGTGCATCATTTGCATCATGATTTTCCGTCATCTATTGGTTGTCTCAACATCATTTATCAATTTTGATATTAAATAAGATGCATACATTGATGGTACAACCTATTCATTAAGTACCAAAAGGAGCAAAAAATTTGAATGTAGAAACAAACATACCAAGACTCAAGCATTTTTCTCTAATATCACTGTCATGGGACATCATAGTGCATACTACAAAGGAACAATGAACAAGCTTCATAATTATTCAAGTACAGTGAAAGGTGAAATAGTCTATGTTTTTGAATAAGCAGTGTTTCATGACAAACAAATAACATTACATTGACTGTGTTTCATAAAGCGTAACAATATGCACTCATCCTCAAAATGGTATGCCTAAATTTAGTTACAGTAAGCAGCCCCTCACTCATGTTTTGAATTGTAAATTTTTTAAGGAGGAATGATAAACCATAGTTTATATTCAAAGGTTAATTTAAAAACAAAATTACTTTTATTTTGTTTGGTTTGAGCAAGTAGAAATTCTTGAATGTAAATTTCTGATCTATGTTCAAAATGGGCAATCATGAAAAGACGATATTTCTTGAAATTACCTTTTCATGAGTGAATATAACTTACATGGGCCACCATTTGACCCACTTGGTCACTGTTAGCGAGCATGGACATATTTATCAAAATACATGGAGTATCCTTAATGGTGATGCAAGGTATAGTACTAGTGATTTAAAAATGTTTAACTGAATAGTGAGCTACTGCCACCAAGGTCACTAGGTTCACTAAAATTACTGCATAAATTAATTTCATCGTCACAGAGGAGAAAGTGCCACAGTTTGCAACTATGAAATGATAGTAAGTTTTGAAACTACGAAGTTGATGTTGCAAGATCAACACCAAATAACTGTACATGATTATAATGTAATCTAAACACAAATTGATCATTGACAAAGCAATTATTTTGAAAAGGATGAGCATGGATAACAGTTTGTTGAGGGACTAACTAAAATGCATAAGTGAAGCCATAGCCTGGGGCATTTTATCTTTAAAAATCTTCAAGTTTTTTACATAAATAGAAGCATGGAAGCTCAAGGCCGAGCATGAGAAATATGCAGCTAATAAAAAAGGATGTTTTCATCATTTCTTCTCAAAATGGCAGTGAAAAATTATAAGTGAAGTCGTGGCCAGAAAAGTAGAATGAACAGAGGCCAAGCAAATGAAAATAAGCAAGGAATAGCAAGCTTCTTTCAACATCTTTTGTGTAAAAGCAAACATAAACTATTTCTCTTTCACAAAGGAAATAGAAAGAAACATACCAGCCACAGCTTTAACACAAGCTTGCACGAGTTTCTCCATAGGGCTCAAGTTAGCTTCAGAAAGCTCTAGTTGAAGACTCCATGAAAAGCTTGAGAGAAACCCTACCATGGCAGCGCAGGGAAACGTTGAAGACTCGGCAAAAATCAAAATGCAAAATGAAATGAAATGAAAGGTCGTGGGCTCTTTTTGTTCTAGGGTTTTCTTTTTTCCCTAGTATTTGGCCGACCCATATCTTGGGTATTTTTCACTTTATTTTAAGCTTTTTATACCTAGATTAATACCTCCTTTGTTTGGATTAGGCCCTTTTTGCATATTTTGCAAAATCTAAGTGCCTTGTGATTTCATAATAAAATTAAATATCAAATGCCTAAGTGAGAATTTTATGCCTTTGCAAAAATGAAGCCAAGTTTGGGTCAAACTTCAGTCCACTCCCTCCTTTCTTTTTTTTTTTGTAGAATTAAAACTAAAAAACATTATAAGACATTATTAATGCAATGTTCTATAAATTTCTTTATTAATTGTTAATTAAAATGCCGTAAATAGAGCAACTGTAGAATATGCAAAGGCAGTTTTAGTTTACTTGCCTTTTTTGCTTGAGTTCCCTTTATGCAAAATAAAAAAAACTGAGTTAACTGAACCTTCTATTTCTGATTTTCAGTCAATCTTGAGTGATTTTGGAGTCCTTTTGGGTTGATCCAATTGGGAGGGAAAGTTTCCACCCATTTTCACTCGGTTTAGGTAAGTTTTGGGCCCTATTTTTGAGGTTTTTTCCCTTTGCTCATAAGAGACACTCTGGTTACTATTTTGGATTGTAGTTAATTGCAATTTTTGCTACTTGGCTCTTAAAAAGGTTTTTGAGTATTAAAAAAGAAAAAAAACTTAGTTTTTTCTCAGTTCTTCCTTCTTCTTTGGAGTATTGCAGAGAGTGTAAGTTTTGTAACTCAATTTACATAATATGATATAGCAGCTCCTTTCAGATCAATAAAAGCAATAGTGCATTCCTTTTTCATGGATTTTTGTCTCATTTTACAGTGGATGATTTGATGTTTGATTGTGATTCTAAGTGTTGAATCCTTTTCATGTCTCATTATTGAAAAATGTGTGTAGAAGTTTCATGTGACACAAGTTGTATGTTGTGTTTAATTTCATACCTTCATACTAATCAGTTTTTTATTACATGTTTCACATGAAATTGTGAGAGTAAATGTTTTGAGAGCTGATTATGAGTTGAATTAGTGAATAAGTTTAAAATTTTCTAGTGCATCACCCTTTAAGTTTTCGGATTCCCATTTCAGTTATCCTTCTATCCCTTTTTCTGAAAAAAATCAGTAGTTTTAAGTGATCTACTAGGGGAACTGACCCTCTCTGGAGATTCATTCTCGTTGTAAGCCACTCACAGCTTGAGAATGTTTCCATGTTACATAGGATATTTGAGTCTAACTCAACTAGGGTGCAATCCTCATTGATAACAATTTTTGGCACGTCTGGTGGGACTGATGGACTCTTATAGTCCAAAATTTGATCATTTGTCATTGATATTTAATGTGTATGTCAGTGATATCTAACTTTTGAGGCAAGGAAACAAAACATCTGGTGACTTTGAAAGGCATTTCTATTGGTTTCAATTTGACTAAGTGTTGGTTTATTTCAAATAAAATCTATTCTTTTGCTTGTTTTCTAGCTTTTGAATGAATGAATATGCCTATGTTTCATGGAAATATGTATTATCATCCATCATATCATGAAAATTATTCTTATCCACCTCCTTATTAGTCATATCAGGTCGATCATGCTGCTAGTTTTAATTCCATGGCTTTTATAGAAAACCAACATACTCAATATAATTACCGCCCACCCACACCTGCTCAATCTCCATATCAGCCTACATATGCTCAAAATCAGCCCCAAAATATTGAAGACATGAACTTTAGAGATATAATGTTGAACTTTGAAAGGAAAATGAGTGAAACAAAAAATCAAAGATATCAGATAGATCAATAGGTTAATTTGCAGCAGTAGGAGTCGGCTGATGAAGCCTATTTTCTTCAAAACCAGTAGCTCGAAGAAAGCAAAAAGGAGGAGATTTCAAGCGTAAAGGGTATATTTCTTGAATTCACAAAGAAAATAGAAGAGATCAATAGGGAATGAGAGTACAACATGTCGCAGGAGGAGCTTTCTCACCAAGCCTATTTCCAACAACAAGAGCAACAACCTTATGAGGCCTTTTGTTATGACTAGGAGTTTGAGACACAAAGGAGACAATTTGAAGAGAATCCTGCAAGGGAGATAGTTGCACAAATGAAGATTTCACTAGCACAAACCCAAAGGAATGAATTCCAATCAGCTCCTATAGTTACCAATTAGCTTGTTCAAGAAGAGGTTCGTAAGTATAAATTTTTGAGTTTCAGACAAAGTGAGCCTCTTAACCCTCCTAAAGTTGAGATTCCAAATTTTAGATAGGATAATGTTCTTAATTCCTCAAGCCTGCTTCTTAAGCATGAAATTACAAGTTAAACAATCCTTCATCCTTTATAGAATGAGGAAAGTAATCAAGTACAACCTAGTATAGTTATAGAGCAGCCACTTGAACAACTTTTTTTCTTTCAAGAAATCCAAGAAGCTCCCAAAGTTTCCCTACCTAATGAATCCAAGGATGAACCCATTCATCAGGATACCTTACTCATGGAGAAGCTTAGAAATGTAAATCCATTGTGTTTAGCTTTGGAAGTTTACCATTTAGAGCAACAAAATATTGAACAAGAAAAGACTTCTCCAGATGAATCTTTCAATGTTTTGACTAATGAGCTTCCTTATTTTGTTAAAGATGATGAAAATGTTTTAGTATTTATCTCAAAATATCAATCAGGATAGCAGGATGAAAATGCAAAGGAGGATGATCAAGAGGATAATTCAATAGTGCGGTTTGGTGAGTTACCTTCTTTTATTGAAAATGATGAAGAAGATGTGTTCTTCATCTCATCAACAATAGTTTTAGAGCAATGAGAAGAGGTCAGAGAATGTGATGAATTGTTGATTAAGGAGAGTAAGTGTGATGACGAAGCCTTGGATCAGCAAGAGGAGTGCAAAGATGAGTATTTTGTGGAGTCTAAAAAGATTGATGAGTGCTACCTTGAGATATACAAAAGCAACCTTGATTTGAATGATCAAGATCTTGAAGAGGATCTATTTCAAGTTGAAGTTGAGATTTTTCGTTCATGCTTAGATGTTATGCCAAAATATTTGGAGGAGGATTATCTAGAGCAGCAAGAGAAAAAGGTGGAAGTGACTATATTCTCAAATGAGCCATTAGTTATGGAGCAGCCTAATCAGTAGGGTGAAGTGATAACAATTTTCAGCCCCTCATGTGCCACCAAATCAAAAAAATCAAACATGGAGCAAATAGAATAATATGGTCTTGATGGGGGGGAGTCCTTTCTCCCCAGTCAAGAAACTTCTCATGAAGTTGATTTGCATGATCTTAGCTCGTTGGAGGAGTTTTTTTTTTCTTGTACAAAGGAGATTGAGGCTGATGTGTCAATTGATAGTTTTTTGGGAGAGGCTATCTCATTGTTTGAAAATTTTCCTTCCTTTATTGAAGAAGAAAATCCTAATTCAGAGTGTACCTCCTTGGGTAATAATGGGGATTTTGATCTTTGACCAGTTGATCCTAAGAACCTTTCAAGAGCTGATAACAGGGTGATCCCACAATGTTGGTTTACACTTTTTGGGAGATTCTGATTTTTGTTGAAATCACATATTTTTTGAAAATATAATGATTTAAGCCTTAAAAAGTTCCATTTTAAGGATTCCAATTGAAGAGGGTTTGATCAAACCATCTTAGATCAAACCCCCTTGGATAGAACCTTGCTAGTTTTAAACCATACCTATAATAGAGTCTCCTTTACACCTATCAAAGTGTTGATAAAAAACCACTTTTGATTTACCTTTTGGGGGATCAAATGAATTCATTTAAAATTTAATTTTTGTAAGTATGTAGTCCTTATTATAGGCTTCCCAAAAAGTATAATTTTAAATAAATCTAATTTTATTATTATATTTATTTTTTATTTCTTGTGAATGTAGGTTTTTCACCAAAAATCAAGCTCTTTGTTCTGCACGTGGAAAAATAGAAAATGATCAAAAAACAATTCTGAAAAATATTAGTGCACAAGATATTGAAATCCTTGATCCAACAAAAAAAAAATGAATTTCAATACATATAAAAAAATTTATGTCGTATACAGTCCGCATATGTCTGAATTGTAATTGGTTGACTTTGAAACTTGATTAAGGAAAAAATATTCAATAAAACACCATGAAACCAAATGAAAGTGCTAGATATCAAAGTAACAATTCTAAATTTGAAAAAATTATAATTTTATCCTTCATGGAATTTTTTTTATGTTCTATACGATGGGCATCACTCCTTAAAAATGTTGTTTACTAAAAAAAACTGGTATTTGAAGGAGATGGAAAAAAAAGTGCAATTTGATTCCAAAAAAATTGAAAAAAATATATTTAGAATCTATAGAAAAAATGTCACAAATTACTAGTTTGCATCATCTTCAAATTTCTCACGGTTTAGCCACTATAGGTTCCCAAAAGTGAAGATTTAGTTAGAAAAAATTACTTCAGTGTCCTATTTGGCCAAAAATTGTAAACTAGTATTGTGAGATCACCCAGCTTTGATGAGTTATTAGCTACCTTAATGGAAGAAGATGGCTCATTGACCATGGAGGAGGAAACAACATGGGAAGTTATCATGCAAGGTTAAAGTGATGTTATTTCTAATCACCCAAATTGTCTTCTCTCTAGTCCAAAGCTTTCAAGGGGATGTCGTATTAGGCATCTAGCTTGGTTGGAAGCCAACAAGGAAGAGAAACCCCATGGCAACACTGATCTAGAGAATCAAAGAAGGAACCAATTTAAGCACAACTAATTCACTTGTTCACTTGATCATAGTTGGTTCCCCAATCAAGATAGGTGGGTAAGTGATTACATTTTTCTTCTAGAAAAGGTGTTGCAATAGTTTGTTGGATATTTGATCTTTCTCCATATCTTTTGGATGAATTAGAAGTAAATGGATCATTGTAGGTTTCAAAGAAGATGCAACTACTTTCATGAACCAGTTAATGGTTTTGTTTTGGTAGTCCTTTCCTCAGTTAGTAGGTTAGCTTAGGTTTTTTGATTCAATATATGTTTTTTGCACGTGTTCTTCAGTTCAGTTTTGTTTTTCAATAAGTGGTGTTGCACAGTTTGCTGGCCTCCAGGGCCTTGGTAGTTTTCTTTCACTTTGGTTTTTGTTGTGGTTGTTGAGGTTTTAAGGCTGAGTTACAATGTTTTTCTGAGTTTAGGAGGGGCAGAACTTGACTCCATGCCCAATGGATTGTTTAGGATACTAATCCAATATGCTTAGCAGGCAAGCATTCAACAAAAATCGCCAGAAATGTTACCAAAATTTCACTTAGAACTCAATTTGGTAGAGATGAAACAATTGATTGCATCAAAAGTGAAAGGTATTCCAACAAATTCCTGCTAAGGCTTAACCATTGCATATAAATTCTTTCAAATGGAATTCATTTTTTATTATGCAATATTTTATAACAAAAGGAAATTACATAAATTACATGATATTGTTGTCTTTCATTCAGTTTGTAATGAAAATGTATACAAGATTGCATAAATGTTGTTGTTTTATACATTGAGAGGAAAATAATGCTTAAATCTCCCACACAAGCCATGGGAATGACTAGACTAATGCATCATAGAAATCAAGCTATACATCTAAAGATAAAATAAAGGAAAACATATGAAAAGAGGTCATATCCTTCATTGCCTGAATGGATGATTTTGGTGTTGGTCCTCTTATCTTCATCTCCTCTCATTCCTAATCTTTAGATGTACCTACAAATGATTGAAAGAATTGGTTAGAGCTCAGGACATGAAATCTCATCATGTGTTTCATCAACAGACATATAACCTACATCTATGATGCATTAAATTAGTTGAGCCATTATCACATGATTCCAAGAGAGCCAAAAAATTAGATCATCACATGAGCATTGAGCTTCACTATTTTATCTAACTTGTTTGTTCACTGTGTAGGTACAGGTTCATTTATGACTCATCTCTTTTGGAATTTCAGCATGTGGTGAAAAAATGGGCTCCCACAAGGGTTGAGCCCAACATGCTGCCCTCCAGATCTTGAAAGGGGTATGAGATAAGCAAGAGACATTCAAATTTTCAAATA
This sequence comes from Sequoiadendron giganteum, assembly GCA_007115665.2. NCBI lineage: Eukaryota > Viridiplantae > Streptophyta > Pinopsida > Cupressales > Cupressaceae > Sequoiadendron > Sequoiadendron giganteum. Next base: position 236,010,483 of record CM021108.1, on the reverse strand, counting down.
AAAGCATATTCTATTTGAAGATCAATTTAGAAGGTAACTAAGCACATTGTCCATTCATGATAGCCAAGTCAAAGGTGCAATGAGGTTACCCCCTTTCACTTTGAAATGGGAATCATAAGTGAGCAATGAGCTCATTTAAATTTCTTAAATAATGTGTAAAACTAAGTAAAAGTGCATCATTTGCATCATGGTTTTCTATCATCTGTTGGTTGTATCAACATCATTTCTAGCTTTATCTATCAACTAAGTGCATACATTGATGGTACAACCCATTCATTAAGTGCTAAAAGGAGCAACATATTTGAATGTAGAAATAGGCATACCAAGACTCAAGCATTTTTCTCTAATATCACTATCATGGGACAACATAGTGCATACATCAAAGGAACAATGAACAACCTTCGTAATTATGCAATTATAATGAAAGGTGAAACAATCTATGTTTGTGAATAAGAAGTGTTTCATGACAAGCAACAAACATTGCATTGGAAGTGTTTCATAAAGAGTAACAATGTGCACTCATCCTCAAAATGGTAAGCCTAAATTTAGTTACAGTATGTAGCCCTCACTCATGTTTTCAATTGTAACTTTTAAAAATGATTTTGTTTGGTTTGAGCAAGTAGTAATGTTTGATGTAAATGTTTGATCCATGTTCAAAATAGATATTCATGGAAAGATAGTATTTCTTGAAGTTACCTTTACATGAGTGAATACATTACATGGGCCACCATTTGACCCACTTGGTCATTATTAGCAAGCATGGACAGATTTATCAAAAGAGATGGAGTATCCTTAATGGTGATGCAAGGTACATTACTAGTGATTTAAAAAAAATTAACTAAATAGTAAGCTACTACCACCAAGGTCACTAGGTTCACTAAAAGTACTACATAAATTAATTTCATCACAAAGGAGAAAGTGCCACAATTTGCAACTGTGAAATGACAATAAGTTCTAAAAATATGAAGTTGATATTGCAAGATCAACACCAGAGAACTCTATAGGATTATAATGTAATCAAAACACAAATTGATCATTTACAAAGCATATTTGTTGAAAAGGATGAGCATGGACAACAATTTTTTTAGGGACTAAGTAGAATGAATAAGTGAAGCCACAACCTAGGGCATTCTCTTTAAAAATCTTTAGTTTTTTTGCATAAATAGAAGCATGGAGGCTCAAGGCCGAGCATTAGAAATATGTAGCAAATAAAAAGGATGTTTTCATCATTTCTTCTCAAAATGGCAGTGAAAAATGATAAGTGAAGCTGCGGCCAGAAAAATAGAATGAACAAAGGCCGAGCAAATGAAAATAAGCAAGGAATAGAAAGCTTCTTTCAACATCTTCTGTCCAAAAACAAACAAAAAATATTTCTCTTTCACAAAGGAAACAAAAAGAAATATACCAGCCATGACTTTAACATGAGCTTGCATGAGTTTCTCCATAGGGCTCAAGTTAGCTTCAGAAAGCTCCAGTTGAAGACTCCATGAAAAGCTTGAGAGAAACCCTAGCATGGCAGCACAGGGAAAAGTTGAAGACTCGGCAAAAATCAGAATGCAAAATGAAATGAAATGAAAGGCCGCAAGCTCTTTTTGTTCTAGGGTTTTTTTTTTCCCTAGTATTTGGCCGACCCATATCTTGGGTATTTTTCACTTTATTTTAAGCTTTTTATTCCTAGATTAATACCTCCTTTGTGTGCATTAGGCCCTTTTTGCATATTTTGCAAAATATAGGTGCCTTATGATTTCATGATAAAATCAAATATCAAATGCCTAAGTGAGAGAATTTTATGCCTTTCCAAAAATGAAGCCAAGTTTGGGTCAAACTTCAATCCACTCCCTCTTTTTTTTTTTTGTAAAATTAAAACTGTGAAACATTGCAAGACTTTATTAAAGCAATGTTCTATACATTGCTTTATTAATTATCAATTAAAATGTAGTAAATAAAGCAAGTACAAAATATACAAAGGTAATTTCAGTTTACTTTCCTTTTTTCACTTGAGTCCCCTTTACACAAAATAGAAAAAATTGAGTCAATTGAACCTTCTATTTCTGATATTCAGTTAATTTTGAGTGATTTTGGAGTCCTTTTGGGTTAATCCACTTGGGAAGGAAATTTTCCACCTATTTTCACTCATTTTGGGTAAGTTATGGGCCCTATTTTTGAGGATTTTTCCCTTTACTCGTAAGAGACACTCTGGTTACTATTTTGGATTGTAGTTAACTACAATTTTTGCTCCTTGGCTCTTAGAAAGGTTTTTGGGTATTAAAAAAGAAAAAAATTAGTTTTTTCTCAGTTCTTGCTTCTTTCTCTTTGGAGTATTGCAAAGAGTTTATAAGTTTTGTAACTTGGTTTTCATAATATTATATAACAACTTCTTTCATATCAATAAAAGTAGAAGTAGAAACTGCTAATGTGATTAATCATTAAGTGTAGAAGTAGAAATTGAAAGAAGTAAAACCCATACACACAATAACACTAGATTTACATGGAAAACACAATGAGGGAAAAACCACGATGAGGATTAGCTCACAGTATAAAGAATTCCAAAACTGAATACAAAGCCTCATTGCCAAGACAAGACTTACTTGTCTAATGAAGGCTCACTACCACAGAATTACAAAGAAGATAGAAGAGGATTGTTATAGAGAGAAAACTATCTCAATGCAATGAAGATTCCACCATAATTTTCTCACACACTTTTGTAGTCTCACATGAAAGATGTCAGATGCCTTTAGCTCATAGCCTTTAGAACCCTAACATAAAATTTTCACTACTCTACTCAAATTCACATCTCACATACATATCTCGCATCTATCTTGCCTTTCACTAACATCTCAATGTGTACTTATACTATCTTCAACCTTGAAACTCTTCCAAGGTCGGCCATATACAATTTTCATTTACAAATTCAAATAAATTCAGTTGCAAAACATCCTATGGTGGAATTATAATGAGGGAAACCCAAACACATGCTTGATGAGGACCTAAATAAGTCCCAACATGCCTCGAAATGCTTCCATGAAATTCATGAGTAGTGTTTAACACAAGGTCATCCAACACTAGTTTAAAACACATAAAGCAATTAAGCACACACATCCTTAACATAATCCAATATTTTCAAATAATAAATTTTATTTGAGCATGACTTCATCAACTTATTCTTAGAGCTACAAGTCATGAAATCAAAATTTAGAGAAATCTAGAGCAGTTACATTTCTCACAGATCATAGCCAGACACCCTGAAATGCACAGTTCACATACTAGTGAAAATATCTCACACTGTACGATGATCCAGAAGCCCAAATTCTAGATATATCAACTATAAACCATAATGAACAATACCACAGATGCTCACTAGCATAGTATCACATCCCAGAGAATATCTTGGAGTATACGTTGAAATTCCTGCAAACCTTCTTTATTACAATTTTTTCAATATCCTCGATATATACAATCAATAATCAACTTCCAATTACGTAGTTGACATCAATGAAAACAACATCTAGTTGACATCAATGAAAACACCTTTATACTTCCAATAACATGTCCTCATTTTCCGAGACCCATCATCTTTTCCATCCTCCTAAGCTATGCTTAAGGGGGGTGTTGGTGTAGGTTTTTATTTTCCTAGTGGGTTAATTTATTTTCCCTTAGTCCTAGGGTTTTCCTAGAGTTAATTAATTTTCTTAGGATAATAAAGTGAGTTTATTACTAGGAGATAAGTGTGTGGTACCCCATTCCTTAAGTGGTTGAACCACTTTCCACTTTTGGCTGCATCATCCACTTTTGGTGCTCCATCTCCACTTTTTGTGGTTGATTCCTATTGGATGGATTTTTCACCTACCTCCTCTACTAAGTTCTGTATAAACTCACTACCTAGCTTGTATTTGCATACTATTGCATCTTCTCGCAATATTTTGCATTATGTCTTTTTAGCTTGGAAGCTCTTAATGTAATATTGTCACATTGACACTATATAATCTCTCGAAGTCCTGGTTTGCATTCTTATGTTTTTCCAGTTTATGTAACTTTCATTTTCTCTTAAAAAGTTATTTGGGTTATTCAATATATTTTTTATTTCTAACAATGACTAGAGGACTCAAGTAAATGAAATGATTGACTAATATCATGAAAAATTTACAGGTCCTATCAGGCTTTAAGTGGGAACAACAAGAAGTGAGCTACAACATTTTTGCTCCAAAAATTCATAAAGAATGCATGCCAATAGGAGAAGTAAAGATCTCCATCCTACCAACATGGCATCATTAGGCCATTCCAAGACCCTAGCCATCACTTGAGCCAACAGAACCATATCAAATGCATTTCACTCTAGCTTTCCCACTCACATATAACAACAACAATACCACAATATCTACATAAACTCACCAACATCACTAACTCACAAATAATCCAAACTCTTTTACCATTACACACATACCTCAACAAGAATGAAATAAAACCATATTCTTTCATACAAATATCAAAGAGATATTTTCTTCACATCTAGGAAAATAAACAATAAAAAATGAGAGTGGTAAGGACTTATCTCTCTATGTACCATTTGTAGGGATGCATCTTTCCTAAGAACTTGATCTCCACAAGCCAACCATTGCAAAACTTCCTTTGTTTTTTCTTTCAAAACACAAGTATGAAGAAGAAACAAAACAATTAACTCCTCTCTCAAAAAAAAAGAAAAGAGAGGAATGTGGGTTAAAAAAGGAGAGAGATCACCCTTCACTATTGTGTGAACTGTAAAACCCCTAGAGAGAATTTTAGGTTGCCACACTAGAAACAAATATCTAAGATTTTAATGAAAATAAAATTAATAGCAAGATTCATTTGAAATGGGAGCATAAAATAGAAAATTAAAAGATTTGTAACAAATATATAATCTTTGAACATGGAAAAAAACCTCTTATATAATAATGGCATGGACTGCTTTCTTCATCCCTTCTTCTCCTCAACCTACAACAAGTGAAAATTAAGCAAAGAGGAGGGAAAGAATTTTAATAAAGATTTCCTTATGGATTAATGTTTTCATTTGTAACCCTAAGATTGAAAAGGTGGAGAATCATTTCTTCCAATGGATGAGATTTAATGCACATCATATTAACTTTTTTTTAAACTTGACACTTTGTTTAATTTAAATTAGTTTTAGTTGATGTTGGGTAATTCCATGGTGGGGGTCCATGAGACTAGGACCCCTCTTTTAAGTGGCAACTTAAAGTCACTTATTGAGCTTTTAATAAATAAAATTTTATTTCTTTTATTATAAAATAAAATTTAATAATTCATCAAGTTCTAATTTAGTTCTCAATTAGATAAGAAAGGGCTTATTTATTGTTCCAATTGGAAAGATTCAATGATTTAATGTGTTGTTGATAAATCATTAGTGGAAAGTAATTGTCTTAAATCAAAATAGTAATTAGTTTAAATATCAAATAGAATATAATACTATGTAAATTTTTATGTTAAAATGAAATATATTTGATCTAGTGCTACCTAGATATAAATCATTAATTGACTCAGTTAAATTATGTATATATGATATTTTTATAATGATAGAGTTGGATTAGTTTATCATTGTCAACTATACTCCTACCCAATAAAAGTGTTAACGATATAGATTAAATATTTGTTATTGATTATTGATAACATATGCTTAATGAAACTTATGCATGGTAACTATTTCACATTAATACTATTTTATAATTTTTATGAGAACTATTGGGTATTTAAAGCAAATATTAAATAGAATGAGTTATTCCAAATAAAAAGTTTATTAAATCTAAGTATCATTACCTAGTTAATTTGCAAGGTGAAGCCTTTTAACTTGTTGAATACTAAAGAAAACCAAATTAGTAATTTGATTGGTGGATAATTAAAATAGTTATATTTAAGTACTACTGGTTTGAGGTTTTACTCTTAATCCACATAAACATCAAAATAACCATATCAAGGTAAATTACCCTACAATTAAATCAATTTGGTCAAGATGTGATAACTAAGGTATCTTAAGGGAAAACAAGGGAAAAAGTTTAATTAAATGATAAGTTTATTTGCAATACATTATTGAGCACACGATCTACTCAAGATGTTAGTAAGTAATTAAGGACAAACATCTTTAAATATCAACTAAAGGAGTCAATCAATGTAATGTCCCTCTGTTTCGGCCGCCTTTGAATTTTGAGTAAGTTATTTATTGGTTTTTTTGAAAATTGTTTTACCTCTAATATATATGTATATATGCTATAGTGGAGTAAAAGAATATAGTTGCGGGTAATAAATGGGAAATAAGTAGATGGTGAATTTGGAAATATTTAGAAAAAGAATCGAATTAGTTATTTAAGTGATTGAATTAAATTAGGTTTAAGAAAGATATTAAGTTATTTAATTTATGTTTAGTGGAAACTGGCCCATCTAGATAATGGAAGGACTTAAGCAAGTAAATTTTTGGTAATTACTTAGGGAACATTGTTTATTGAACAATTTCTTATTGTAGCAGAGGAGATTAGTACCTCTAAATGATCTTACATTAAGAAGCTAAGTGTGATAATTAAGTTAGTAGATGAGTAACCTTGATTTCAAGCATAATACTACAATTGTACTAGTAAATGGTAAAGTTATAATGGCTTGGACTATTAGAAATAGTAGTAAATTCATTTATGTTTTTTGGGAAGTAACGAAGGAAAAATAACGTTATGTAATTGTTTAATTAAGAGGATTGGTTTATCTTTGTTGTTAATTTAAACTTGATGATTTACTTCTTATTCGTGTAAGGCTTATATATTTATATATGTTTGTGTGCATAGGAATATATGTCTATGTATCTAGGGTTTGGGAAAAGTATAATATTTGTTTATAATTAATTAGGAATGTAAATAAGAAAATTAGAAGTTTATAAAGAAAGGTAAGTATAGATGTATAGGTTATATGATACTTATCAATTATAAAAAAAATTAGTAAGGTAATGAAATTAAAAATTAGTTGAAATAAAATCATTAATGGTATTTAATAGTTTAATTGAAGAAATCTTGCGTTTTAATAATATTAAGTAGGGTTAATTTTAGTGTTAATATTTAGATCCAATTTGATGGCTTAAACGGTAAATTTAAATAATTTATTGTTACCCTACTAATTATTTAATGGTAAATTGAATAAATTAAATGGTAATTTTAAACAATAATTAAAATAATTTACTTTTGTGATCAACATTGGAATCAATGTGTTTTAACCACGTATTTTTCCAAGGGAAGAGGTTTCAAATTGAATTACATGCATAAGTTTTTTATATTAGGTGGTAAAAACAAGAAAGAGAGTGTTTGACAGGTGTTAGGGCATGCACTTGAAAAACAAAAAAAATAAAAATTTTCCACCTATAATGTTTTGGTTCTGGAAAACAAAAGGGGGGAATTGGGGATTTTGGAAGGCGGGGTTATTCCAGCTTGCTCTCTCTGTCAACACACACTGCATTTCATAGGACTGCAACTAGGCAAAAGAGGAACGCTGGAAAAAGGAAAAAAAAAGTGGTGGAGACTAGCTCTACACCTTTCAATTGCAGTCGCTTCATTGTTTACAATTTGACACAATTTGTGCAAAATATTGAGGTAAGTCACTTTCCATGGTATTAGTGAGTGTAGACATGGAAAATTGACCAATGCACTTGATCCCGATTACTAACGTCATTTCTTCCTGAATCATACTCTCAGTTTATCATCACTTTTTCATCTCTTAATTAGATAAATCTATATGTATTTAATTAGGTATTTCTCCCTTCTTGAATAAATTAATCAATTTAATTTAATTAATCCTCTATCCCTCTTTAATTAAATAATTCATCTTATTTCATTAAATCCCTAAAGATCCTCTTATTAAATTGAATAAATTAAACATTATTTGATTTAATCTAACATTATCCCCTTTAGTTAAATAAATCAAAACATTTATTTAATTAAACCCTTCCTCTCAATTTGATTTAAATCAATTCATAAATTTAATTCTAAATTGTCACATCTCCTAGTTCCTCATTAATTTAATTAAACCATGATTAATTTAATCTTAATCTGTGTCACATCCTCTAGACAATGCAACTTGCACAATAAATCAATTACTTTGATTTATTAAATTTTCTATTTTCTCTCAATATGGAATAAGGAAGGAATATTCCTTCAAATTTGAATTCAAATCCAAGTGGATTTGTCCTTCCAACAAAGCATTCATTCCTCTTACATGTCCTTGTGCATTGAGCCAAGTGGCATTTATTTCATTTTTTCCCTCTCACATGTCATTTCCTTAATTTCAAATTCCACCTAATGGAATTTATCATGAACATTGACCAAAATGTGCACAACCTTCAACCATTCACATCTTGACAAGTGTCACTTGGCCATTGGATGTTGAATAATCCCACATTGCTCAATTTCACTCTTTCTTCCAATTTGGAAATCTATAAATGAGATACTCTTCCTCTCATTCTATCATCCACAATCTAGAGAAAAGTTACTCTCTTCACATTGAGAGCTAATTTTATCACATTTTTCCAAAATTTTGTGGTTTTTTGACATTTTTTGTGCCTACAAAAAATTGCACCACTCATAGTCCCGCGGTACCATATTGCACTGCTCTCAGACAAGCGGCGCTATATTTCACCACTCCAACCTCAAACTCTGCCACACTTGCTTTCTCGCCCAAAAATTTCAAATTTGCAAACTTCACCGCAGGTTTCCAAACTCCAAACTACACTGCATGCTTAAATAGCATCGCATTTGCACTCTCTGTCTGCTACAGAACACCACTCTTAGTCGAGATGCAATGCTATATTGCATAGCTGGATTTCTAAACTATAACACATTTGCGAATTGCGCCACTAGATGAAAGTCAAAAATTCAAATTTAATTTTTTTCAACATATGCCTTTTTTTTTTAGCTTTTTGAGCTATTAATTTGTTTGTTATCTTTGTATCTTTTGGTTTTAATCATTTTTCAAGTTAGGGCAAGGAGGAAATAAAAAGGAGGATACATTATGACATCATTCTCATACTAAGTGTTTTTTAACACTATAGTGTTGTTTAACACTTTTAGATAATTTTCAATCTCTTTTAAGGAATTTATATCTTTCATGCTTTAGGGAACAATAAATTTCTTTTTGGGCTTTAAAAAGAACAATACAAATTTTCTTCAAAGTTTGCAAACAAAAGGCTTAAAATGAACCTTAGAAACAACTTACTAGATTTGGTTTAAGGTTTAACAATTCAACAAGACAAATTCCACATTTGATTTAGTGTTTTAAAAAGAATTCACTTTTGCTTGTGGGCTTAAAATGAACAAGTGTTGTTTTGTTTTGTAATTATTTACTCAAAATAATATCATCAGAAAGACGTATGCACTTCTCTCGCACCTCACGGTGATCTTGAGAATCAAAATCTCTTTTGGTGATCTTAAGTTCAGTAAAGTAATTGCCTCCACATTTCATTTTGGGATTAAAATTGAGCCAATCTTGCGAGTGTGAGTGTGGCATATTGTGAGTGTTCTCCCTTTTTTTTTCAACAAAGGTCGATTGAACTACAAGATATGATTTCTTTCTTTTGTTTATCTTAGCGCACCTACCTTGTGGGAAAAAGTAATCACCCAAGGGAACGGCCCAACCGAGAACATGCTAAAGCTAAGCGACTTCCACCTGGGATATAAGTGAGGATACTAGAATAAAGGCCAATATCATGAGGATTATTCCAATGAGAAGGGAATCAATTGTCTCTCACCATACTGGATAGTCCCCCACAAACATAATGCCTGCATTAAAACCCCTTGTTTAGTAAAGGCCAAAATCCTATCTATTTGTTGGTGCAAAAGGTCATGTCCTTTGAAGCCGCCCAACATGTACATGTGATTATATTGTAGAGATGAAAAGTATGCCATGGGAGATTCATGGGTATTGATGCTTGATTGACCTGAGAAGCGAGTGAACTATAAGGGGGAGTCAATGTGATCAAACATCTAATCATCTGCACTGAATATGCGCAGCTGAATTTATTCAAGTGGGAACCCAACAAATATTGTCTTTTCAGCCTAAGGATCGTACATGTTCTTGAAATCAAAACACTTTTCTTGGATCTATAAACATTGGGAAACAAACATTCACAAAAGCTTCAAAATTTCAAACCCTTTGGAGGAAACAAATACCCTTGAAAAATCAAAGTGCTCTTGCTTACCCTAGGGATTCCATCCTTAGAGGTTTCTAAGTTCTTGGGTTTAATCACCATTTGTTTTCACTAAAGTCAACCTAGGAAACCGTGCTCTTGAAACCTTGATTTTCACATAATGGACCTTGTGGAATGAAAAGGAATTGAGACATAAAAATTTAGTTTGAAATCATAATTGAGAAAGTCCTTTTGATAAAAGGAAATCATTAAACAAAGATAACGACAATTGGACCTCATGTATGTGTTCTCTCAAATGATTTCCCGTAAAATCAAAATCCGAAAACCAAGGTTCAAGAAGATTATTCCAAAAGCTCATGTGGAGCATCTTGAAGTTTCAGAAAGATTAGTATATAATTTCTATAAGAAGGCTTCAAAGAACAACCCAAGTTTGTATGAGTTCTATTGTCAACAGAATCCAACTCTTTTTCAAAAAAAATTCCTTTCTCACATAGGAAGTATGTCATGTTCTTCAATACCGAGGTCTTGTAAGAGAGAGTCTTGTCTAGGTCAAGTCTAGGATCAAAATCATCACTCTCATCCATCCCTCCATCATCAAAATCAAATCCCATTTCACCAAAAAACTCTTAAGAACTTTGAAACATCATTCATGCTAAACTTAAAGGAAAAATCAACATCACTTTATTTGACTTAATACACCTAGTCAAATTATCAATTCTCTTAAACGAATTCACCTCTAGGATAACACAACTTCCTAAGGTTTATAAGTTCATAATCACTTTCATTGGATTAACACACTTAGTCAATCCATTCTCTTGTACGAGTTTGCTCTAGGATAACACAACTTCCTAGGGTTTGCAAGTTCATCATTATCTTGTTTGGCTTAACACACCTAGTCAAACTATCAAAATCAAATCAATTCAAGCCCTAAAAATTTTAGCAACCCCCCTTAAATTTTTTCAAGAGCTTCACTCATCCGCATCAACCATCTTCCATTTATCTCATCCCCATCAACACTTTTGATCCTTAGAATTTCCTAGTTCTCCTTTTTGTTCCTAAGATTAAGATCAAACGATCTCTATTTTATGGTTCAAACAAGATCAAAACACAAGAGGAACATGGAAATCACTAAGGAAACATCAACTTCAAGTGACCTAAGCCAAGTGACCTCTGAAGTAAACCTTTTAGGATCAAGCAATCCTCCAAACAACGTCTCTTTGTCGTCGCAAAATGAGGAAGGCAATATAGAGGACATCATCGACAATGAATTGGGAATGATGCAAGAGGAAATAACTGAAATGGTTTGGAATCCTTAGAATCATAGAATCGTCAATGCCATGTTGAAACTTAATCCCTCTCTATATATGTGTGTGTTAACAAAAGAAGGGGCCAAACTCCCTTTTGACTTTGACGTGAGTGCCAATGTAGAAAGGCCTCTTGCGAGCATACCCCCAATGTCACTTCCAAACATCACTCAGGAGATTCCCCAAATCATATCAACAATCGCATCAACCCCACCAGTTATTAACAAGGGAAGCACTATGTTTCGTGAATTACAAAAGAATCACCTTGTAAACAACAAAGAGGTAAATATCAACACCACACCAGATAACTCTGTCTTGGTGAATTCATTACACCCGTATGTTCCACTTACTTCCCATAATCATGCAAGCTCATCTTCATTCCATGCAACTCCAACCTATCTGTTGAACATACAAACTTCTCTCCCCATGATTTCACAAGGAGAAGACGGGTTATTCAGAACAGGGGGAGTCATTGACCCATCCTCGTCACCACTTTTCCAAGGGAACACACCACCATTCCCTCCATTACCTCTGACATCGGTACCACCTTTTGGGTTGGGCCTTCCCCCCATACCCACCACAAATTTACCTAATCAAGGCAATCTAAGCATCACATCAAATCCCCTCCTTTTGCCAATAGTATCACAACAATAGATGGTAACCATTCAAGCAACCACAATGGTCAACACATCCACCATTCCCCAAATATCTCAAAGCATGGTTTCCCAAGGACCAAGCATCTTGATCACACCATCCACAACCCAAACTCCGATGACCAAAATGACCCTTCCACTCATCATAATGGTCAACACTGTTCCCAATCCGCCGCCAATTCGACCAAAAGCTAACATGATAAATTCATTCATCACCATGTTTCAGGCAGTCCAAAAATCCACCCACCAAAGGGTACTTCAACAAAACCAACAAGCTGCACAACATGTCGCTCAACAAGTGCAAGCACAACTAGCTGCCCAACAAGCCGCACAAGCTATGCAAGTGAAACAAGCAGCCCAACAAGCACAAGCTCAAGCCCAACACCGGGCTCAATAGGCGCAAGCATAGTACCACTCACAAATGCAAGCAATCCATCAATAGGCATACCAACAAGCCCTGCAAGATTTTCAAGCACACCAGCAAGCTAAACAACAAGCTTTGTTGGAACAACAACAACTAAACCAACCACAAGCTTTGTTGGCACAACAATAATTAGACCGACAACAAGCTTTTTTGGCACAACAACAACTAGACCAACAACAAGCTTTATTGGCGCAACAACAACTAGACCAACAACAAGCTTTATTGGCGCAACAATAGCTAGATCAACAACAAGCTTTGTGGGAATAGCAACAATAGGACCAACAACAAGCTTTGTTGGAGTAACATCAATAGGACCAACAACAAGCGTTGTTGGCACAAATGCACACATATCAGTAGGCCTTACACGAATAGAAAATCTTGCAGAAAACCCCCACCGATACCCCTCTCATCAATAAAACACCGCAAACACCTCAAAACACATTCATCCCACCTCCTGATCCATAAAACGATGTTGTAACACAAATCAAACTGCTCTCGCAGCAAGTGTTGGATCTTCAGTCAGGAAAAACAACCAGAATGTTGGGAAATGTGTGCCTCTATCCTTTTGATAGAATTCTTACAATGGTACCATTCCTTAAGGGATTTTAAATCCCCAATTCAATAAATATAATGGGACGGGAAACCTTGAAAATCACGTCAGGGAATTTCAAGTGCATTGCATGGAAGTTGCATATGATGACACGTATCTAATGTGACTTTTCCCTCAGAGCCTGACTAGTCCTGCCATGGAATGGTTCTGTCGCCTACCCATAGGCATCAAAAAATTCCAAGAAATCATGGACACATTCCTCAAAAACTATGCATTTAACATGGGTATAGATGTTAGTCTGGAGGAACTATCAACACTCAAACAAAGAAAAGGAGAGCTATTCACACCCTTCTTGAAATTATGGTGATCCAAGGCCAACTAGAGCAAGTGGACCATGCCAAAATAGCAACAAGTTTGCACAATCATAGCCAATCTAGATGAAAACTTGGTGTTTTATCTAAAAATGCAAGGCATTACAACATATGATCAATTGATCCCAAAGGTGCTCAATATCAAAAGAGCCCTTACTATGCGAGGGGGCGCATTGATGTTTCCTGTACAACAAGATAATCACCCATCCACTAGTTATAACGATAAACCTCGCACATGGTCAAGGAACAAAAATGTCATAAATGATGAAGAGGTCAATGCTAGGGTTGTCATCAGTGCTCCCAAGAAAAACATCCAGACCCATCATCAACCATAAAATCACAATCATAATAATGTCCAAACCAATATGGTGGCACAACAACAACCGCCTCCGAACAATCAAATCAATAACCTGAACAATCAAGGAGGACCACCTCCCCGAAACAAGTATCCTCCCAAGAGGAAGTTCATAGCCCTTGGAGAATCTATTGAATCTATAATGAAGTTGTTTAAAGAGAATCTTATCAAAATTTCCAATTTTGAGCAATATGTGGAACCCATGACAAAACCACCATGGTACAATGAAAACCTCCTTTGCGATTTTCACAAAATCAAAGAACACACAACCGCAAATTGCATGACATTGAAAAACATCATCTAGGACCTTATTGAGGACAAAATCATAAATTTCAAATAACCCGCCAGAAATCAAGACCTCAAAATATACATGAATCTGATGCCTAATCATAATCAGGGAAATAATCAAGGAAATAACCAAGGAAACAACAAAGGGAAACAAAAGTATGTCAGTGTAAACATTGTATATGAAGACATCATCACATGCATAGATGAAATGGTCACTGTCATTAGCATCAAAGGAGCCAACACTGATTGTGGAGTCACCACATGCAACAACAAGGTTACTATTGCAAGGGCATCATAGCCATCTAAAACACCCATCTCAAATCTAAAAGTAGTTCCCTACGATTATAACGTCATTGACTAGCTAAAAAGAACCCCAGCTCAGATCTCCATCATGGAGTTACTGAAAATTTCTTCCGCCCACTAGAAAATACTTGATGAAGCATTAGTTGCATCCACTGTCTCGACTACCCTTGATATGGAATGATTTCAGGCTATGGTTGGTAACATCATCACTCCAAATCTCTTCACCTTCTTCAATCAAGACTTTCCTGCTCAACCATCTCACAACCGTGCACTTCACCTTCAAGTGTTGGTTTACAAGAAAAAGGTCAAAAGGGTCTTGGTGGATGGAGGCACGGGCCTCAATATTTTTCACTTAAACTCATAAAGAACTTGGGAATCTTATAATACTCCATCAAAAAAAATAAAGGCATTACCATCAAAGCATATGATGATCAAGAGAGAGTGTCTCAAGGCACTATCAAGATCCCAATCCAAGTAGGGCTAGCTACCATGGAAACCACATGTCAGGTCCTTGACCTTGACTTACCCTACAATATCCTCTTAGGACACCCATGGATCCATGGGATGAAGGCGGTCACCTCAAAATTTCACCAATGTGTAAAATTTTCCTATCAAAATGAGGAGGTCACAATACATGGTGATGCAGAGCCATTCGCCTATTGCAAAAACATGGAATCCAAGTTTTACTAAATTCCCCAAGTACCAAAGAATGACGAAGGCCCATCCACTCCCTATATAGATCCATCTAACCTCACCTCCACTTCTGTGATAGAGACACCTTCCATCCCTGATATATCCGACATCAAGCTCATGATCTAGGACAATGGGTGTGAAGATTACAGAATGAAGAAAAATGATTCTTTTGTAGGAGAGTTACCGCAATCTCCTAGGTCACATGGGCAACCTCAATCAGTTGAAACACCTGTCCACACTTTTAGGGCAGACCCTTCTAGATTCCATCGGTGGGGGGATCTAAGTCGGGAAAATATGGATGAAAGAGACATTTCAAGCATGCCAGCCTTGACTTCATCATCATTCTCCTACTCAGACCTGTCAGGTCTTGATTCTCTCCTACTCTTGCATTTATCCTGATATTCCTCCAGTTTCATCCTCCAAATCATCTGCAAGAAAACAAGAGTCTTCACAAAAGCATCATCATCTAAGAATGCCTTGTAGGCCTCCATCCTGACATCCTATACATACTGCCCCTTGATATCCATATCAGATAACACTAGTTGTGTTGATCTAGGAGTGGAAGGGATACCAACCTGCATGTCTTGACTGGTCACAATTATTTCATCCATCAGAGCTTCTTGTGATTCCTTAATACTTTGCCTCTTAGGGCTTGGCTCTGATTATTGTACTACAGAGTCACCCCTTGGTGGTGAATCTAGATCCACAATCCTTATCCCTCTAGGTGCTCTGATCCTTGGGGCTGGTTGTGATGATGCCTGCATTATTTGTTTTCCTTTCTTATCCCCCTCATCCTCCTCACTGCTATCATTCCTCTTTCTCTTGTATAGAGGTTTGTTAGTTGGGGGCTGATAAGTTGGCCTTGTTTCCTCAGGCCTCACCTCTGGTCTTTGAATTCCAAAATCCAGTTCCAAGTTAACCTTTTTGGTTCTCAAGGTTCCCATGATCTATTTAAACTTGTCCAACAAGAAAGCAATTATCTTGTGGAATGGAGTAAACTCCATTAATGGATCATATTTTGGATCCATTTTATGCACCATGGCCAACAACTTCTCATAGGCAATCCATTTTTCCTTATTTAATTCCTACCTATTTAAGTCAAATTCATTCCTAATTAGGTCCTCAGGAAAGTTGAATTCATGTACAAATTTTCCACCTTTAATTCGTTGCCTGAATAAGGAAAAGAATCCCTTTGGGTCATGCTACCTACTAAATCCACTCTTTAAATGATAGTTATCAAAGAACCTTCCAAAGTGGACCCATCCTCCCTTGAAGAAAACAAAATCTGAAATGACTGTATAATCATGGAAAAAATTCCCTTTTTCTTTCCCTGTCAGGTTGTCTTCATGGATACAACCTAGCTACCACAAGACCTTGGCAAATCCCATCCGTGATGGCACATTGTATGGGAGAATGTGAGGAGATCCCTAGAAACCAAACACCCTCAGGACAATGCTCACGGGGTACAAGATGATATCACCCCAATTGTGGAAAACTTTTAAATTAGGCTTCCTCTCCTTCGATCAGAGGAAGTCATGTAAATATTCAAGAATTCTTGGTACATTCACCACCAACTGAGCCCTAAGTCTAGAGGCAAAGCAGTTGTCAAATTACACAAAGCTGGCACCTGCCCTGTTATAAGACAAATCTGCACTCCATATTTGTACCAGTAACCTTTCTCCATTTACCACCTATCTCAATTCCATCCTCTCTGCAAGGAAGTCGACATTCCTATATAGAAACATATGCATTAATAGGGAGTACCAAAAGAAAGGAGTGCTGACATCCCCCACAAGAAATTTCATCAAACCATCATGTATCTTTTTTGCCAGAAAAGATGAATAGTTATACACCATGGAAAAGTTGGGATACTGAATTTGAGCCCCCATAAACATATATGCAATGGGCATTACTGTATTTGGGCTGAATCCCAAAATTTGGCACAATGAATAAAATGTTGCCAAAAAGTGACTGGTGAAACAACTCATTCTGAAAGGCTCCTGGTCATTTGGGCTGATAATGATTGTTGAACTGCCTGCCTTGGCTAGGTGAGGAGGAAGTATTTTTTCACTGAAAAGAGGTTTTAATCTCGCGTACTCCTGCTTCATCTCCTCAAAATCAATTTGGACCAAGAATGGGCTAGTCTCGCTTAAATCAAAAACCTGTTGGATCTCAATTGCACTTATGTCCAACAAAATCCCACCATCATTATCTCTAATTACCCTTGTAACTGGGTCATAATTTGCCACCACTGCTTTGAGTAGGTCCACGTCAGGAAACACATTCAACACTGCTAGTTTCCCCATGTCGTACCTCCAACCATTTGATAAAGGGTGGGGTAATTTTTTTTGTCCATACCAAAGTCTAAACATCTCTAGACCTGTCATTGGAACCCTAGTGTTTGCAATTATAGTCTTTGCATACTAGTCCCTCACCTAGGGTCTTTCCATTCACTAAAATCTAACCTCTTCTTCTATCATTTGTCGATAAATGGGAGTTGATCCAGAAAATCATCATATAAATTTCTACGCATGTAATCAACATGGCCAGAGTGCTGCTTCGGTGGTGCCATCTCAAACAACTAGGGCCTTCTTATAATTCAAATTCTTAAATAAACAAGGGCTACCCAGAAAGCGAAATTACAAAACACTTATACAATTTCTAACTAAATCAAATGCACCAGTAACCCTATATCAACAATCAACAACCTCCTGACCAGTAAACCACAACTTTTCACAAGAATTTTAGTCGATTTTTAAAACACAGTGATACAGAAAATTACTTACGATATTTCGCGCCATGCAGAGAACCAAACCCTCATTGTGATTGCTTGAAAAACTTTATCTCTAGCTCTGGACCGCTTCAAAAATACTTGAATGCTTTTGTGGTGAAGATAGAATGAAATCAAATACTTTATGTGGATTGAATTTAGCCAATAGATGTCTCATCTGCAATTAAAGCCCATTTGCATGCTGTGCCAACAACTCCAATTGTATTTGATGCGAATTTAAACTTTAGTCATCGATCTTTAGTTTTTGTCAGATCATCGAACGTCCACCTTCAAAAGGCTGATGTAGTCTCTATGTCAGCATCGAGGGCCCACCACAATACGCAACTTCAAAGGGATACACATGGCGCCCGCTCGTGATATCGCAATCATTAAACACCCTGCATCTTTGGATCACGTGATGGCGGGCAACCGTTGATTCCCACCATCGACGATCGGGTTCACTCATAGTAGTCAGCAACATCAAATATAACTGCCAAGTAACTTTATCATCAAGATTAAAACACCGTCGTCGATCTCAAACACGTGCATTTCACAACTCCTTTAGTAACCCACCTTTTATCATATTAAAACTCGATGTGATTATTAAACAGTTATTAATCCCCTTTCGACATTGGGCGCTGAGACACGTGGTGCCCGCCTGTGATATCGCAATCAGTTGAAACCCAACAGTGATGTCATTGTGAGATCGCGGGGAACGGTCAGGATCAACCGTAAGAGGATTGACGGTGAATAAAATACCCTCCCTGCAAAACAAGATAATTATTAAAAGGAGAAAGGGGATGTCGCCTAGGCCAATGAGAAACGATGGCATAAGGTTGTTCTTTAAAACACGAGGCACGGGCCGACCTAGACTTAGGAAATAATAAAGTTAGGTGAAATATTTAACACAATTTATAAAAAGGGGCCTGGCCTAGATGAGTCAATGGGGCATAAGTCATTTTAAAACCTCCCTCAAAAAGGTAACGATGAAATAGATCCAACCTAGGGTTTAAGATGGAACATTAGGATTTCATGAAGGAAAAATAAAAACCCCAACCCCAGGCTTCTCCAGGACAGCATGACAGGCCAATAATGTGGTAGAAATTTTTAATGGAGCTCAAAGAAAGAAAACTTGAGGCTCCAATAGTCCCTTTGGAAAAAAGGGCTAATTGTGAAGCCAAAATTGAAGTAGGTGTGCTGAAAGTCTATGTTGGTCCAAAAGAGTGACCACTGATTCTTTGGTATGTTGTGTAGCCCTGAAAATGGTATCTCAATCCATCTTGTAATTGTCTAGTGTTTTGGAAAGGTTGGGAGAAATTTGGCTAAAACTGAGTTTTGAGTACTACAAGAATAACCAGTCACAAATGTGAGTTTTGGAAACCTTGATGAATCTGACTTAGGGATTGTTCTCAATTGATTCAATTATCATTGTATGAATGTTGATGGTCTTTGTAGGGCCTTGGTGGAGTCTTTTTGTTCATTTTCAAGGTTGAGGAGTTGAGACCCTTGAGGGTGGGTTGATGCCTATTAGGTTGAATCATTATGAAGAAGAGTTCTTGATTGAGAATTGACATTTCCATTGTTGTGAGTCTTCTCCACCTTGTCTTTGCATTAGAGTGATACAAGGGTGGATTGTTGGGTAAGGTGTTGAATGAAGAGTTTGGTTTGATGGGGCTTTGAGGTTGTGTAGATTGCTCAAAATAGGTTGTATTAATCTTGTTAGGAGCCCCTTGAAGGAAGGTTGTTAGACTAATTGTGTTTGAGCCTCCTTTCCTCTGCATCGGTGAGGCACAAGTAATTGAAGGACTCCAAAGGATACAAATGACCACGAATGGAGCTTATTTATACAATATGCTTTAGATCTAGGGCTTATTGAGCATTCAAAAGTAATTAATTAACCATTAGATGTAAACAAAATCCATGCCTACAAAATTCAAGCATACAACTTACATGATAGGCATGATAACATCATTCAAGAATGGTAGTAGAAAAATAAGAGTTTCTTTAATCAAAAATCAGAAAGGCTATACAATGATATATATTGATAAAAGTATATAATTATATCCAAAAAAACCATATAGGCTTAGTACAAAGGAGCCATATGGACGTAAAATATCATGTATATATATCAATAGTACAAAACATATATTCCAAAATGCCACATAGGAATACAAAAAACAACACTAATACATAGTCATTTCCCTCTAGGGGAAGGAAATAGATCTCGTGCTGCCTTCAAAATTCGGCTGGATGGAGTGACTGTTGCTTCTCTTGTCTTTTGAACATGCACGCTACTCCTCCTCTCTTTACTTTGGACCTTCAACTAATACAATTAAAAGTAAATATGTTAAAACATAAAAATTTAATTGTGGAATGGCATATAACAAAACATATAATCACTTACCGCATACATATAGTCATCATGCACATTTACAGCATCACCAGATCCACGATCTGGAGTGACAATCACCTGTAGAAACCATGAAGATAGAAATTAAACTACATAAAATTATCATGAAAATTTTCTATAATAGACCATAAAGGAGCAAATATAATGTCAAATCGAATAATCTATTCCATACCTCTCTCAATGGATCAGAATTGGCTATTGCTGCAGCAACTCTATGGTCCATCATGCCACCAATATCAATAGGGCTATCTCTTATCAACATCTACAAATGAAACAATATCTCAGGTATCATGTTGATATAGGAGAACATAATGCGACACGATCAAGGAATACTTGAATGCAATGTTTGTGTTTCTCATCAATTTTTTAGATTTGTATATACGCAAAATTATGAAAACTAGCTAACATAGATTTACAACACTATTAATGAATAAAGGCTACCTCAGTGTACGTTGTTTGAGGATATGAATCATGAGGTGTGGAGGAAGAAGGTGCACTAGGAAACTGTTTGAAATCCGAAGCATGTTATGAGACAAACAT
Source organism: Sequoiadendron giganteum (assembly GCA_007115665.2). Lineage (NCBI taxonomy): Eukaryota > Viridiplantae > Streptophyta > Pinopsida > Cupressales > Cupressaceae > Sequoiadendron > Sequoiadendron giganteum. The sequence continues at coordinate 235,989,663 of CM021108.1, read as the reverse complement.
TCAAATATAATATTCAACTATTCAAATGCAATAATAATATATTTAATACTAGTTGCATACCTGTGGACTCATCGTCGAGAATGTATATGGGTCTATAGGAATAGAGCATCCCTCATGAACAGTGAGACCCTAAAATTTCATCATATCAAAATTATACTAATTTAGTTATTCTTAAATTTCAAAATATATTTTAATAAACAACATTAAAATAACTTGCTAAATTTTACCTAAGTGTCAATGCCGAATGTATCATTTAGAATATCATCTGTGAAAGCCATCACCTCTGCAACTGACCTAGGCTGTGTAGCAACATCACGAGGACCCTGATAATCATATGTGAAAACAACACCACAAGCTCCATAATGGTGGGGTGGAGCTCGGGGCCTACACATCTCCTCCACACCAAGCTCTACTAGAGGACTCACACACTATATAATTGTCTGGGTGAGTGAGCCAATCGAATTCATCGTGTCCACCTCTATATTGTCCTTAACAATGGAAGGAACAATGACATGCTCCACCATGGGTCTGCTCAAGGCTCTCGGTGCTAATTGTGGATTACATCGTGCAATAGGTCTATTATGTGTGGAGCCCCCACCTCTACCTTAAAATTCTAAGATGTCAAAATAGTTTGGCTTTTTATTGAGGACAAAATCACAATAAAGTTTCCTCAAAAATTATTGTGCACCTCATGGTTATTGCATGGAGGTTGGTCAAATACCATCCACCACCGCTCCCAAAATTTGTTTTTAATTAAATCATGGTGGCACCAATGGATGGGAAACCTCCTGCATGCATGGGACAAAGGTTCATTGGTTTTTGGGTCTTTAAATAGGGCACACAACTCAGCTTTGCTAATTTTTAATTTTTTGACATCTGTATATGACAAACCATTAGCATAAAATTGCCTCATCTCATCTCTCTTAGTTGACCAAAAACTCATTTGCTCTCATTTCTCCTACATGAGTTAAAATTGACTTCAATGATTCAGCAATCCCTCTCCTATACGGGTGGGTTTCAACATGCTCGGTTAATCTTGCAATTAATTGTTGAAGGTCTCTTTTATTGTTTTCAATTTGATTTTGAATATTTTCTTGTGTTCCTTGAGGATGCCTATGAATTGATGGAGGGGTTTCGGGTTGTTCTTGTATAGGAGGCTCTTCATGAGAGGGTGATTGTGCATTCTCAATGTTTTGAGGTGGAGATTCATTCCCTGAGAATTAGAACAAAGTTTTATTATAAAAATCTATTTAATGTTGCATTCCAAATCAAATTCAAAATAAATTGAATAGAAATACACAACTCTTTGAAATCTTCGACCTCTCTAACATGTTGGTAGAATCCTCATGGAAAATGGCAAGCTAACGATGCAAAGAATGGAAGAGATTTGGTGAGAGTGAGTTGCAGACCTAAAATCCTTCTCCTCAAGCCACGGGGTTAACACAAGATGAGGGTTCCAAACCCATTTTTTGTTTTGATTTCTACAAACACATTTGGCACATGCCAAATTTAGCATGCGCCAAATTAGGCGTGCGCCAAATTGCTTTTTTTTTTCCATTTGGCGTGCACCAAAGGCCTTGTTTCGGGTTTTTTTAATCATTTTATCAATTTGGCACCTAAATTGTGTCACAGATTGGTGCACTTACCCATAGATCATGATTCACCATAATAGTTTTACATATCCTCCAATTCAACTAATTGGAAATTGACAAATATTTCAATTATGTTGGTAACATTCAAAATAAAATGATGGCATTCCTAAGTCTTAAAAATGCTTCTAGTACACAAATAAACTTGAGTATAATGATACTATCCTATGTGTTCTCAATAAAATCATGTGTGCTTGCAATAGTATCTTGCATGGTTCCAAACTCTGTGTTGTCAACCATGTCAAGATTACGTTCATTGTATTGGGTATGATCCTTGTCTTGTTCATTTTCCCTATCAAGATCATCAAACCAATTTCGGCGCTTAAGATTTCATGGAATTTGTGGAAACTTAGGTGTTTTTATTGAGATACTCGACCTTCTCCTCACATTCATGCACTCGATCAAGTCTCTTTCTCAGCAAAGAGTGTGACCAAATCCATCTTGTACAGGGCGAAATGGATGCACACTTGGATGGTCTAATCTGAGCTGTGATGAGACGTGTCTACTTTTGACCTTGTTTGATAAATTCTTCAAAATCTTCTCAATGAAAGTAAGTGTTGCCAAATAAGATGTGTCAGTCAAAATTCCTTGAAACGTGTCTGTTAGTTGCAACTTCTTTTCTATCGTTGCATCTCCATCTCTGTTGTCAATAGTCTACAAACAAAAATATAAATATTTTAAAAATTACTAATCAAACTAACATGAATTGGAATGAGAAAAATGTGGTTATAATGTCACCTATGTATGTACAAAATAATCCTCCACAAGATGGAATTTTTCATTATCTCTAATCCCATTGAATTCATCAATTTCCTACATTGACATTGCAACACATTTAAAAAACATTTTTTTGTAAAGAATGATAGCCAAGAGAATAAAATAATTATTTTTTTCATCTACCAAATGATTAGAGACATTGGCTGTGCATCCATCTTCTATATAATCAACTATATTAGCAATATTATCAAGGTCTTCATGCAAGTTGTTAGATAGATGTCATCTCTCCCTCATAAAGTTCACTTTGATCACATGCTTGCACATGTATCCTTGTATTGAAAAGTTGTAAGAGCACATACATAAATCAGGTGAGGATCTATACACCTCATATCAAAAACAAGGATTGCTTTCACTTGTCACCCATGCTATGCGATCATCAGTGTCATTGAATGTAACATGGTCATCTAGAATTTGCAAGGCTCGAACCAAGATGTGTGTTCAATCTTCTCAATATCAAAGTTCCTATAGAAACCATGTTTCTTGCTAACTTGCACCCACCAATAATAGACATAAACATGTGTTGTTAGTTGATGTACCAACCAATCAACACGACGATTTGCAGCATGCTCGACTGTTTTCAAGAATTGTCTCTTTAGGTGTGAGTGGTAGGACTCTATGACACCATTTGTCTCTTGCCCTCCATGCTTTAGTGTATGGCAACATCTAGCCCACATACTCATTCTGTCAGACCATCGTCCCTTAAAATATTCAATGAATGATGGTTGTGTATATTTAAAGTCTTCAATAAATTTGTGAAGTTCATTCCTTGCAGAATCCTCATCTATTGAATGTTGCATGATATATCCAAGTTTATCAAACATCTCTCATTTGTCTACATTATCTTTGACCTTTGCGATCAAGTTTATCAACCACGCATGTCTAACATGCCAAGAGCATAGATATACATCACACTGAAACACTTCTCTTCATCATGAATAATTTTACTCAATATTTAATATTCTTACATGTGATGTATTAAAATATTTACAAAAAAATACAAATTTTTAATGAAAAATAAAATACCTAATAGCTTTGATCTCAGCAGCTGCATCATCCACCATGACTAAATTTAGTCTCCAATCAATATTCTTCAAGTGAACTCGTTGGAGAAGAATGTGCATCCAATATGCAATATCATATGCACAAGACTTGGACATAATGACCCATGCCACAAGCACCCCCATATACTTTGAGTCAAACGCAAGAATTGTATACAATTAAAATTGTTGTATGACATAAAGTACAATGTGTACATCAATACTATTTTTTATTTGATTGTAAACATTTTCAATTCAAATATACTAAGGAATACATAACATACCTTCATTGCATTAGTACCAAATGTAGAATACATGGCCAATATGTTGTTGTGGCCATATTGAAGCATCCAGTCAAGTTGCTCTGGTAATTGAATTCCCAAAAAAAATGAGATTTGTCCATCTCCATCAACAACAGTGGCACTATACTCTTGATATGCAAACCACTTTTCAGGGTTTGCCAAAACCCATTGTTGCACCGAAAGAGCATCATTACTATCAAACATGTAGCTTGATGTCTTAATTTTATGATCAATATTTGCAATGTCATCCATGGTAAGAAAATCATTCCTACAAGATTGACCCTCAAACATGGCCATCTTCTCATGCACCATTTGCTTATGTTTTTTATGCACTGCATCTGCAAGCATGCCAAGCAATAATAATGAATCCACCCACTGATGCAACTGTTTGCTAATATATGATGCAAAGAAGGACCTTGTTCCCAAAAAATCATTTATTTGACTGTGACAAGGTATGTCTTCATTATCTGCATGTTCAACCTGGTGGTACCATATCAAAACATGGTTTGGCCTACAAACCATTATTTTTATGCTAAAATGACATGTATAATCACATTGTATATGTTTACAACCAGGTCTACTACCTTTCCCCAATTTAGGAACCAAGGTAGGATCAAAAGGTGTTGCATATTTTTACCTATAGTCATCTGGTCCATATGCACACCAATACCTATGAAAATCATAAATAATCTTCAAACTATTAATAAATACATTTGACAAATTATTAGAGACAATTTTGCACTACACAATAATAAGTATAAACATTTGTAGTTAACATACGATTCTTACATGTTGTATTTCAAATGATTATTAATCCTAGTTTTTGTATTAGGAGTGGGTTTCCTTATGTGACTCTTGTAAAATTTAGTCGGGTAGGAGTCTCTTTAATTCTCTCCCTCAATAAAGTCATTTAATCTATCATCCTCAATCCAAGCTGAAAGAAACCATGAGCCTTTAAGGATATGTCTCCCATGATAGGTATTTGTAGGAGAACTTCCCCCTAGGGGGGTGTTGAATGACTTTTTCCATGATGTGAGACCAATCAACATCCATCTAGTAGACAAACAAAAATGTTATAATCTAAGTAAAAATGTCCAGACAAGATATACCAAACTTGGTAGAAATTCTAGACATATTATCATGACGAATTCCATGCACCTAGTCATACATAGGACAATCATCTCCATTAATAAGCCCATACCATTAAAACATTGTCATCAAGGTCTCAATATTTTATTCATAAAGACTACCATAAAGATGGGAGAATCTATTTAAATACAAAATCTTGTCAAACATATAAACTAAATTGTCACCAAAGAAGGAGATAGTCATTGCAACATAACACTTTGGCATAGTTATTACTTCACTCCATTGTGGCAAGAACTTGTGCACATGCAAGTTTTGAGTAACCACTTTCAACTAAATCCCACAATCTTGAGAAATGATATCTTCATTTTTGTACTCAAAAAATTATATTTTTCACATTTGCAAAAAAAAAAAGTGTTGAGATAAATTTAAATCACTACAAGTAGATGAAATATCTTGAAATCAAAGAAGAAAAGAAAAGAATTAATTTATCTTTCATAAAGCATATTTTTTTTACCTTCAAACAAGATGATACTCTAAAATGAAGTATTCTACTTGCTTCACAATTTCTCCTATTCAATTGTAAAACTATATTTTTAGTATTGGTATATTTCTTTCCTCTCTACTAGGCAAGCCACACCCTTCTTATTAAAGAGATCAAACAATCCACTTTGGTGTCAAATGTTAATTTCTAGAGATAAAATAAATAGTAATATTAATAGTTAAACCAAAAATATAAATAGTAGAGAGAAATATAAATAGATCAAACAACTCACTTTTTCAGCTTTGTTATAACCCTAAAAGACTTGTGGTACTCCATGGCTTCTCTTGCGATTTCATGTTGTGTCTTGTCCTCACTATTCCATGAATTTTTCTACATTTCCTTGCTTGTGTTGTGCATATAAACTACCCTCACCAATAGAGAAAGATCGGGTGTCACATTTATGTTTTGAATGGAGTAGATAGTTCTTGGTAGGTAGGAGACTCTAATCGTGACTATTGGATGGCTGGGAGGACTATTTAGATAACTTCTTTAGTATTTTTAAATATATTAAATTTTGCTTTGGTTTAAATACCTGCTTACAAAATTGATCTTTACACTTGTGGAATTGATTATGTGTATACAATTAATAAAGAATTTTTTAATTTATTAAATTTGCCTCACCTCATTGTACCTAGATGTTTGAAGTGAGATTGTGTTTATAGATACCATTTAGGAGCTTGTTACACAAGGGTTTATTTTCTTATAATCAAGCCTCTAGGTGGACTAATTTAGTGGCTTTGAATAATGATTTAAGGCTTTAAGAAAGTATGTAGTATGCCTAGAATGATGACGTAGGCTAATGAATGCTCTCATGATTATCTTGGATAATCAAAATGAATTGTGATTAGTCCTTGCTAGTGTGCAATTTGAAATTGTCCTTTAGTTTACATATAATGACTAGTAAGGGAGGGAAACATTGGCCCACATTCAAAAAAATGAATTAAAAGAAAAGTACACTCAAGTACACAACCATCACACACATTTCAAAGGGATGAGAAGTTTGAGAAAATCAATGTTTTTGGATAAAATGTTCTCACAAACTTATTTTTATGTAAAAGAGTTTGAAAAGCCCTATAAATTTATTATACAATATAGAAATTTTTTGAAATTTTAAGATTCCCTTTCAAGATTTCACTTTTAGATATCCCTTACATAATTTTTTATTTATTTATTTTACTAAGATTTCTTTAATAATTATTCAATCTATATAAATTATTCTTCCATTTATTAAAATTCAAATACTAATGAATTTATTGGTGTTCTAAAGGCTCTTCCATTTAAGGTTCCAAGGATATGAATGCATTCTATTTAATGTTGAATGGCTATTATTATATGAAAACCCTACCAAAGTCAATAAAGTTACCCATTAGATTTAAGCACACTACCTGGGTGCAAAAAGTGGACAAGGACTAGGAGTTGTAGCCATCTTTACTAAATATCACATCTCTACTTATCACGTGTTTCATACTTACTAGATCATGAAATATTTATGTTTTATTTTTTATCTATATCCAAGGAAAATGTATTTTGTCTTTATGATTAAACATATATATATATTTTTTGGTATGCATACACAAGAAACACATCCAAACACCCTCAAATAGTCAACTTTTGACTTAATTCTAAACCACTATTATTCTAGAGACATTCCTATAAATTATTTTGTAAGACTCATATTTAGAATATGTACTATTATATATATTAGTCCTATCTACAAACTTTGATCCAATATTTTAATTTCATTATACTCCTTTTCATTTTAAAAATGGTCATATTCTTTTTTTTTGGAAACTCCATTTTGTTGTAGGGTGTAGGAAGTACTAAATTCTCTTGATTTCATGTTTTTTGTAAAAATCTATATATATATATTTGATTTATATTCAATTCTATTATCTAGTGTGATTAAATTAATGTAATTATCACTCTAATATTAAACCAACCTCTTAAAGCCTATAAACTAATTAAATAGTATTGATTTATTATGTAGGAAGTATGCCCAAGTTTTTCTTGAGTACTTATAATAAAAGTTAGAAAATATTTTGACTTGTGCAAAGAATTTTTTTCTATGAAACCAAATATATAAGAAATACCTCAAGCTATTTTTTAACTCTTATTAATTTATCAATTAAAAATTATTTTTCAACAATACACTGTTCACACTCTTCTTTTGTATCTTCAATGAAAGGTAATCCTTCAATCATTAATATTTTTCCAGGAAAAGGTAAATGACTAAAACAAAGATGGCTATATCTTTGCTACTATATTTTTCTTTAGTTAATTTAACTAGTTTTTAATGCTTTCTTTCCTTGGTGAAATAGAGAAAAGACAATCTATCACCTACAATTTATATTCTTGCAACATCTAAATTACTTTTTAAAATTATATCTAGTTATGCACTCATCTTCATTAAAAGTCACTTAATAATTTTGTTACAGTATTTTCTAACAAATAACAACTTCTTTTTAAGTGATGGAACTACGAACATTTTGTTGATATTCTTTACCTCACAATTTTTAGAGCTATAAATGTAATAGTATTTTAATTGATTTTACTTTACTTAACTTGACCAATTTTTAATGCTTTATTTGCTCGAGTGAAATAGAGAGTACACATCCTATCACCTACAATATATATTCTTGTAACATCTAAATTAATTTTAAAAAATATATTTGATAGTGCACTCATCTTCATTAATATCCAATTGGTAATTTTGTTATAACATTTTTCTAACAAATAACTTCTTTTTAAGTGATAGAACTACTAGTGTTTTATTGATGTGCTTTACCTCATACTTTTTGGTTTCATGAGATTGATTATCTCAAAGTGTCATTTTTTTTTGTTTCCTTTTCATTTAAATTGATGAACAAATTCTTATTATATTACATACAAGAACACCCAAAATCAATGTAACATGCAATATTCTCACTTTTTTTCATTGAAATAAAAAAAAAAAAAATATTGTCTATCTTCAATAGTATTATAAACATTCATTTTTTCCATTTCAAATTGTTTATTTATCGAAAGATTTTAATTCAAAGTGACCAAACTTATTAGAATGAAACCATTGGACAATTATTATCTTTCACATTATTCCTATGTCTCTCTCTTTCTTTGAAGCTACTACTTCTACCTCTAAACTATTACCTCTTCCTTGAATTTTTTAGATTCACCTTTAGAATCATTTTCCTTATTGTTAAGTCATCTCTAGATTCACTTTTCTTTGCTTCTTGGAAAAAATGTTTCTTTTACCTCTTAGGCTTTCTTTAGAGGAATATTTTTGTTTTTAGCCCTTTCATAACTCTCATCCTTTATTTGATAGTAAAATAAAAATTACTTAACTCATTTATTTTTATAGTTTTGATATCTATAGAAATTTCTACTATATAAACTACATCATAAAATTCAACAATAAATTTTCTTAAAATTTCTCCATATCATGTTTGTTAGTCACATCTTCACCTAAAATCTTCATTTAACTATTTAGTCCTTCCACTTCTATCAAGAAATCATTAAAAAAATCACTATTGATTTTTGATACATTTTCAAAAAAATTCCCATGTTTACAATTTTGTAGTTTGTGCAACTTAATATGCATTAATGAATATTTTCATGGTTTCTTAGAATGAACATTGCCACATATCATAGGAAATATTATTTGATTAATTATATCTTGAATAGAAAAATAAAGCTTCATTAATTTTTTTCACATTTGTTTTATCCTTCCTTTTTCATTATGTGAATCATCTAATGGATTTTCATTTGTTTGCTCTACAAATCTTAGCTGTACAATTTCTTTAAAATAATTATTTTATTAAGATATCTCCTTTAAAGATGAGAATTAACATGCTAGATATTAGACTCCCTACAATATATGCTATGATAAAAATGAACACAATAATCTAAAATTATAACACAAAACCTTAAAAAGATACTTATTTTGTAAAATAAAACCTAAAAAAAATATCTTTATATTTTTTTATCTTACTATTAACCTTTTTAATGAGTCAAGATATTGTGAACTTTCATATGATTTCAAATCAGAAGCTTTTCTAGGAAAAAAAAATACTCTCAACTAAACCATTCCTTTTATACAACAAATGGATCTCTTTACAGATTTTAACAAATATATGAACTTTACCATACAAAAAAGACATATATTTCAAAAGAACTCAAAACAGAAAATTAATAAACACTCTCATCACATAGTAAGAAAATCAGCCCCTTAATGAAGAAGATTAGATGAAAAATGGGAAAAATAAATTACTAAAAAGTGGGTGCTAAATTCTCACCTCTTACAGCTAAGTGACAGAGGGTCTCAAAAATTCCCCATGATACTAGAAAAAGGACACTGCGATTTTGTTAAACACAATATACAAAATGAGATGATTAATATTTCATGATTTCAGTAAATATTTAGCTACTTTTTAATATTAAGAATGTTTGTAATGCTTTTACCAATTGTAATTACACTAAGCTTTGAGCAACAATAGAGAAGAGGCTTTGCAGAGGAGTGAGATAGCGAGGAAGAGGTTGTGTGGTAAATGGGCTGCAATAGAGGGATAAAATAGAGCCCAAAATTTTGATGCGGAAAACGGGGGTGGTTGGAGACGAATGGAGCAGCAATAAATCCTTCACGGTGGTTAGACGCGAATGAAGCAGGGATAAATTTTTCACCGTGGAAGTAAGGGCAACGAAAAAAAGCTCTGGGAAAAGTAAAAATACAAATTGTCGATTAAGAGTGGGCCCCACGACACGTCCACACTAAGCGGTCAAAGCTTAGTGTGTGACGTTTAAGCCAAGCCATGACGAGTTGAGACATGTGAGTCCTCCTCCAGGCGCAGAAGAGGTGGCGAATTTGAGTTTGAAATCCATGTTTGAGTTTCCAGATTCAAGTTTGAAAGCACCGTGTTTGAGTTTCATCGTTATGGATCTTCACCCCCAGCTATGGATCTTCTTTTCACTAGTCACATTGGCAAAGCACAAAGGCAATGCATTTGGAGGAGCAACACTTTGTGTAGAGGCGCACTTTGACCGAGCAATGCCCTTGGAATTTTTGCAGCAGCAACCTCCGGGCAAAGATGGATTAGGTCGAGCTAAGGTGGATCTACACTCAATATAATCCTCAACCCCACAAACCTACAACCGGTGAGTTGTGCCTTGTTGTTTGGGGTGATCGGGTCAGTTTTATGCCCTACATAAGAAAGGGGGGAGAACGTTTTCTCCATTAAAGTAGGTGCCCTATTTTTTATTGATGGATATGTTGCACTCAAAATCACACTATTATTATAAAATGCCTATTTGAGTTGTTTTATTTCTCACTTCACACACTAATTATAAAGTTCCAAACTTGGGGGGTTCATCAAAATATTCAAGAAGGGGGGAGTGTCTTGTGTTTCACTATTCAGTTACCTTCAGAAGTACATACTTGGTTGTGTACTTCTCCACTTCAGTTTTTCAATTTGCAGCTTTAAGCATGGATTCCAATATTTCTATTCCATCTTTAACACCCTACAATTATCACGAATGGAAGTCTACAATTTCTCTTTCACTCATGAATAAAGGGTTATACAAGGAAACAATGAATATTGAAAAAGAACCTACAAATGCTAAGGATAAATAAAAATGGTTAAACAAAAGAGATCAAGCTTTTGGCTACTTATGTCTTAATGTTTCTCCTGAATTACTATTTCATGTTCAGTCCTTGAAAACACCCAATGAAGTTTGGGAAGGTCTTAACAAGATTTTTGGAAAAATAGATGAGTTTAGGAGTCATGCTTTGGAGAATCAACTCATAGGATTAACTCCAAGAGACTACACATCTCTACAAGATTTTTTTACCAAATTCAAATCCTTAAGGTTGTAACTTAAAGAATGTGGAATTGAGGAAAAATAGGATCAATTAATTCTTTATGTTTTGTCCAAGCTAGGCCCCGAGTATTCAATATTTGTCTCTACCTTCTACTCAACAAAGAGAGCTCTTGGAGCATCATGGGCTATGCCTTCTCTTGATGACTTTATTGTTGATCTCACAATGGAGCAAGATAAGTTAATACAAATGGGGAATTTGAAGACAAGTAACTCTCAAGCACTGTTTGCAAGAAATGAGAAAGCTCAATCTTCAAAAGGTAAGAAACAACAACAAAAAAAGGACAAGGACTCTAATGAAGATAACAAAGCTGACAACTCTAAAAATGAAGGCAACTCTAAACAAGGAAAACCTAAGAAAGAGTTATTCAAATGTGCCTATTGTAAAAGGTATAATCATGATGAACATTAGTGTATGAAGAAGCAAATCGACCACCTCACACATCTTCTTGAGAAGAAAAACATAGGGTTTCTAGATTCAATCAACACATCTTCATCATATCAAGATAATAAAATGGAAAAAGAGAAGGGCAAATAAAATGCCTTAGTTGCTACTACATCAACTAATATAGAAAATAGATCAGATAAGATGAAAGGCGATGCCTTAAATGCATCTGCAAGTCTTCAATCACCAAAATGGTTGCTAGATTTAGGAGCTTCCCATCATATGGCATGTTCATAGGATATGTTTTCTTCTTTTGGTGCATGCACCACACCACACATTTTGTTGGGTAATAATACATATATGAATGTTAATGGGAAGGGTACAGTCGACATTGATGATGGTATCTTTCAGGAGGTGTTATGTGTTCCATCCCTGTCAACCAACCTACTCTCCATCTATCAGATTACTCATGGTGGATCAGGGAGGACAATGGAGTTTACTCCTGCCTTAGTTCTCATCAGGGATTTGAATTGTAGGGATCTTGTGGCAGTTGACACTGTTGACCATGCATCTAGGCTCTATTCCTTCTCTCATTTTTCCTTTGATGATCCTTCATTACCTATGGCTGATATTCACTCTCATTTATTAAGAGAACATATAGAGAAGAAGTATGGTCACTTGAATTTGTGTGTGCATCCATCAAACACAATTCTTGAACGTCCTTCAGAGCTTCTTTATCCTTTATCTTTTTTAGAGGACATATCAATTGAGAAAAATACTGATCTTTCATTTTTTGTATTATCAGATGAATTCTTATGATATTGCTATCAAGATTCAACCGTGTAGTTTTTGAGTCAAACTCATTGACCCATGATTCATGAGTAGTGGTTCACAAGAACCCATCTCTCATGATAATGAATGGTCCACTTAGCACTCATTGCATCTAGGTGATGCTCACAGAGGTGAAGCATTGGTCCGTCCCGGGAGGTCACCCATCCCAGTACTGCTCCAGCTCAAGTGCGCTTAACCATAGAGTTTCCCCCAAGGTTAAGCCCACTTAGCTTGCTACCCCATTTGCAAAACCTTTAGCAAGTGTTGTGCCCTATGAACCATTCATTATAGAGCCCCTTTAGCTCATCAATTGATAAGTAGGAGGTTTCTTCCACAGCGTGTCAAATTATGATATTGCTATCAGGATTCAACTGTGTAGTTTTCAAGAAAAACTCATTGACCCATGATTCATGAGTAGTGGTTCACAAGAACCCATCTCTCATGATAATGAATGGTCCACTTAGCACTTATTGCATCTAGGTGATGCTCACAGAGGTGAAGCATTGGTCCGTCCCAGGAGGTCACCCATCCCAGTACTGCTCCAGCTCAAGCGCGCTTAACCATGGAGTTTCCCCCAAGGTTAAGCCCACTTAGCTTGCTACCCCATTTGCAAAACCTTCAACAAGTGTTGTGCCTTATGAACCATTCATTATAGAGCCCCTTTAGCTCATCAATTGATAAGTAGTTGGTTTCTTCCATAGCGTGTCAAATTATGATATTGCTATCAGGATTCAACCGTGTAGTTTTTGAGTCAAACTCATTGACCCATGATTCATGAGTAGTGGTTCACAAGAACCCATCTCTCATGATAATGAATGGTCCACTTAGTACTCATTGCATCTAGGTGATGCTCATAGAGGTGAAGCATTGGTCCGTCCCGGGAGGTCACCCATCCCAGTACTGCTCCAGCTCAAGCACACTTAACCACAAAGTTTCCCCCAAGGTTAAGCCCACTTAGCTTGCTACCCCATTTGCAAACCTTCA
>CM021108.1:235719054-235976183 GCA_007115665.2 Sequoiadendron giganteum | reverse complement strand
GATGAGTTCTTGTGAATCACTACTCATGAATCATGGGTCAATGAGTTTGACTTGAAAACTACATGGTTGAATCCTGATAGCAATATCATAATTTGACACGCTGTGGAAGAAACATCCTACTTATCAATTGATGAGCTAAAGGGGCTCTATAATGAATGGTTCATAAGGCACAACACTTGCTGAAGGTTTTGCAAATGGGGTAGCAAGCTAAGTGGGCTTAACCTTGGGAGAATCTCCGTGGTTAAGCGCGCTTGAGCTGGAGCAGTACTGGGATGGGTGACCTCTCGGGATGGACCAATGCTTCACCTCTGTGAGCATCACCTAGATGCAATGAGTGCTAAGTGGACCATTCATTATCATGAGAGATGGGTTCTTGTGAACCACTACTCATGAATCATGGGTCAATGAGTTTGACTCGAAAACTACACGGTTGAATCCTGATAGCAATATCATAATTTGACACGCTGTGGAAGAAACCTCCTACTTATCAATTGATGAGCTAAAGGGGCTCTATAATGAATGGTTCATAGGGTACAACACTTTCTGAAGGTTTTGCAAATGGGGTAGCAAGCTAAGTGGGCTTAACCTTGGGGGAAACTCTGTGGTTAAGCACACTTGAGCTGGAGCAGTACTGGGATGGGTGACCTCCCGGGACAGATCAATGCTTCACCTCTGTGAGCATCACCTAGATGCAATGAGTGCTAAGTGGACCATTAATTATCATGAGAGATGGGTTCTTGTGAACCACTACTCATGAATCATGGGTCAATGAGTTTGACTCGAAAACTACACGGTTGAATCCTGATAGCAATATCATAATTTGACACGTTGTGGAAGAAACCTCCTACTTATCAGATGAATTCCTACCAGATATTGCACAACTATTTTTTGAGACACATATTACCGTTATTCATACTAGTCATTGCTAACCATCATCAGTGCCTTTAGAGATTGCATTTCACAAATCCTCAGATTTCTTTGGACTTAGCATCATTTTCTCTAGTTTAGACACAAAGATTCAACAATATTCTTTCAAAACACCACTCTTCAGGCTTCTTGGTTCCTCTCTCTACAATGAAGTTCTTCAACATTTTCCTTTAGATTTGTTTCTTCCCAAAGGGAGGAACAATTTTTGTTGTTCTTGGATCAATTTCTGCATTCTACATCGATCTTACACCATCATCAAAGGAGTTTCTTTATTGTGGGGGGATTTTTAGTCTCATTCTATGTTTGTAGATGTATTGTGATAGAAGTAGTCTTTGGAAGTATAATGGAATTCTCCATTTATGCTTATTTCACTAGTACTTTGCATTTTTTTATTCTCTCTTTTGGGGGGAGTTTTGTTCCCATAAGGTTTTTCTCCCTTTCTCCATTTATGAGATTAGTATTTTGTACATGGGTACCTAATCAGGCCTTGTTGCCGGAACCCATATTTTTTACCCACCTAAGTTGTGCTTAAGGGGGGGTATTGGTGCATATAATTCATCACTTATTATGCACATGGCATAAGACACCTCAGATGGGTTTGTGGCAGTCAATTGGCTGTGTATGGCAGTTGGCTGACCACTTGTCATGGGCAAATCGCCACATTTGCAGTTAATCACCTTGAGTTATGGGATTGACTCCAATTAACTCAAGGATATATGTACACTCTTAATCTAGAGTTTATTCAATTCGAAGGATCTCCATTCTTGGGTGAACCTCTCTCTCGTGCTTTTTTATTCAACTTTGATCTTGCAGATGTTTTTCAGTTAGTACTCACAAAATAAATAAATATGAAACATGAACAAAATCACATAAAACATGATGTATGACTAAGATGATGCTTGATTTAAATAAATGTAATAACTTTTCTAATTTTTCTCTTGATTGCTCTTGGGATGCTCAGTTATGATCTCAATTGCTTTCCCAATCATGCTAGAACTCATTAGGTTTTTAAATGGTGAAAATGACTTGTATTTATGTAATTCTTTAATTTCCTGAAAATAAAATATTAATAGTTGACAAATTATTAAAGATTTTCAAATATTAAAATGTTGACAACAACACATTTCAAATTTAGCCAAACTAGAGTGGACAAGGGCACTAGGTGTCCTAGCCCAGACCTATCCTTTCAAGACCTTAATTAATGAAAAATAATTAAATTATATGTTTTTTTAGACTGTAGGAATCAAGTAGCCCCCTATAAATTGTAATGTGCTTGGTAAAAAAAATTCATGTGACTGGTCATGCTAGCATGACATGCCCTCCGGTACCATGGGGACGGTGGAGAGACCAGACCTCGCGACCTATTTTCTGCAACACGATGCTTTAGCCAATCAAGCTTGGCCCACCACCCAAATAATTATTATATATTTATTTTCATTTCCACTTTTGATTTTCCTAATAATATTATAAAGTAGGAAAATTAAATGCATAATTAGGTCCAAACACATAGGGGGAGCTAAACTTAGTGTTAAATTATCAAGGGTGACAATATATGATGCTACAATAGTAGAGGGTAGACACAAAGGAACCTGACATATACATTTTGGCTTGAAATAGTTGGATAGGGGCATGAGGTGCCCTAGACCGAGAAGTAGCTACACAAAATCAAACTTCAATTTCTTGTTTCTCCTATTTTGTAGGTTCCTTCTTCTCTATGGTCACAGTCAATATTTTTTTTCATTGATAAAATCCACTTTCCTTGATTTGTTGACTTATAGGACTTGAATACGTGAGTGATAAATTAGGTCTCCAATCCTCCTTCAATTCACTTCAGATCTATAACTTGCACACATGAAAGAGGGGGAAATGATATGCCATATAAGGGCTTGCCTAAGTCAAACTATATTTTGGTATTTCTACCTCCATGATAGCTACGATGATGTAAAAGGTAGCTTACCCTTGATCAAATAGATGTTAAATGATAAACATGTGATGAACTAATAATTTCTAGAACTCACCACTCATATTTGTACTCCTTGATGGATTGAATCCAATGTACACATCAACTTAGAGGAGAAATTGATGCTTGATTTGAATTCCTACAAGTGTGAGAACTCACAAAAAAATAAACATGAAACTTGAACAAACTCATAAAAACTATTGAAGTTGATGATTAAACTCCACAACACCCAAAAATCACCTGCAAGTAATTATCTTATCACAAAAGAAAGATCAAAACACCTAATTTTTTATGCAACCAAGAGAGAAAAGTTTGAATCCAAAAGAGCACTGTTATGTGCAATGTATTAACCTAAATGGTTCTAAATTGTAATGGATCTAATGATTACAATAAATGTACACGCTTATAAAAGCATGCAAAAGAAAAACCTTAGATGAGGATTGCTTTAGATTCTGACAAGTGTATTAATCTCATGCAATGAGGGGTAAACCCACAAAAGTGGTTTCCAATTCAAGTGAGGAAGGAAAATTTGAAAAAAATGACCCCATGCAAAAAAAATTCCTTTTAGTGGTTCGAACGAACTATTTGGTTTGAGCAAACCAAAACAGGGTTCGCTAGAACCTGGGTTTGAGAAAAACAATTAGATGTTTGCCCCACATGTCTTGTTCAAAAAAAGAAAAGAAAATGATAAATGAAAGGGGGTTTGCTCGAACCCCCTTTTCCCCCCTTCCCTAACTTAGGCACCAAAAAAGTCCAAAATTTTGTGCTTCGAAGCTCAGTTTGAGGATGAAAATGGAGGATACTTCACAGACCCAACTAGATGATGGTATTCCTTAGAACGAGCTATACAACGAATATAATTTTAATATGTTTTGGTTTGATTATGTATTTTTTTTTTTAGTTTTATTAAACATAGGTTTTTCACCGAAAATCAAGCTCTCTATTTTGCACATGTGAAAAAATGGCAGATTATAAAAATAAAAAATAAAAAAAATGAGTACACCAAATATTGAAGTCCTTGATCCAACAAAAAAAATTTGAATTTTGATACGTACAAAAAAAGTTACATTGTATACGGTCCGCCTATGTTTAAATTGTAATTTGTTTGACTTCAAAACTTGATTAAGGAGAAAATATTCAATAAAAAAATATATGACCAATTGGAAGCACTAGATATTGTAGTTACAAATCTAAATTTGAAAGAATTAGAATTTTATCCTTCATGAAAAAAAAGTTATTTTGTATACGGTGAGTGTCACTCCTTAAAAATGTTGTTTGTTGAAAAAAACTAGTTTTCAAAGGAGATGGAAAAAGAAGTGCAATCTGATTCCAATTTTTTTGAAGAAAATATATTTAGAATCTATAGAAAAATGTCACAAATCACTAGTTTGCATCATCTTCTAATTCCTCATGGTTTAGCCACTATAGGTGCCTGAAAGTGAAGATTTAGTTAAAAAAAAATATTTCAGTGTCCAGTTTGGCCAAAAATTGTAAACCAATATTGGGGGATCACCCTGAGACAATTAGACCTATAATTAGCTCAATCTAATAATGAAAAAAAACTTCTAAGTTTAGGTTAAGTGAATAAAGTAATAAGGGACTTAATAATAAATTAATGATTACATAATTATCAAGTGATTATCCTAATTACACCAACACCCCCCCTTAAGATCACCTTAGGGAGAAGCTATAAAACCTTGATGTAGAATACAATGATGGATGTATGATGGGTCCTAGATACAAGTACTAATGAGGTACCCATGTACAAAATAAATGAAACTCTCATAACTAGAGAAAAGGAGAAAACCTCATGGGAAAAACTCCTTTCCAAAAGAGAAAAAATGAAATGATTACACTAGTGAAATAAGTATAAGACTCAATGTGACCCCTAAAGGGATGCTCTTGTCATGCAAGTACAATAGATGTCCCAACAATAGGAGAGATAAAATGAGGAAATGAATCCCCCCCACAAAGAAAGAGCTCCCATGCCAATGATGAATGATTGAAGACATAATATGATCCACTGCCTGCAAACAATATTTCTCCCCTTAGGAAGAAATAGATCCACTAGTAATTAGAGAAGCCAATCAAAAAAGATGGGTGATACTGGAATCCAAATCCAAATTATGTGTGCCTTTTAAAATTTCTCATGTATCCACATATTAGAAAGCAATAATGTCAATCCAAGATCATGTGGAGACTGATATAGAACAAGATGCAAAGGCGATAAAGATGGTGGGCCAACAACATTGATGTTGCTATCAACAAAGAGGAGATGAATGTCCTCAAATTAATCCTCCAAATATGCAATATGAGACTCTACAAACAAGGATGATATGTATGTGAGATACAAATCTCAAGTAGTTATATCTAGAAGAAGATGGATGTCATGTTTTGCTGAAATAATAAGGGTCAAATATGTTGTGACATAAAAGTGATCATGAACAATAGAAGATGATTATGTAGTCTTGGTCTGAAGAGTGGGAAGATGAAGAAAAGTCTTTGAACCATCGAAACAAGAAAGATGGTCTATGATATACTCAAGCTCCTCTAAAGTATCATCATCAAAGGGTATGGAATCTACATCTACAAGAGGGATGAGATAATCTCCAATGGTGTCCTTTAGGTATGGAGAGATATTACTAGGGTCCCCACGGATCTCGCAAAGTTCTATCTAGAGTGTGTGGGAACATTCAATGTCTAATACAACATAGTGTCAAGATCAACAATAGAACATATAACCCCTACAATATGATCTCTGATGATACGCCATGTTGATAAACACCTTGGTGTGTTTGGTGTAGGTATGAGTCCATACAAATAAGGAAAAATATCAAGCCACTTGAGATGTGTCAGGATGTCATTTCATCAAGACTCATAGTTATCCTTATCCAAGTTGATCATAGATGGATGAATAGAAAAACCCAAGATACTCAAATAAAAAAATCAAAGACAAATAGTCTTAATACTTATTAAGGAGATCAAAATATGTCATCCCACATAAAGAAATCCTTTCCAAGTTCCAAGATTTCCAAGTAATGAAGCAAAATGTGAAAAAAAATACTAAAAAAAGGTACTTTGGGTAGATTTTGGAAATAGTTCATGAATAGATTTGAAGAGCTCTAAAATACATTTCTAACACAACTTGAATCATGAAAATAGGAGATCATATGGTACAAGAAAAATGTTGTTCGAAAGCATAAAATAAAGATCAAACTTTGACTAAGAATAATAGGAACCAAATTAAAAATATGATAATGAGACCTACACCATTGAAAAGTACACATAACCAACTTTCCAATGATATCTCGTTTGCTTGATTTTGACATTGTATGCCCAAGTTATGCTAAAAAGAAAAATAGCTAGTTTAGGGAAAATAGGACCTACGAGGGAGGCAAAGAATGTTGACATCAACGATTTATTATGTTAAATTTTATGGCCATGTGGTCATTAAAGAATATTCATAGAATATTCCATTATGATGAAAATAATTACCCTTGCCCGAAAAAAATTCTTGACCCCCTGAAAATCATTGTGCTATCAAAATTTTCACGGAATATTTTTCTATGCCTAGGATTTGCATTGGGATTCAACCAAGAGTCTCTTTTGCGAGCCAAATTTTTGATTTAGTGGTGGATTTTATGCTGTCCACTTTTTACTTGTCGTAGATGTTTGTACTGATGCATGAGATTGTAAGGGGTGCTTGATTTTTACCGCTGACTATTTTGAATGGACATAGAATTTGGTTGAAGTGTTCAACCACTGTAAAAATCTACTACTTGAATAGACAAGGGGCCCACCTAGGCAATATGGTGTTTAGAAGACCTATGTAGGGGTTGGACCTTGCACAGGCTCAATAAAAACTTTCATGGCTAATGTGATGGTTGGATGAAATAATTATTATAATAACTCTACAAATTTTGTTATTGATTGCTCTTAGGATGGTCAGCTATGATCTCAATTTCTTTCTCAAACATGGTAGTAATTAATTTCAAATGGTTAAAATGACTTGTATTTATATGAAATTATTTAATTTCCTAAAAATCAAATCAATAAACAATAAATGATTTTCGACTTTCAAATATTAAAATGCCGACACTGACATATTTCAAAATTAGCCAAAATAGGCTAGAGATGGGCATCGAGTTCCCTAGCCTATACATATCCTTTCCAGACCTTAATTAATGAAAAATAATTATTATATATTTATTTCTATTTCCACTTCAAATTTTCCAAATAATATTATAAAAAGGAAAATTAAATGGATTATTTGGTCAAAGCACATAAGGGGAGCTAAGCCTAGTGTGAAATTGTCAAGGGTGACAACTTATGATGCTACAACAACAAAGGGTAGACATAGAGGAACATGGCATATAAATTTGGGAATGAAAGAATTGGATAGGGATGTTGGGTGAGCTATAATGGGAAGTGGATACAAAAAATCAAACTTCAATCTCTTGTTTCTCCTAGTTTGTAGGATATTCTTCTTTGTTATCACTATTGGAACTTCATCTATCACTAATAAAACATAGTTTCCTTGATTTTTCAACTTATAGGAATAGAATGCTTGAGTGAGCAAATAGGTCTCCAATCCTCCTCCAATTCACTATATATCTATAACCTATATGCATGAAAGAGGGGGAAGAGTTTTTCCATATAGATGCTTGCCTAATTAAAACCCCATTTTTGTATTTCTACCTCCACAACAACTACGATGATATAAAAGAGAGCTTTCCCTCGTGCGAGTAGAAGCTAAATAATAAACAAGTGATAAATTGATAATTGTTGCAACTCACCACTCAAATCTACATTCCTTGATGGATTGAAGTCAATGTAGTCATCACCTGCAAGGATAAATTGATGCTTGATTTGGAGTCATGCAAGTATTAATACTTATAAAACACTCACAAAAAAAAAAACACGAAACATCAAAAAACTCACATAAAAACATGATGCATGGATAACATGATCTTTGACAAAAATAAATGCTACAAAAATTCTACTAATTCTACTCTTAACTACTCTTAGGATGCTCAATTATGATCTCATTTTCTTTATTAAGCATGCTAGGATTCATTATGATATCAAATGGTGAAAATGACTTGTATTTATATGAAATTCTTTAATTTCTTGAAAATCATATATCGATATCCAACAAATAATTTTAAATTTTCATTTATTAAAATGTCGACATCAACATATTTCAAATTTAGCCAAATTTGGGTGGACACGGGTACCCTAGCCTAGAGCTATTCTTTCAAGACCTTAATTAATGAAAAATCATTATTATATGTTTATTTCCATTTCCACTTTTGATTTTTTAAATAATATTATAAAGCAGAAAGATTAAATGCATAATTTTGTTGAAGCACATAGAAGGGAGCTAAACCTATCATGAAATTTTCAAGGGTGACAATTTACAACATCAAACAGTAGAGGATAGATATAGAAGAACCTCACATATAAATTTGGCCCTGAAATAGTTGGATAGGGGCAGTAGGCACCCTATATTGGGAAGTAGCTACATAAAATCAGAGTTCAATCTCTTATTGCCCCTAGTCTATAGGTTCTTCTTCCTTGTGCTCATTATTGTAACTTTGTTTGGCATTGATAAAATCCAATTTCCTTGATTTGTTGACTTGTAGGAATTGAATTCTTGAGGGAGAAATTAGGTCACTAATTATCCTCCAATTCACTTCAAATTTATAACATGCACACATGAAAGAGGGCGAAGGGTTGTGTCGTATAAGGGTATTTCTTAAGTCAGAACCCATTTTTGTATTTCTACCTCCATGATAGCTATAATGACGTAAAAAATAACTTACCGTTGATTAGGAAAAAGCTAAATGATAAACAAGTGATAAATTGATAATTGTTGCAACTCACCACTTGGATCTGCATTCCTTGATGGACAAAAGTCAATCTACTCATCACCCTCAAGGAGAAATTGATGCTTCATTTGGAGTCTTGTAAGTGTTAGTACTAACATATAAATGAAACATGAACAAAATCACATGAAAACATCATGCATAAATAACATGATGCTTGACTAAAATAAATGATGCAATAATTCTACTAATTCTTCCCTTGACTACTCTTAGGATGCTCAACTATGATCTCAATTTCTTTCTCAAACATTTTAGGATTCATTAGGATTTCAAATGGTGAAAATGACTTGTATTTATATGCAATTCTATAATTTCCCAAAACTTAAATAGTGATAGTCGGAAAACAATTTTTATTTTCAAATATTACAATGCTGACACCAACATATTTCACACTTAGCTAAAATAGGCTAGACAAGGGCACTGGGTTCCCTAGCCTACACCTATCCTTTTAGGACCTTCAAATGAAAAGCGATTATTATATGCTTATTTCTATTTCCACTTGTGATTTTCCAAATAAAATTATAAAATAGGAAAATTAAATGCATAATTGGGTCGAAGAACATAGGGGGAGCTAAACCTATTATGAAATTATTAAGGGTGACAATTTACAATGCTACAAAAAAAGGATATACAAAAAGGAACTTGACATATAAAATTGGAATTGAAAGAACTAGATAGGGATGTTGGGTGCCCTAGGATGGGAAGTAGCTACACAAAGCCAAACTTGAATCTCCTATTACTCATGGTTTGTAGGTTCTTCTTTGTGCTCATTGTTGAAACTTTTTCTATCATTGATAAAATCAACTTTCCTTATTTTTTTGACTTAGAGGACTTAAATTATTGAGAGAGAAATTATGTCTCTAATCCTCCTCTAGTTCACCTCAAATTTTCAACCTACAAACATGAACAAGGTGGAAGGGTGGTGCCATATAGGGGCTTTCCTAATTCGAATCCCATTTTTGTATTTCTACATCCACAAAGTCTATGATGATAGAAAAGGAAACTTACACTTAGTTAGGTAGAGGATAAATGATAAACAAGTGATAAATTAACAATAATTGTAACTGAAACAACAAAAAATGAGGTAGGTAAGGATGCTTTCGTATGGTTGAGGATAGAGCACACCCACTTTCCAATTTCATTCAAGGATAACCCTAAAGATCTATATATGAAGGAGAATGAGACCTTGCAATAGGGCTATCCTAGGGTCTGATTATGAATTAATGAGGGGTTCACTACCAAGCTAGGGCTTGGAAAAAATGTATGACATGCAAGATGTAATGAAAAAACCTAGTGATGCATGGAACTTGGATAAATGGCTTATAAATGCAAATAAATCATAACAACAAATTGGAAGAATAGAAAGGAGTGCCTAGAAACTTGAGAGAGCTTGAATGGAGACCTGAAATGTTGAATAACCTAAAATTTAGGCCTATTGGGACTCATTCATAAAGCTAGGAAAATCAGTCCTAGATCTGGGTTTTTCCACAGGAATGGGTTTCTAGAAAAATGGTATCTGAATCTACAAAAATCTTGAAAATATTTGTAATGGGACTCATTTGACACTTCTTGTGAATCAATCCCATTTTTTTGCGAAGTGTTTCAAGAGTAGAATCTTGAACTAAACTTTGAAATCCTCTGAAGATGGGTCAAATAAGCACTTTCCCACTAATTTCCTATAAATTGGATGGATATTTGATGAAATTTGTAACTTTATCATATTGGTACTTTTGAAGGCTTCAAATCCACTTTTCTTCAATCTATAAACTTAAAATCACACATGTGAAGAGGATAGAAATGAGTGTTTATTGTTAGTGAATAGGGGTTTGCCTTGGTCAAACCTTGTTTTGGTAATCAAACTTTAAAATGGAATGAAATAAGAATGGATAATGATGAATGAACAAAATATGATGTTGAAACTCACCAAACCCTAGAAATGAAGTGCTACAAACATGTGTGAGATGAATCCAATGGATGTATATTTTAACTCTTGCTTGAATAAGATAGATCTTGAATGAAATGCTAGCTTGAATCATGAAACCCTACACCACAATTGTTAGCTAAAAAACAAACATGATGCATTAAGACTTTGAAATCATGCTTGATGCTTGAATGATGCTCTAGAATGCTTTATAATCTACTCTTGAAGACTCTTGAATGCTCTTGTGAATGCTTGAATGCTATTGTAAACTCAACTTTTCTATAAGGATGCTCATTCAACTTACTAGGTTACTTGATTACTTGTTAGGATATAATGAGTGAAAGAAACTTGTATTTATACTCAATATGTACGAATTCTCGAGATTACAACACTACAAGCTAACATCAGATTGAGGAGGACAAAATCCCACCAAAAATTTGAATTAATTTTGATTTTGGGCCACACAGGAATCATTCGACCAAGGTGGTGAATGATTCCCATTATGCATAATTTATGGGACCATTTTAAAAAATTCTTAGAAAGGTGTGAAACTAGGTTTGGGACCCAAAAACCTAGGTGGGATTCATTCACCCAAGGTGGCAAATGAGTCCTGAATCACTAAATCTAGGTTGTACCACTTGAAAACACTTGAATTATGATTGGATGTTGATTTTTGTCGGGATTATACTAAACAAAATGCATTAAATGAGGCTTGTGGATGCAAAATAGGGCCAAATAAAGCATAAAGAAGCCCAATTATTAAATAAAACCTTAAAAAAGTGTGAAAGTATGTTACAACACTTTACAACACTCCAAATAAGGCATCAATAAGCTCATTTAGCTCACAAGGGCCCAAGAGCTACTGTGAATATGTTAGACACATTGCAACACTAAATCAAGGCAATATTAAGTCTAATTTATCATTAATTATTCCTAGATTAAGAAAAATTATACCATTTTCAAGGAGGGGGGTCGATTTTGATCATTACATCTAGCCCCCACTTTAGTGAGAGGATGAACTTGATTCAAACTCACACTAAAGCATACATTCAAGAGGGATCCAAGTGTACCGATGCAAAAGGTGTAGGAAAACAAAGATCGAGGAGACAATTAAGCCCCCAAGATCCAAGATCCTATGTCAAACTGACATAAGTACAAAAGGAGATGCACACGGTGTATGATATTCAACAAAACAAGATACACGAACATGCAACGTCAATAACTAAAAAAAAGAAAAATAAAAATAAACAAAAATAAAAAGAGGTGGATCAAGCCTCGATCGTTTTTCCAACATGATGTGGATTAGATCTAAGTTGTTTATACAAAAAATGCACACTCACTTTGAGGCAACGAAACTCTAGGTTGTTCGTTGGGTGATAAGTCCAAGAAGGTGAGACACATACACACACAACCAGGATGCGCTCACACACACATGCGAGTGGCTAATTGAAATTCGTTCCCTCATTTGGCTTCCCATCAAAACCATACCAAATTTGTGCCTCCTGATAACTTTGATAAGGTGCCCTGCAAAAAGAAATGGTTTTCGAGCTTCATGAGACAAGAAAAACTTCATATTCTTATATCTCATGAACAATGAACTTTGAGCTTCATGAGGGAATAAAAAATTTGTATGCTTGGAACTCATGAACAAACAAGATGGCACCATAGGCATGCAAGGTGTGCTATGTGGTGCTACCACAATAGTGGTTTACACTTTCTGGGAGATCCTGATTTTTGCTAAAATCACATATTTTTAGAAAAATATAATGATTTAAGCCTTGAAAATTTTCATTTAAATGATTCCAATTGAAGAAGGTTTGATCAAACCACCTTAGACCAAGCCCCCTTTGATAGAACCCCGCTAGTTTTAAACCATACCTATAACATAGTCTCCTTTACACCTATCAAAATATTGATTAAAAACCACTTTTGATTTACCTTTCGGGGGATCAAATGAATTCATTTAATTTATTTTTTTGTAAGTATGTAGTCCTTATTATAATCTTCCGAAAAAAATTTAATTTTAATTATATTAAATTTGATTATTATATTTATTTTTTATTTCTTGTGAATGTAGGTTTTTCATTGAAAATTAAGCTCTCTTTTCTGCACATGTGGAAAAATAGAAGATTATGAAAAAAAAAAATTAAAAAATATGTTCAGGCTGGGTATTGATGTCCTTGATCCATTAAAAAAATAAAATTTGAATTTTGATACATACATAAAAATTTATGCTGTATACAATCCACCTATGTCTGAATTGTAATTGGTTTGACTTCAAAACTTGATTAAGGAAAAACTATTTGATAAAACACTATGAAACCAAATGAACTAGTTAGATATCATAGTTACAAATCTAAATTCAAAAAAATTATAATTTTATCTTTCATACAAAAAAATTTATGTTGTATACGGTGAGAATCACTCCTTAAAAATGTTGTTTATTTATAAAAACTAGTTTTCGAAGGAGATGAAAAAAAAGTGCAATTTGATTCCAAATTTTTTGAAAAAATTATATTTATAATCCATAGAAAAAACTTCACAAATCACTAGTTTCCATCATCTTTAAATTCCTCATGGTTTAGCCACTATAGGAGCCTGAAAGTGAAGATTTAGTTAAAAAAATCAATTCAATGTCCAGTTTGCCCAAAAATTGTAAACTAGTATTGTGGGATCACCCTATGCAAGATCTCCATATAATAGTTGTTGTAAATGAAAAATAGTGTAAGGAATGTTCAAAGGTATTTTTCTTAATTCATGCAAGGTCTCTTCTTAGGGAACATTATGCCTAATTTCTCCAAGAGAGGACAAGCCAAAGAAATATCACACTCTTAGAGGGAATCAAGCCCAATGACACCACCAAGAATAGGACACATCGTAAGAAGAAAGGAAATTGTGCATTCAAACATGAGTTTCAATGTGTGCCCCAACTTTAAAGTGGTTGCTAACACCATTACTATGAGCAATTGATTTAAAGTATAAGAATACATGAGAGCTTATTCGAAAAGCCCTATTCCAAAGCATATGTTTCCGAATTGAACTACATCATGAATAAGTATGTCACATGTGATTGAACTTAAGACATGTCACCCACATCCCAAGCTTTCTCTTATACGTACATGAAATGTGATCAACTAGCCAAAAGAGACAATGATAAGTGACATATGAGGACAAGGCTACCAAACCCTTTTCCCCCACTTAGTGTAGGACAAGTATGAGTCGAATAGGATGACAATAAGTTTAAATTAGAGGAACTAGGTGCTTCAACACAAGGAAGAGCACCACTATCTTTAAGATGTTGAATTTTGTTACTTAAAGCCTTACATTCATTAGTATAATGACCATGAACTCTATGATATGTGCAAAATTAAATCTTGTAGTAAAATTGCTTTCATGTTCTTGGAGGGAGAGATATCAGACGATCTTGGAGGAGTCTCGTCAAGATACTCTCTTGATCAAAAGTAGAGGATGTTTGATTATTTTTCAACAAAGATATCTCTTGCTTAGTATTAGGTGTCATACGTATGCAAGACTCTTTAAATTGCAAGATTTCGTACTCTTCTATAAAGGAAGGTGTAAATTATAATGAATTCAAATAATTAGTGTTTTGCATGATGACATTGATATTGAGGTTTTATTTGTTTCTTTCATTTTGTTCAAAGGATGATAATCAAGAACACTAGTGTCTATCAATTTAGGGTGCACCACTATTAAAGTCGGATTGGAAGAATCTTTTGTAAGAGTGTTGATATTAAGTGAAGGCCTGTTTATTTATTTCAAGGGACAACAAACAAGACCACTAGTATTTTCTTGTGTGTGAGGCTCTATAGGGACATTGATACCTTATTCTCTAGCACCACATCCTTTTCCATTATAATTGAGTTGTATCATCATTTCATAACCTTTTCCATACATATTCTTAGTCTCTTTTTGATTCAATGGTTGCTCATAAATAAGTTCATTAAAGTTTGTTGTGTAATTTTTTATCTTTTGTTCTAAAGTGGTTGAGGTGGACGCTTTCAAAGGGTCTTCTAAATTTCGTGTTGAAATTATTGCTTTTCCTTTTCCCTTTTAAGAGTCTTTGTTTATGATCTTGTATTCTCCCACAAATGTTGAGTCAAAATCCAACATTCCCAAATCATCTAGTGATATCATTTTGAAGGGATTAGGACATCTATCTTTTTGTTTTTTTTGCATGGGTTTCGCTTGTGTATTTGGTGTTAATGTTTTCAAAGGATTTTCCTTATTTTTCTCAAAGTTTAAACAACTATTTGGGTCAGGGTCAGTTTCGAGTGTGTACACTTTGTTGTTGTAGACATACTTCATTATATGATGAAGAGTAGAAGGCACCCCATTAATTACATGAATCCATGGTCTGCCTAAAAGGAGATTATATGAAAGATCATGAGGCATGACATGGATCGGTGTTTCTAATTAGCCTTCCTAGCTATAATAGGCAAAGTGATCATACCAAGCGGTTGTTTTCCTACATTATCAAATCCCTTAATAGATAAAGGACTCGATTGAATTTTTGATTTATCCATGCCAAGCCTATCCAAAAAGGTTACATTACACACATTAAGAGTTGACCCATTGTCAACAAGGGTTCACTTTATCCCTATCGTTTTATATTGAGCTATTATTATGAAAGCTTCATTTTTTTTTACACTTCCAAAGGAGGGATCTCACTTTGGTGGAAAACAATGTCAACATTTATTCCTTGAAACATGGCTACTATTTCATTTAGTTGCACACTAGAAGGGATAGGAACTTGTTGTAAAACACTTTGAATCATGTTATGGTAATGAGGGGAGGCTTGAATAAGGTCCCATAATGATATCTTAGTATGAGTATTCTTTAGTTGTTCAATAAGATTTTACTCCTTTCCGCTTTGTAAAGGTAAACGGGGAGGGACATACAAGATAGAGTTAGGTAATGGGAGGGATGTTGAAGGTGTTTGTCTTGGTTGTGGATTGCTTCTAGTGTTATATGTATGAGTAATAATATTAGAACTCAACTACTGTGAAACATTATTCTTAAGTGGGTAAAGGATAAATTCAGGTTTATTTTGAGTTTGTTATTTGTGTGATCATGGGTAAGGAATTAGAGGATTCTTAGGATGTCCCATGGGGTATGTAGGAGGTCCAATAGTCAAGGGGGATCTAATGGACACTTGTGCATTCATAACCTCAGCGGTCTTGGTTTGATGTATTTCTAATAAAGGGCAGTCTAGAGTCACCATTTTATCATCACCTAAGGAAGCCACATTACTATTGTTGTTATTTTCTTGCAGCATGATATCCTCCCTAGGAAGAGAAGTTTTAGGAGAACTACAAACAAAATTTTCTTGAAATTCAAGGATTGGTTCTTCCAAAATGAATTCATCACAAGTAGGGGAATGATCAATGGTTGAATTGTCTTGCTCAATAAGAGTTTCCCTAGGTGAAGAGGGACAACTAGGATTCTCATGGTTTTTATCGATCAAAGTATCTTCATCGCAACAAGGAGAGATACTAGGGGAGGAACAAGTATGATTTTCATGATCATTTATGATTTCATTAATTTGTCCTATAATGCCTTCCAAAATAAGATAGGTAGGGGAAGGATCATAAAGACGGTTGTTATAGACCTTAAAGATTTTATCACCTAACACCAACATATCCTCATCATTTACAATCTCATATTCCACTAAATCATTCTAACAAGCAAGAGGAGAATAGACATTAGGTAAGATGAGTTTTAGAAATGTGTCTATGTTTTCATTCTCTTGTGCTATAATATCTTCCAATGTAGGAGAGTTTATAGAAGAGAAACTTCCAACAATGTCATGATTCTCAATGAGTGCATCTTCTAACATCGAAATACCTTCGTCACATGTACGAGAGGTATTAGGGGAAGAGCAACTATGATCATCAAGATTGTCTTTATTTTCATCTTCTTCTATCACATCATTCCCAAAAATAGGAGATATGAGATGGGGTGTAAGGAAAGTGTTAATAGTTTCACTCTCTTGCACTAAGAGACTCTCATAACTAGGGAATGCATTGAATGAATGACTAAAATTCTTAGTAACTAACTTGGAAAAGATCGAAACTATTTTGTGAAAATTAATCTATGCAAGAATGGAAAGAGACCTAAAATGAAATGTAAAGGACTAGAATGAAATGTGAATGCAATTTTGAGATTTCAAACAAGGTAATTTATTGATTACACTATGCAATGATCTAAAAATGAAATGAAGCAATGCATGAAATGAACCAATTTAAGCTAGTTTTAATGAAATGGATGTAACAAAAACTCAACCAATTGAAACAAATAACCAATGGAAGCAAACACAAGAATAGAAACAAGGTTTTAGTGTTGACATCAAGCATGATCGTGTTCTAAAATCTGCCCTTGCCCAACACTCCTCTTCAACCAAGCATCATATATGCTTAGTAAACACTCGAATCTTATTCAAAGAGGACAGTTTCTTTAAGAAGAAGCTTAAGGAAGCCATAGAAATCATCAATCATCCCACCAACCTTAATCGGGATGAAGGTTTGAGTTTAAGCCGGGCCTGGAATCCTCTTCTTTCTAGCCTAAGAAACCACCACTAACCTCTTCCTTGTTCCCCCTCATCATCTCCTTTCATCCGCTGTCCTTGGGTTGTCTTTCACTCCGCCTTCCTTGGGTTTCACTCCCTCTCAGTTTTGACTCTCTTCTTCTCCCTTCCCCCTTTTCTCTCTTTTTCGGTGTTCATAAGGGATGTGTTTGGGTCTTTTTTTTTGAAAGGATAGTGATAATCCTAGTGTGCTCTTCTTAATTTTGATTGTCTATTTGCTTTATCTTATTGTTTCCTTGCTCTCTTTTTCAAATTTTTATTTTCTTATTTCATTGTTTCATTGATTTGCATTTGTCTTTTTCGTCTATTTATATTCATACATATACTTCTTATCTCCTTGTATACTTTAGATTCTTTTATTAATTAAAATCTTAATTAACTAGTAATTTATGATTTGCATTAGTTCCTTCCTTTTGGTTTTATTAATATTCTAGTAATTTATGATTTTTCTTCATTATTGATATGCGTTCTTGTGGATTTATTTATTTATTTTTTAAAAAAATTATTATTAGACTGCAGGAATCGGGTAGCACAACCCCCTATAAACTGCAATGCGCCTGGTAAAATTTTTAACATGACTGGCGACGCTGGCGCGACACACCCTTCGGTACCGTAGGGGTAGGGGAGACTAGACCTCGTGACCAACCTCCTGCAACAGGAAAGATTTAGCCAACTGAGCTAGGGCCCCAACCCCTATTCTTATGGATTTTTTAAATATACATATTGATAAACATTAATTTAATACGTGTATACTTGGTTTAATTTTTGCATTTTTGTACAACCATTTTTTTTCAATAAAAGTTATTTATTTATTTGTATATGAATTAATTAATTTTCACATTTAATTCTTATAATATTCTTTGGAGTTTGACACACATATATATATATATATATATATATATACTTGGTTTAATTTTGTAATTTTATTTCAATAAAATTTATTTTTATTTTTGCATTTATAAAAGATTTTCTTTTGCATTTAATTCTTATAGTTTTCTTTGTAGTTTGGAATATATATATATATAATTTGGTTGTTTTCTCATTTATTGTTCATTTCTTTTGATTCTATTATTTTGTTGACAATTTTGTTCTATATTATATAATATATAATATATTCATTTATTGATTTTTTACCTCCTTGTATATTTTATATTAAAATAATTTTGACACTTTTAATATTTCTTTCTTTCCTTTCTTCCATAGTTCCTTCCTTTTTGTTTTTTAATATTCTTGTAATCTATGATTTTTCTTCAATTTTGTTATTCGTTCGGATACGTTTTTCCAATATGCATATATTGATAAACATTGTTTATTTTAATAAGTGCATACTTAGTTTAATTTTACATTTTTGTATAGGAACTTATTTTCAAAATTATTTTTTTAATGTTGCATTTAGATATGCATTACATTTTTTGGCATTAATTATTTTAGCATTCTTTGTAATTTGGCATTTATATGCAAACTTAGTTTATTTTTTGCTTTTTTATTTATGAACTTAATTTCAATAAAATTTAATTATTTAATTATTTTTTCATTTATTTATGCATAATTTTTTTTGTATTTAATTCTTATAGTTCTCTTGGTAGTTTGGCATACATACATACATACATATATATATATATATATATATATATATATATATATATATATATATTCTTATCTTATCAATTAGTTTGCCTTGTTTTGATGTATTTTTGTTCTATATATTTGCATCTCATTTAATTTCTTAGTATGTAAATAGGGCACTTTTTGTTTTCCTTTCCTTTATTAATGTGTGGGAATTCTTTTGATTTAGCATTTTTTTCATTTAGTATGTTGATTTAATGAGTATACAATTTTTAAATTCATCAATTAGTATAGAAATTTGTGCACTTTATATTTAATATATGCATATAGATATTTATTTAGAATATATATACATATTTTCTTTAGCATGCAATATGTATAATTTCTTTTCATTAAGATGTTTTTCACATTATCCTGTCACTTTCTTTCTTTCTCTCTCTTTCTCCTCGTGTTGTGTCCTTTTTCCTCCTTTCTCTCCTCATAAGAAAAGTTGGGTTTACAACAAACAAATTATTCATCTCCTTATGCTCTCTTTACATCCTGATGATGGATCGCAGAGTGTGATCCGAAACGTTGATGCAAAATTTCTAACACAATCAAAATACATAAACAACAAAAATTGTAAGCATTATGGATTGTGGAAATCTCATAGCATTAAAGGTTTTAAATGGTGTAAAATGTAGTTTCAGATGTGCATTGGGACTGATTCACCTAGAGTAGTGTATGAGTACTAGTGAGGTTTTTTTGCACAAATTTCCATAAATTTTAAGTGATTTTATGTTTTTTGGTTTGTATGATATGTATACTAAATTCAATTGTGGCTTTGAGATGCTTTTTGATGATTTGAGATGTAAAAATCAACCTATATGAACTTTCACTAATGCAAAAATTAGACACCCTAGAATTCCAATTAACTAATGCAAGCTAGATTTAGGATTAATCAAAAAATGAAATGTTCTAAATGCAAGTTCACCAAAATTTAAGATAGAAAATTGTCACCCCAAGGGTTTTAGGACCTAGGGAAACAAACTTTCTATACTCCACATTCAAGGATGCCCTAGAGATCTACTAAGGAATTGTCCTAGGGGTTGATTGTAAACTAATGAGAGGTTCACCACCAAGCTAGGGTTTGGAAAAATTAATGACATGCAAGATCTAATGATAAAACCTAGTGATGCATGAAACTTGGATAAATAGCATATAAATATAAATAAATAAGAACAACAAACTGGAAAAGTATAGCAGATTATTCAGAAACTTGAGAGAGCTTGAATGGAGACCTGAAATGTTGAATAACCTAAAATTTTGTCCTACTAGGATTCATTCACCAAGTTGGGTGAATCAGTCCCAGATCTGGGTTTCTACACATGAATAGGTTTCTAAAAAAGGGTATCTGAATATGCAAAAATCCTGAAAATATCTATAATGGGACTCATTTGCCACTTCTGGTGAATTAGTCTCATTTTTTTGTGAAGTGTCCCAGGAGTAGAATCTTGAATAAAAATTTTGTAAGCCTATGAAGACGGATCAAATAAGCACTTTCCCACTGCTTTCTTGCAAATTGGAAGCATATTTTTCGCTAGATCTAAGTTTCCGTGAGTCTCAAAAAATTTTCATGACAACTTTGACAAATTTTGCAACTTTGTCATTTTGGTACTTTTGAAGGCTTCAAATCCACTTTTCTTCAATCTATAAACTTGCAATCACACATGTAAAGATGAGAAAAACTTGTTGATTGTTAGTGAATAGGGGTTTGCCTTGGTCAAACCCTATTTTGGTAATCAAACCTTGAAATGGAATGAAATAAGAATGGTGAATGATGAATACACAAAATATGATGTTGCAACTCACCAAACCCTAGCAATGAAGTGTTGCAAACATGTGTGAGATGGATCCAATGGATGTAGATCTTGAATCTTGCTTGAATAGGATCCAATGGATGAGTGAATGGAATGGAGAGAATGTTTAAATTGATCTTGCAAAACCTAATAATTGAAGGAGAGATGAAGAATATGAAAGGACAAGATGAAAATGTCTATATCTGGGTCGGCCAGCTAAAGAAAGGTGTTACACTTCGACACCCAATAGGAAGTGTAATTTTTTTGTAGTATCCAGTTGTAGGAATGTACTAGGGACATAAGCATGCCACATAGACGTTTGCGTGTCGTGCAGGCATCCCCAACATAAACATATCCACTGACACACAAACAAGGCACCAAGTGTGATGTGAGCAGCGGGCTTATGTGGAATAAAGCCTCTGAGTTTGATTTTTCTAAAGTGTAAGGGGGCAAATGGAAATTTGCGTTAGGGGTGAAATTTTACACCCATACATTTTCCCCCCACTTTTGTGAGCACAAGTACTAATGAGTGCTTGAATAAAGTAGAGTAGTAGGAAGTGACAAGGTAAGAGATGCATACTTGAACCGATGAGGAAGCAGAGCACAGTCCGATGAACTCGGAAGTGCAGGACAAGACTCCATTGTTCCATGAAACTATAAAGCTTAAGTACAAAAGTGTCTCATAGCTCATGATTCTATAAGGAAGGTATCCATCAAGAACTCTCACATGAAGGAAACTAGGAAGAGCACCTTACAGACCCACAGACGTGCAAGGAAGGTATCCCCCAAGAACTCTCACATGAGGGAGACCGAGCAAAGAGGACTCCATAGAGTTAGAGTTGGCAACATGTTTATCCAAAAATAGAACATGTTAGCAAGAAACCACATAGGCTAGTAAATGGGCAGTCACGCATACCATCGCTAAGTTGCAAGTATTTTAAAGGGTTCCCTTAGGAAACCTTCAAAAGGAAGGAGGGTCCACTCAAGGGATGCACTACTTGAAAAGTAAAGTCTAGTCAGGCTGCTCCCAAGCTAGATGCATAGATGTGAAACTAGTCTAGTTGGGCTACTCCTAGGCTAGACACCATAGAACTCATTGAAGGCTTTTGAAGGGGTCCCTTGGAAACCCAACGTGAAGAGGAGGGGTCCACTCAAGGGACACACTATTCAAAAGCCAATGTATTCCTTCTCAAATTGATTCATCATCAGAGAATCCTTTTGAAAGATGTTCAGTTCATCAAGGAATTTGAAAGGAAGGACATACCCCCATGTGAGGGGAAGATTAAGACTATTCCCTCTTCAGAGGAAGGTGTCTAAGTCCTTTCTTTATGAACCCATGATGAAGGAAACATGTTCCATTAGGATTTCAATTTGAGAGTACAACTCTAAAGAGGAAATGTGTGAAGGATCCTGAGGAAGGATTCGCTTTACAATGAATGCACTTTCTAAAGACCAAGTAGTGTAGAAGTGGCGTTGTCATAGATGAAAGGGACAACTCAAGCAAAGGAAAGGAGAACACATACAAAAGGTAGAGGGGGATCTGGTTTCGTGGGGTCAGATCTGTGTTTATTTATATATAATAGGTAATTGTGGTAAGAGGTGAAAGATCATTTATCTCCAACCATATTTGGAAGAATGCACGAAAGACAAAGTAAAAATAAAAAATTGGGTCAACATGGAAGGAAGCCTAAATGATTTCGACACTTTGCATCATCCCCAATTTGTCAAGAGTCATTCAAAAACATGGAATGATGATACAAATAGAAAAAGGTTTAGAACACAAATGCTATGCCTGTATCCATGCAACAACAAGAGTGACAAGGTTCATCTAGGCACATATAACACGATCACGGGGGAAGCACAATACAATACACACAAATGTCTAATCTAAAGATTAAGAAGAGGTTATCCCCCTAACATTGGTCAACTAGGAGGTCATCAGCTTCCCACTCTAGATCATCATATGGGAAAGGAGGACGAGCCTGCAATGGTGTAATGTTAAGAGGAGGAGATTTCGATCCTCTCACAACAAGGGCCAAGGTAGAGGGACTTGTGAGGTCTTTGTCGCTCAAATCTTGTGGGTCTAAGGTCAAAGACTTTGTGAAGATCACTGACAAGGTCATAACTTCATCCATTGAGTTAAACATACACTTGATGCAAGTGCCATGTTTAACCTCGGCAGACGGGGGGGTTTGCACCCGAGGTTCACTGCTATGCTCACCGAGAGACTCAGGAGCAGTGAAAAACTCAAGGGAGGCCAGGACAGGTTCCATTACTAGGACAAAAGAAGTCAGTGCGGGGCTACCTTTTAGAGAAAGTGGACTTCTCTTATTCCTCCATTGTTGGAGGGACCATGCTCTACCTTCTTCTTCGTTGGGGGAGGCGAGCTTCCCAAAGACAAAGTGAGGAGGGTCAAGAGAGAGGAAGACAAAACTATAGTGGATACAACTGAAGTATTAACCATATCCATGGGCTTCAGGAAGGGAAAGAAATTTGGGACATAAGTCAATAGGGGCGGCTCCATAAAAGGGGCGATAAACACCTACACCTTTCTAGGTGCGTGCGTGGTCGCAAAAGAAGCCGAAAGAGACACAAATCTAGTTTGGATAGAAGGAGAGGGGAGGAGAGAGGAGTACACAACAAGGCATGTGGTCGTCTACTCCTCCTTTTGTAAGGATGCTTGCTTAGCTAGGAGATCCTTTCACCAGTGCTTATGCTCGCACACAAGGAGGTTTCTATGACTCTTCGAACTAGAAGCTAGAGCTTGTGAATGGACAAGAGGCTCATGCTCAGCCATGGGAGTGTCCTCCATGGTTGTGTCTAGTGGAAGGACAGACTCTTTAATGGGAGCAGAAGGAGTAGGTTTGGAAGCGACAAGAGGAATCAACTCTAGCACTTCAGTAGTGGGCCTCTTCATTCTTGGGGGAGCGAGAAGAGTTCGCGAGGTGAATTCTCTTCGTGAGCACTTCTTTCTACCATATAGATAGTACCGAGATCCAAGAGACTCGTTAGGGAGATCTGATACCCTGATCTTGGGATTTTTCCAAGGAGGCATCATCAGACTTAGTAGGTAGAAATTAGGCTTACTCATCCAATACTCCTCCCAAGAAAGGGGAGTGGATGAGGCGGCTCAAGAAGGAGCAAGCTTCGCCTCTCCCTTTTGGGAGGAGGATGAAGTTGGTTGTTCTGCTATAGGAAGGGTCAACTTTAGCTATCCCTTGCCTCCAATTTTATACTTCACATAGTTCTTGTAAAGTCAATCCATTCTTTGTAGGAGTGAACCAACTGGAGCAGGCCAAAATTGGTCCAACGAGTATCCCCCACTGGATACTACAGGATGGTATCTAGTATCATGTACTATGTGCATGACACCTTCATGGGAGAACTTAAGACATTTATGAATTATAGAGGCGATTCCATTCATGGAAGCTAGGTAAGGTATACCTAGCTTCACTTTGAATAGGTCCAACTTGGGAATAACATTGAAGAACGTGCCTACATTCTTAGGTCCAACTAGGATGAATAGTGTTATCGACCCATAAATTTTAAGAGGAAGTCCATCATGCGTACAGATGATGGATTTTGTTTTTCTGTACTCCTCCCTTTGTAAGGAGTTCAAGAGTAGTGTCTCCTCCATGATGACATTCACTCTACTCATAGGAATGTACAACAGAGAGAGTTTCTCATTTGCTAGTACATCTTGCAAGGTGAATGACATATCCGGCAAACTAGTCACAGGACGAGGAGAGGGAGTAATAGTAACCATATTAACATACACCTTGGGGTAAGAAATAGAACCAAAGGGATCAATATCATGTTAGAAAAATGCGACGAAAATGGGTCCATGTATATCTACAGTTTGCTATTAGCTTTTGCCATTGATTTTTTGTGTTTTGTTTGTTCCCATCAAGATGACTAGTACCATCCTCGATGCGATCATGTTTCTCATGATGCAGGTGGATACTACATTCAGTATCATGTCTGTTAAATTGATGGTACTGACAAATGTATTTGCTTCATACCAGTTAGGATATGGTTCTCTGACCGGATTAGGAGTTGGTAGGCTAACAATCTTATCCTTCAACAAATTCTGCAAGATGGAAGAATAAGATTCTGATAACTTTGTAAAATTTTGGTCGTGCCTGAGGCCATTGTTATCCACAACAGCTACTGCATTTGCAATGAATTTACCTTTTCTATAGATTGATATGATAGACTTCCCTTTAGGATGAGAGTGCGAGGAAGAACCCCCAAATTAAACTATCATCTATTGGTACTCCCCTAAAGCTGCACACAGATGCACAAAAGAAGGGTACTTCATAAGGGTGAACCTCTCTTACCAACACCTTTGTAAGTTCCCTATGAACACCTTATGTACATTAGATTCAGGTAATGGATATGATATTTGTGAGAAGAGCACCTGATATTGCACTATGAAGTTTGTAATTTTCTCATTATCCCCTTTTTTAAACTGGACAAGGTCAGAGAAGGTCATCTTTGGTCCAATGTTGGCTTGGAACTATTGTAGGAACTGGTTCACAAGCTAATCGAACATAAAGATGGAATTGTCAGGCAAGGAATAGTACCACTTAAGTGTTGTATCCTTGATGGATCGAGGAAACAGTTTTGCCATCAATGCATCATGATGGAAAATTTTTGTGCATAAGGCATTAAAAGAGGATACATGCATCTGTGGGTCCCCTTTACCACTGTATTTCTTGAATTTAGGAATCTCCATCCCTTGTGGGAAAGGAGTGTTTATAATTTCAACCGAAAAAAGACTATGTTAGAAGAAGGGTTGAAAAATAGGCTGG
The DNA here is from genome assembly GCA_007115665.2 of Sequoiadendron giganteum. Taxonomy (NCBI): domain Eukaryota; kingdom Viridiplantae; phylum Streptophyta; class Pinopsida; order Cupressales; family Cupressaceae; genus Sequoiadendron; species Sequoiadendron giganteum. The sequence goes on along the minus strand of CM021108.1, from coordinate 235,950,665 downwards.
GTCGTGGCCTGGGACAGGTTTGCCAGCTGATTCTACATCTTTCCCATATTCTAAAGAAGGGTATTCAAAATACGGTCATTAGAAGACATAGGACCACTGGAAACACCACTAGACCCACCGCATAGACTACTGTCATGACTACCGCTAGAGCCACCACTGATGCCACTACCACCAGTGTGACCTCTACTAGAACCACTACCACTTCCAATGCCACCACCATGATCTCCACCAAAACTTCCCCCGCCAATACCACCTCCACTCCCAAAATTTCCACCACCGAATCCTCCATGACTAGAGGTGATAGAAGGGGTGAACTGGAAACCTAAAGGGTTTCTATTCACTTTGATAGTTTCAAAGCTTTTAGAAGTTGCGGGCACACTAATTGAAGGGACCGCATCAACCATGTATATAGATGTAGTAGGCATCAACATTTTAAAATATCTCTCATGTTCCTCAAAGAGGCCACCTCGTACCATGTGACTACGGTTCAAAGGGGCACATGATTTTGCTAGACCAGTGAGAATAGCTATGAGTTCTATGCCTGTTCGATCTTTTTCTACCATATATCTTTTTCATTGATCACTTTGGTAGCCCTAGCCAGCTTCGGGTTTCTTTCTAGGTGATTTTCCAATGCAGCTAACCCTTTAATAAGACTAATGACATACTAGGAAGGGATATGGATGGCCTCATGCTCGTCTATAGATGAGGAGGTTGGTGATGCAAGAGGGGTAGGGATGTGATTAGTTTCATCAAGGAACTTGGACTCGCCCTGCGATACATGCTCCTACACGGATAGACCATAACCAGAGAAAAGGTCGGTAGTGAAACTAGAAGAGACCCTAGTGTTCTCCATTGGTAGGTGTCATACACTTCTTCTGACAATATTCCTGAAGGTCATAGATTGGGTTGTGATGCTCATAAACCTTCACAACACACAAAAGTGCAACAATCAGAGGGTGCAAGTGAAAAAGACCAGAATACTGACGAACGAAAAAGACGTTGGTTCTGATGGCACTCTCAAATTTAGCAAATTTGAGAGATGCCTGTTTTAAAATTTTTGCTTCTGCACTTTCATGAGTGCACCTGAGGGATTTGTCTAGGGGACCCACTTTGGAGGCTTGTATTTTGAAGCCTGTTGATTTTCGTGCAAAACCTAGTTGCAGACATATTCAATTGACCTATGTGAGTAGGCATATCAAATTTTAGCTTCCCACAATGATTTCTGATAGCGTTTTGAAAAGTGAAGCTAGAAGGTTTTTTGCACTGTTCTGCTGTTTGTAGATTGTTGGTTTGCGGAACAACTTCCTGTTTGAGCTTGGTTTTTGCAACCAGTTCACTGTCATGTCAGAATGAGTGCTGTTCCACATTACCCATATCAACATGATCCCGGGTGTCAGTTTTCAGAACATCATGATTCGATTTGCTATTTTTAGCAGATCGAAACCAAATGCAGTTTGTTCTATTTTGCAGCTGCATTCCTAATAGCTTTTCTGAGAGGCCAACTTCGACCATCAGTAACTTTTGATCGGTGATGTTTCAAAGAAATTCCTTTTGCATACATTCTCAGGGTACCTAAATGTTCCACCGTGTCTGATGGCAGTTTTCCAGGAGTTGATTTGCTATGTTTGCAAATCAGCAGTTGGGTGTGTTCTAATTGGTTCAGAACAACTGTTGTTTCAGAAAAGTTTAATAGGGAAACTTCACCGATTAATATCCGGTTCCTCGTGATCTAATTCTCTGAGCCATCTTTTGCATTATACTTTTGGATCAAATGACTATATGCTTGCAAATTTTCATGTCTCCCGGAGGTCGTTTGACCAGTTTCCTAGAGTGATTCCTAAGGCAACTTGGCTTGCTTTGGTCATTTTGCAAAAGGGACAAAAAACAGTTTCTGATGGCAACCCAGTTCGTTTTTCAACTTCAGAGGTATTCAAAAGGTAGTATTAGATCAATCTGGATTTGAATCTTGTTTGAAAATGAAATTTTTTTTAGTCGGGCCTCTTGGGGCCCGACATGCTTTGCATGATCGTAGAGTTGTGAGTATTGCATTGTGGCAATCTTTTCATGTGAATCGCTTTGATTAGTGAAGCAAGGTGATAATAAAGGGTACATTGAAACTGAAGAGGAAACATATATGAAAATAAAAAGTGGTGCTCTTTGTAATAAGAAAAGAGTTAGATGGCTTTCTACAGAGGGATTGTTTTGTGCAAGAAGACTGTGGTTGGATCACCTACATCAGATGTAGTGATGAATAATTATAAATATCTAGAGCTTCAATTGTTTATCCATACATTCTTTCCAGTCAATGAATGTGGACAAGTGTTGAGCTACCATGGATAAAGTCACGATGTTTTTGAAATCTTGCCATTTGCTATTTGAGTAGTTGCATATTGTTAAAAGAGGGAATATGTTGAAAATGCCTTTGAGGCTTGTAGGCAAATGCATATTGAGTCTGCTGGAGTAAATGGGTATTCCATTGAGCAAAACAAAAGCACAAAGGAATGGTAGTGGGTGCTCGTAGTGAGAATGTATCTCAATTTTTTGAGGAATTCTCTTTGTTTCTAATAATATGTAATACAGTGACAGAGAAATAAAGCGACAACTAGGTGCACGTGAATTGTTTGGGTAGGAAGCCTTGCGTGTGATGTGGCTTCATGGGTGCCATCTCTGCAAGATATACACATAATGCATTTTCTCAAAATACTTGAAAGCTCACACCATTAGAGAAAGGATTTAAGTAAAACAAAATGCCCCGCTCTCAGGGAATGCATGATTTGCAATTTTCATTGTGAATTAGTGCATAAGAAAACTTTAGAAGTGGTCATGCAAATGGTGGATTGCTTGCGCCAATGCAGGAAGCTTAGGAACCGAGCAAGGAAGAGCAATGAAGGGTGTGCGCTGCCCAGCCAAGGAAGGTAAGGAGAACACCACATAAGTGAAGGAAGGCACGGCCAAAGGATGAAGATAAAAGACCATGAGAGGCCCGCGCAGCAAGCAGAGCTAGCTCGTGACCAGTGAGAGATGAGACGGCTCGACCAGTGGAGGAGTGTGTTGTTTTAAGAGGTGCGACCTGCAGAGTGTTGATAGCCTGTGCTAGGTGGAGAGTGAAGCTTGTGTGGGTGAGGAGTGAACAGGTGTGGGGCATGGCCTGAATTTGTGAGGACCCCATGCCAGTTGGGAGTGGACACCATGTTGTAGGGAAAAGTAAGGAGGAAGCTTCGATGGGGAAACCCACACCAGCATTGCAGAAGACCTACACCAAACAGGAAGACTTGGCAAGTAGAGACCCGTGAACAACAACACGAGCTACAATATGGAGGGAGTGAAGACACCCCGTGCGGCCTAGTTGAGCAAGGAGCTGATGGAGGAAATCCAGAGGGGAGCTCGATGGAGAGCTCGCAGCCAATGAAGAAAGGAGGAGCTTGAGGGAGGCTCGCACCAACAGGTGAGCTATGAAGAGAAACGAAGGCAACCAGATCAAGGAACCAAAGGGAACCCACAAGCAGAGAGGAAAGGATTTAGGGCATTCTCACGGACCTTGTGAGAATGTTGATGACATCACGGATATTCTTGCGAGGTGCGTGAGAATGCATGTGAAGGGCTTGTATTAAAAATTTAATAAAGTTAATGTTTGGGATATGAAACAGAGGTGGGTCCCGAGAGTTTTTAATGGGTTTTCACTTTATTTGGTGGATAAAATTTAAATATTTACCCAAATAGTGCAGAAGGTGAATATTTAAAAGGCACAAGTGTTTTATTTTCAGGTAGAGTATTTTATCCACAGTGGGTAAATGGAAATATTATTTTAAAATGAAACTATAAAGTGCACGTGAGAATAAAATGGAGCGGGAATTCTTCAAGATGGAAAAATAATATTCATTGTTGGGGATAATTTTATATATTGAGTAAAATATTCATTATGATGAATATTCTATATTGTTGGGGGGAACAAATGAATATGCAAAATGTAAACTGTAGCAAATGAAGAGCAAAAAAGATAGAAACAGGTTTTGCACGGGAAGGAGTGTTTTTGAGCAGCTGGATGAAATTTGAAGAATCTTCACATGGGCAGATTTTTTGTTGTTGGGCAATGATGGGCAAAGGTAGTTTTGAAAGGTGGAGTTTGTTGAAGGAGGAAGAGAAGATATTATTTTGCAGATTTGTTGATCAATGGGAATGGAGCTTCCATGTGTCTGAAACAGATTTGAATTTAGGGCTGCTCTTGTTTCCTTCTATTCTTTATATCTTCTTTTCTCTTCTCATTGTAGAGGGTTTTGAGTTTTTGTATTGGGCTGGGTAGATAGAGGTTTGTTAAACTCTGAGTTATTTTGAGTCTGGAAGCTATAATTTTTGATTTTATAAGCAAATACAGCCAGTTTGTGCAAATAAATCATGAAATGTCGTTGCATTTTCATGAATATCTTCAATTTGTCTCCATACTTGTACAGTTAAATCATATGAATTCAATAATACAAAGTATTTTGAGTTTATCATCTCAAATTTTATAAGATTGTGTTATTTGTTTATGGGTCTATTTCAAAGAAATGGTTAAATACTATTAGCAGATAATAGTGAATTTAAGTGTGCAGGTGGGATTTGATAAGGAGAATTTGATGGATAATAGGAGTGGGATTGTTGGTGTAAGACACTAATAGTTGATGCAAAGCATCAACAATTTTAGATCCACTGGTTGAATGCCATTTGCTGATAAAGTTGTCCTATGTATTTGACTCCATGGCCCAAAATTGGCACTGATTTATCTTGCAGCTTAATGCATCTCAGAAACAATTTTAAATGTAAAATCATTCTTGTTCTTATTGTTTGGACAGTTGTGTCTGTCATGTTCTCCTTGTTGATTAGTGAAATTCATTCAGTAGTTTGCCAATATTGAGTGATATTTTAGGTTTCTCAGCAATTCTGTGAGAGCATCATCTGTTAAGCAATATCATGTTACTTGTGTGTCTAAATTGTTTGATATTGCTAAAGGGTTACCCCCTAGGTCTTACAGAGCTTGAAGTGTAGGGGAAATGTGTATCCATTCCATTTCCTGTCAGTTGGCCACTGGTGGTTGTAGTTATCCTTGATAGGGGTTGGCTACCTCTTAGAGATCTGCAATATCTATGTGGATTTTAAACACCAACAGAATGGAGACTCTGCTGGGGAGATTCTGAATCTCTAGTTGCAGACGGTTATAGAGTCATATTATTGTTTGTCATTATGAATTTGTTCAAGTTTGAAGGATTTCAACCCTGGAGGAAAAGGTGTTGCACTGAACCTGAAAATTTTTGTAATCTGTGGTGCTCTGCTAGTGGAAAAAAACTCAGAAAGAAGTTTAACTGTAAAAGAACTTCATATTGCTTGAAGCTCAGTCCTCTGTGAAAAGTGGTGGCAACTCTATTGATTGAACCTATTGAAGATTTAAAGACAGTTCCAGATCTACAAATCTTACTAGTCAGGAAGACAATTTGCAGCAACTGAAAAGTTTCCAGGTATTCCTCACTCTTGGTTTTCAAGAAATTTCTGTATGAAAACCATACTTGAACATCTTAGACAATACTTTGGTTCCCTATTGAGTGATTAGCACTAAAACAGGGAAAGAACAGTATCATTTAATTTGCAGCCTATGTGCTTTGTTGGAGAAGTATGTTTGTTTTAAATTTTCCCACTAAATACATATCATATGTAAATGCATTTGAATCATGCATTATGGTATTCTAAGATTGTTGTGAAAGGTAGAAATAAGGAAAATGAATGATCAACTATAGAGTTGATATGTAAAATCTAAAAAGGCATATCAAGATGCCTCAATACATGCATCCTGGCATGGGTCCAGATGGAGCTATGGTTTGTGATCAGTCCCAGCCAGATTGTCAAAATGGTTTTAGCACTGGAAGGTACAGAGCTATCAATTTCAGTAACCTTAGTGGTTATCCAAATGACATTCCAGCTAAAGTCAGAATCAGCGATTAAACATCTCCAAGATTTTATAAATTTGATAGATGATTATGAGATTGATTACAAGGATGTGATCATGAGATTATTTGTTCAGTCAAGAGAATGGTTCTCTTATTTACCAGCCTCTTCCATTCATTCATGGGAAGAGCTCAAAGCAGTGTTCATGGAACAGTTTGGAGAAAGGATTAACCCTGTTCTGATAAGAAAAAGGTTCATGAACATGGAGAAGGGAAAAGATGAGTTAGTCCCATCTTTTAATCTCAAGTTTTCAGTGATCATAAGAGAGATCCTGGAGAACATAAGGCCAAATGATGCTGAATGTTTGGTTGTGTATTTAGGAGCATTTGACAGGAAGATGAGTTATTTGTTGAGGGATAGAGAGCCTGCAACCTTGCAACAAGCATATCAGATGGCTATGGACATTGAGAACAATTTGAGATACTCAATGCTTAAAGGACATAGGGCTCTGAGTGTTAGTCATCCTAACACACCTCAGGAAAATAGAACTCATGGAGCAACTAGTAAAAATTCTTGTCAAGAGGGTAATGATGTTGCTGCTCCAATTTATCCATCATCACAATCTGTGCAAAATATAGTGTCTCAAAATGAAGATGTTTGTTGTATGAATGAGGAAACTAATTGTAATCAGTTTACAATCAGCACATATGCAGATCTTTGCAGCAATAATGAAGAGGAAGGTACATGGTATGACAGACAAATGAATATGCATGAAATTTTTTCTTGAAATATCTTGTGTGATGAAAAATAGAAGAGGAACAAGACATCATCCCATGTCAGGTTCTGATTAGTGAAAATGCTGCAATTGTTGATGATATTCCTTCTGAAGTTAGTGAACAAGACATTGAAGATGAAACTTCAAGAACCTACTCTGAGGAATCTGAGCATGGTTTGTGTAGTGATAAGTCGTCTTGTTATGGGGATGCTGATGAAGATCAAAATGATTACTCTTCTTCTAATTATGAACACCCTTATAATGATGAAGAGGGTGATGAACCTATTTATGCTTTTGCTTCTCATGATTGTTTATGTGAAGCAGAGATGAAAATGACAGCTCTACATAGGAAGGGTGATAATGTTGATTTTTCTTATGCTGGCCATACTAGCTTGAATGAAGTAGACTTGAAAAGTTTTATATCAGATGAGGATGATGTTAGTATGCAAGATGTGGAGGACATGGTTTCACTCCCAGATTATGTGGATATGGAAGAAACGTTAGATGTGTGTATTGAACAATTTGAGGATGGGAATGAAGTTGAAGATGTGTCTATCTGCTCTACTAGGGATTGCAGCGAGTTTGAGTGTAGTTACAACTTGAAGGACTTGGAATTTCATGCTGAGGAGGCTGAGGTTCTTGTGTCAGAAATGAATATAATGGAGAATCCATTGTTTGATGAGCCTCCATCTTCATTGGAAATGAGAAATGATGAAACCTATTGGTGGAGGAATAACCCACTCTTTGCTGAGAGCTCCAATGATGCATTTCACACATGGTTAGAATGTGGTCTTGAGCAAACAAAAGAGCACATTGATGAACTCCTTGAGTGCACCTCTTATGATTTTTTTACATTTGAAACAGATGTTGTAGGTAAGGTTGAACATCCTGGTGTCAGCTACTTGGAGGAGTTTGAACTTTTTCAGTTTCTAGTTCAGCTGGAAAGTGTTTTAATAGAACATGACAATGAGATGAATAATAGGGAATGTTATTTTCAATTTGAGCATATTACATATGATGAATATAAAATACATGTGTCATGTGATGATGGAAGCTTGCAATTTGTGACTGATTATGCAATGAAGAATAACAGAGATTATAGTGGCAGTGTTTGTAATCAGGTAAATTTTAGTGGTCACCACATTTTTCTATTTGTAAGAAGGTCACATATATTGTTTTTGTTTGATAGATGCCAACATGATATGAGGGAGATCAACTCTTTCAGCAGAATTATATTTGATAGAGGTAAATGTTGATCCCCATTTTTTCATTTGGTGGCCTGGGGTCATCAAATGAAATTGAAAAAATGAAGTTGCATGGGGGAGCAGTTTGAGGGTACCTGTCAGACTCAGCTTTTGGTCTACGCTCCAGAGATCTAGAATCTTGCTATGCCCATAGGGGGCATACATCCCCAGTCGGAGCCACTGATGGCACTCTCAAATTTTGCAAATTTGAGAGATGCCTATTTTAAAAATTTTGCTTCTGCACTTTCATAAGTGCACCTGAGGGATTTGTCTAGGGGACCCACTTTGGAGGCTTGTATATTGAAGCCTGTTGATTTTCGTGCAAAACCCAGTTGCAGACATATTCAATTGACCTATGTGAGCAGGAATATCAAATTTTAGCTTCCCATGATGAGTTCTAACAGCGTTCCAAAAAGTGAAGATGGAAGGTTTTTTGCACTATTCTACTGTTTGCAGATTGTTGGTTTGCGGAACAACTTCCTGTTTGAGCTTGGTTTTTGCAACCAGCTCACTATCATGTTAGAACGAGTGCTATTCCACATTCCCCATATCAACATGATCTCGGGTGTCAGTTTTCAGAACCTCATGATCTGATTTGCTATATTTAGCAGATCGAAACCAAATGCAGTTTGTTCTGTTTTGCAGCTGCATTCCTGACAGCTTTTTTGAGAGGCCAACTTCGACCGTCAGTAAATTTTGATCGGTGATGTTTCAAAGAAATTCCTTTTTCACACATTCTCAAGGTACCTAGATGTTCCACCGTGTCTGATGGCAGTTCGCCAGGAGTTGATTTGCTCTATTTGCAAATTAGCAGTTGGGTGTGTTCTAATTGGTTTAGAACAGCTGTTGTTTCAGAAAAGTTTAATCGAGCAACTTTGCCGATTAATATCCAGTTCCTCATGATCTATTTCTCTGAGCCATCTTTTGCATTATACTTTTGGATCAAATGACTATATGCTTGCAAATTTTCGTGTCTCTCAGAGGTCGTTTGACTAGTTTTCCAGAGTGATTCCTAAGGCAACTTGGCCTGTTTTGGTCATTTTGCAAAAGGGACAAAAACCAGTTTCTGATGGCAACCCAGTTCGTTTTTCAACTTCAGAGGTATTCAAAAGGCAATATCAATCAATTTCGATCTGAATCTTGTTTGAAAATGAATTTTTTTTTAGTTGGGCCTCTTGGGGCCCAACATGCTTTGCACGATCGTAGAGTTGTGAGTATTGCATTGTGGCAATCTTTTCGTGTGAATCGCTTTGATTAGTGAAGCAAGGTGATCATAAAGGGTACATTGAAACTGAAGAGGAAACATATATGAAAATAAAAAGTGGTGCTCTTTGTAATAAGAAAAGAGTTAGATGGATTTCTACAGAGGGATTGTTTTTTGCAAGAAGACTGTGGCTGGATCACCTACATCAGAGGTAGTGATGAATAATTATAAATATCTAGAGCTTCAATTGTTTATCGATACATTCTTTCCAATCAATGAATGAGTTCAACCGTTGAGCTACCATGGATAAAGTCACGATGTTTTTGAAATCTTGCCATTTGCTATTTGAGTAGTTGCATATTGTTAAAAGAGGGAATATGTTGAAAATGCCTTTGAGGCTTGTAGGCAATTGCATATTGAGTGTGCTGGGGTAAATGAGTATGCCATTGAGCAAAACAAAAGCACAAAGGAATGGTAGTGGGTGCTCGCAGTGAGAATGTATCTCAATTATTTGAGGAATTCTCTTTGTTTCTAATAATATGTAATACAGTGACAGAGAAATAAAGCGACAACCATGTGCACATGAACTGTTTGGGTAGGAAGCCTTGAGTGTGATGTGGCTTCATGGGTGCCATCTCTGCAAGATATACACATAATGCATTTTCTCAAAATACTTGAAAGCTCACACCATCAGAGAAAGGATTTAAGTAAAACGGAATGCCCCGCTCTCAGGAAATTCATTATTTGCAATTTTCATTGTGAATTAGTGCGTAAGAAAAATTTAGAAGTGGTCATGCAAATGGGTGCTTGCTTGTACCAATATAGGAAGCTTAGGAACCGAGCAGGGAAGAACAATGAAGGGTGTGCGCTGGCCAGCCAAGGAAGGTAAGGAGAAGACCACATAAGTGAAGGAAGGCGTGGCCAAAGGATGAAGACAAAAGACCATGAGAGGCCCACGCAGCAAGCAGAGCTAGCTCGTGAATAGTGAGAGACGAGAGGGCTCGAGCAGTGGAGGAGTGTGCTATTTTAAGAGGTGTGACCTGCAGAGTGTTGATAGCCCATGCTAGGTGGAGAGTGAAGCCCGCGTGGGTGAGGAGTGACCAGGTGTGGGGCACGACCTGAATTTGTGAGGACCCTGTGCCAGTTGGGAGTGGACACCATGCTGCAGGGAAAAGCAAGGAGGAAGCTTCGATGGGGAAACCCACGCCAGCATTGCAGAAGACCTACGCCAAGCAGGAAGACTTGGCAAGTAGAGACCCGCGAACAACAACACGAGCTACAATATGGAGGGAGTGAAGACACCCCACGTGACTTGGTTGAGCAGGGAGCCCACGGAGCAAATGCAGAGGGGAGCTCAATGGAGAGCTGATAGCCAATGAAGAAAGGAGGAGCTCAAGGGAGGCTCGCACCAGCAGGTGAGGTAGGAAGTGAAATGAAGGCAACTAGATCAAGGAACCAAAGAGAACCCGCAGGTAGAGAGGAAAGGATTTTGGGCATTCTCGTGGACCTCGTGAGAATGTTGATGATGTCATGGATATTCTTGCGAGGTGCACGAGAATGCATGTGAAGGGCTTGTATGAAAAATTTAATAAAGTTAATGTTTGGGATATGAAACGAAGGTGGGTCCCGGGAGCTTTTAATGGGTTTTCACTTTATTTGGTGGATAAAATTTAAATATTTACCCAAATAGTGCAGAAGGTGAATATTTAAAAGGCATGAGTGTTTTATTTTCAGGTATAGTATTTTATCCATAGTGGGTAAATGGAAATATTATTTTAAAATGAAACTATAAAGTGCACGTGAGAATAAAATGGAGTGGGAATTCTTCAAGGTGGAAAAATAATATTCATTGTTGGGGATAATTTTATATATTGAGTAAAATATTCATTATGATGAATATTCTATATTGTTGGGGGGAACAAATGAATATGCAAAATGTAAACTGCAACAAATGAAGAGCAAAAAAGGTAGAAACAGGTTTTGCACGGGAAGGAGTGTTTTTGAGTAGCTGGATGAAATTTGAAGAATCTCCACATGGGAAAATTTTCTATTACTGGGCAATGATGGGAAAAGGTAATTTTGAAAGGTGGAGTTTGTTGAAGGAGGAAGAGAAGATATTATTTTGGAGATTTGTTGATCAACGGGAATGGAGTTGCCATGTGTCTACAACAGATTTGAATTTAGGGCTGCTCCTGTTTCCTTCTATTCTCTATATCTTCTTTTCTCTTCTCATTGTAGAGGGTTCTGAGTTTTTGTATTGGGCTGGGTAGATAGAGGTTTGTTAAACTCTGAGTTATTTTGAGTCTGGAAGCTGTAATTTCTAATTTTATAAGCAAATACAGCCAGTTTGTGCAAATAAATCATGAAATGTCTTTGCATTTTCATGAATATCTTCAATTTGTCTCCATACTTGTACAGTTAAATCATATGAATTCAATAATACAAAATATTTTGAGTTTATCGTCTCAAATTTCATAAGATTGTTTTATTTGTTTATGGGTCTATTGCAAAGAAATGGTTAAATACTGTAAGCAGATAATAGTGATTTTAAGTGTGGAGGTTGGATTTGATAAGGAGAATTTGATGGATAATAGGAGTGGGATTGTTGGTGTAAGACACTAATAGTTGATGCAAAGCATCAACAATTTTAGATCCACTGGTTGAATGCCATTTGCTGATAAAGTTGTCTTATGTATTTGACTCCATGGCCTAGAATTGGCACTGATTTATCTTGCAACTTAATGCATCTCAGAAACAATTTTAAATGTAAAATCATTCTTCTTCTTATTGTTTGGACAGTTGTGTCTGCCATGTTCTCCTTGCTGATTAGTGAAATTCATTTAGTAGTTTGGCAATATTGAGTGATATTTTAGGTTTCTTAGCAATTCTATGAGAGCATCATCTGTTAAGCAATATCATGTTACTTGTGTGTCTAGATTGTTTGATATTGCTAAAGGGTTACCCCCCTAGGTCTTAGAGAGCCTGAAGTGCAGGGGAAATGTGTATCCATTCCATTTCCTATCAGTTGGCCACTAGTGGTTGTAGTTATCCTTGATAGGGGTTGGCTACCTCTTAGAGATCTGCAATATCTATGTGGATTTTAAACACCAACAGGTTCACATAAAATGTAAGAGAGGGGGACCAACCACTGCAAGGCCCCAGGTCTGAAAAGGCCAAGAGTAGTATGGCTGCCCTAACTTACCTCAATTTTTAAGGGTGTTAGGATAGATAGGATGAGAATGATGAGGACTATAAGGTCCTTCGATTGCTCTATAAGCTCAAGTGTTGAGGGATTACTAGGTGAGCCGGTCTTTAGAGTCAACTCTACGTCTCAAGTAGCTCTCTATCAGAGGATAGAAGTACAGTTTTTGGATGACAACGCGATGTGCTAGCGTCTTACAAGTGCGCTGGCATCTGTACGACTAGAAAACTAGAGAGACTAGATTTAAGCTCTAATAGAAGGACTAACAACCTATTTCAAAAGCTTCTAGAATGACAAAATAAGACTAGGAAGAGTGAAATGTATTGATGAATGTCGTAAAGGAAATAGATTACCGCAAGAGTGATAAAGACGATTTCACACAACAATATTCTCGCCAGCTTGCTCTAAGATCTTTCCACCTGCACACAAGAAAGCAAAATTTTTTTGGGGGGTTGTATAGGGGTCTGCCTCAATCAGACCCCCATTTTTGTGTTTCCACCTCCATAGATAGCCAAGTTTGTAATGATAGGAATAATATGATATAGAAGAGAACACAAGCTACGTAAAAAAAATACACTACAAAATTGTACATTCTTACTCAACCAAAGCGATAGAGAAGATATGAGGAGCTTACAACCTCCATCCAAAGAACTCAATGCTAGTGGAGGAGAAGATGAGAGGAAATTAAGCCTCTACTGTAGTGGTGTTTTTCCTATGCTCACACTATCAGAGTGATGGAGTGATAGATTTCTACTATGAAGTGTGAAGTGCTGCTACACAGCTTGTGGATGAGCGAATGGATTGGAGAGAATGCTCAAATTGATCTTGCAAAACTTAAGAATGGAAGGAGAGATGAAGAATATGAAAGGATAAGATGAAAATAGCCATATTCGGGTCGGCCAGCCAAAGAAAGGCGTTATACTTTGACTCCCAATAGGAAGTGTAACATTTTTGCAGTCTCTAGCCACATGAATCTACTAGAGATGCAAGCGTGTTGTGTGGAATTTTCCATGCCATGTGGGTTTCCTCGACAAAACCTCCTCCATTGACACACAAACAGGGCGCCAAGTGCAATATGAGCAGTGAGCTTATGTGGGATAAAGCCTCTAAGTTTGATTTTTCTAAAGTGTAAGGGGGTAAAGGGGAATTTGTGTTAGGGGTGAAAATTCATGCCTATACAATAGGCATGTAGTTTGTATTGCGTAATATTTTCTCATTTCTTAGGTTGTCATCTTTTCATATTCATGTGCAACATTTAACTAGATCTGAGAGCATGAATTCAAAAGGTCCTTAAGACTAGAGAACCATGGAATGATTTGAAAGGATAGCCATAGAAATTTAATTTAGTTATTTCAATTCCTTTTATGTAATACATTTCATTTATGTGTGTTTGATTTTACTAATTAATCTCACTTACAATTTTAAAATCAACACACATAAATTGGCACCCATCGTGGGGTGTAGCCCCATCTTTAATTTATTTTTTTGTTGATTTTTTCTTCACAGGTTCCATTGAAGGATTCAAAATAGTGCATTCAATTTTTTCTCTAGCGCATCTGGAAGATTTATTGATGCTTTGAGTCCCTATTTCAGTGCATTTGGTAGTTCTTTCATCACATTCAACCTCTATTTTGGTGCATTGGGTTATTGTTTCAGTGTATCCAGTTGTTCTTTCAACGCATCAAGGAGTTTTACTTTTTGTTCTATGGTTTTCTAGTTTAGCGCATTCGATCTTTCATTTAGTGCATTTGGTATCTCTTTTAGTGCATTTAGTATTTTAGTGCATCTGGTTACTGTAATGGCACATCTAGTTTTTATGGTAAATTTTCCAGATCCCAAAAACTGATCTGTGTTTTTTTTTTGTTTTGGAGGAACCTTGTACATAGTCAGAGACTTTGTTCAAACAAATAAAGAATGTTGTCAAAGAAATTGAGAACTGAAACTACTAACAATTGTTTGTAGGGTTGAATTTATTTATCATTTCCTTTGGTTAAGTTAGGAATCTAACATAATTAGGAGGGATAAATTCACACCATGCTTGTTGTGTTTGTGGAATGGTAGGCATGTATGCTCTCTCCTTAATTGGGTGATCAGAAAGCCAAACCCATTCTTTATTTTTCTTGCATTTTAATCCTTAGAGGGCCTGTCTTGGTGGGACAAGAGGTAATCACCCCAAGGAAATGACCCAATTGGGAACATGCTAAAGCCAAGTGACTTCCACCTGAGATATAAATGTGGGTACTTGAGAGAATTTCAAGTATCATGAGGATTGTTCTAACAAGAAGGGAAAAAATGGTCTCTTGTCATATGGATGATCCCCCATGAATGAAATGCCCCTACTAAAACCCTTTGTTGTAGTAAGCCAAAAATTCCCTTCTATTTACTGGTGCAAGAATGATAATTCTATAGCCATCCCATATTGTTGTGGCTTTTTGTAGAAATGAGAAGTTTGTCATGGGATATTCATGAGGAATGAAACTTGGCTAACCCGAGAAGTGAGTTCAATGTAAGGGGGATCTAGTGTGGTCAAGCCTCTAATCATTCACCAAAAGTAAGCACAACTGGAGCAATCCAAGTGGGAATCTAGTAGATATTATCTTACACAGCCTAGGATTGTGCTTGTTTGATATATTTTTACCTATGTGTTTTTAAATCAAAACTTCAAGCAAACATCACACAAGAATGTTTAACTATTGATTCAAATAAAATCCAACCAAACAATCAGATTTCCCTCCAAGAAAATCAGAAATTCAATCAAGACTGTCAAAATCCAGAAAGCATTTTCCATATCAGCACATCCATTGACTGTTCTAGCGCATAGCTTTCATCTTTTAGTGCATCCATCTACTATTCTGGTGCATCGCTATCATATTCTAGCACATACATTTGTTGTTTTAGCGCATTCATCCTCTATTATAGCACATCTATGTAATCTTGAAGCACATCCATTTACTATTTTAGTGCACCCATTTTTTTTCTAGCACATACCTGCAATCCTTTAGTGCATATGTACCATTCCATAGCGCATCTAAATTTTTCCGCATCTAGGCACTATTTTAGTAAATCTAGTAAGTTTACAAACAAAAAGCTAAATTTGACCTTCATTCCACCAATTAACACCAAATTTGGAGATTCCTTCTCAAACAACATTCATTCCTTGTCCCAAAATTGCTTTTAACTTATTGAAACCAACACTTTCAAGTGAAAATCCCTCATCTAAACTTTGATCAAACAACCAAAAGTGCCTCCTCACCATACCTATCTTTGATTTAGTAGCTGCATTTCACCATCAGGATTTATCATCCTTCATCAAGATTCATCATCCTTTATCCTGTAATAAATCTTGCTTAATCAGATTCAAACTAATCTTTTTGGCACTCTCAAACTTTGATCAAACTCTTATACCATCATCATCACTTGTATACCCATTTTAACGAGATTGCAAAAGAAAAAACTTGAGCAAAAGGAAATCTAGAACCAAAATACCATGGCTAAAAGAGAATAGAATCCCTTTTTCAGAGTTCCTTGAGATGAGGTGGAAGAAATAATAGATGAAACCATAAAACAAGCCCAAGAATATCCAAATTTTCATAAATTCATGGAGAGGATCTTTGAAAAGGAAAGTGAAAAATATATTTTGATGCTAGAAAACAAAGGGGTCCAACTACTCGATGATTTTGATGTCACAAAATTGAAAAGAACCCCTAAGAAAATAGAAGCAGAAAAACAAATTGAAACAAGAAGTGAAGAAAAAACCAATGACCCCATGGATACTTTGAAAAATTAAATTCAAACCCTCCAACAACAAATGGAAAACATGCAAATTGGGAATACCAAGAGATATTTGATACAAGATATATGTCCCTACTCTTTCGATCAAAGTGTCAACATGACACCATTTCCCAAACATTGTGAATTTACTAACTATGATAAGTATAATGGGAAAACCGATCCAATAGATCACATAAGGGAATTCCGAACAATAAGCCTTGAATTTTCCCATGAGGAAAAAAAATTGACGAGATTATTCCTATGTAGTTTGGGAGGGCAATGCATGCAATGGTTCTCACAATTACCACCCAGGATCAAATATTTTGAGGAATTAGTCAACAATTTTATCACCCAATATTCATATAACATCCAACATGAAATCACGATGAAATATCTTTGCAATGTCAAATAAAAGAAGGGAGAATCATTCCTAGTATATTTGCAAAGGTGGAGAAGGTTATTCGCAAGGTATCCTTGACCCATACTAGAAAAAGGAAAGATAGAATTATTCATTGATAAGTTGAATGATGACATGAGCTATAAACTTGAATTACAATGTCCTCCAACTTTTGAGAAAATGATCGAAAATGGGATCAAGATTGAAGAGGCTTTGGTCAAATGAGGAATATTGAAAATTTATAATGAAAACAATTCATCTAATCCCTCCAACAATGAAAAACTAGAATTTTGGAAAAAGTACAAAAATAATGGCAGTAATACATTAGTTGAAATGCATAATGCGAAACTGATCTCCTATTTGTCAGGAAGCACCTCGAATACCAATCAAAAGACCACCCAAAATACCAACCAAAGCAACAACCAAAATACCAACCAAGGCAATACTCAAAACAATCAAAGTAACACAACATCTAGGACCCTACCATATCAAACATCGAACAACCGTTGAAAGTTCACACCTTTGGGTCAATCATATGAATCCGCATTGAAAGAACTTATTGCGGAAAATCTTATCACTCTACCTGACACCCGAGGTTTTGACCCCAAGGTAAAATCATCATGGTGGAATGAGGCCCTTTTTTGTGAATTTCACCAATGCAAAGGTCACCTAACCAATAGTTGCATGCAATTGAAACACAAGATACATGACTTGATTGACAATAAGATCATACGAATAGAAGAGCCCCAAACAAACACTGATCACGGGGTATTCAAATATCCTTTTCCAAATTATGACAAATGAGAATCTTCTAGCACGAATGAAAAATGAAAGAAAGTAAACTATGTTCAGGATACCATCATCTTTCATATCTCAGCCATCGAAGATCATATAAATGACATTGAGATCAATAACACACCTGACCTTGTTGCAACCAAGCATCTAATCAATGATGCCAACATTCCCTCTAATCAACTGCATAATATCCAACAAGACATGGTTGTAACAGATAATTAGACTAATGTCGTCAAGATCAATGGAAAGCAAGATAGTGTATCCATAAATATGATCATAAGGGCCCAAACTAAATATTTTTTGAAAGACAGTACCTCCAAAGCACTAGTTGCTCCATCTCATCAATATAACATTTTCGATCAGCTCCAAAAGATCCCCGGACAAATATCAATATTAGAGCTTCTCAAAATCTTTTCCACTCACAAGGAGATCTTGTAAAAGGCCCTAGTCGATACAATAGTGCCAAATAATTTAGAATTCTACACTTTCCAAGCCATGGTGGGACATCTAATTGCACCTCATTGCTCATCCTTTTCAGAAAATGATGATGTATCCCTTTTCGACGCTCATAATGTCACACTCCATATCAAGGTTCTAATCCACAAAAGTTGTCTCAAGAACGTCCTCATAGACGGAGGATCTGGTCTTAATATATGTACGTTAAAGCTTGTCTGTGCACTAGGGTTCTTTGAAAATGCAATAGATGCAAGGAAAAAGATCACCATCAGAGCATGTGATGATGAGGAAAGAGCTTCAAAGGGATTGATAGTATTACCAATTTAGGTAAGGCCAATTCAAAAAGATGTGGTTTGCCAAGTTTTGGATAAATATTTGACATATAATATACTCTTGGTTCATCCTTGGATATATGAAATGCAGACTGTCCCTTTAACATACCATCAGTGTCTAAAATTTCCTTACAATGGACAAGAAATTACCATTCCTGGCAGTTCTAATAGTCCCCAACATTGAAATACCCTTAAGGCTATCCAAGATGTATTTGTGCCTCATAATTGAAAAGCTCCTGATTCCACCCTTGACATCCCCAACAATTCAGGTCAAGCCAATCATTGTTAAAATTCCTAGCCACATCCTCCAATGAAGGAAGTCACCCAAGTTCCTCATCCAAACAACTTGAAAAAAATCATGAACCTAGCCCCTCTACATCTACCAATCCTGAAGCCCATCTTAATACTTTTTCCAAATAGTTTGAGAAGAAAGTTCAAATCAAATATAAGGTGTAGGGGAATACTCCATAGAGCAATCCCTTTGTCTCTCGCAATTAATTTCACCAAAATCCCATGGTCAACCATCAACCTCATCACAATCATCCTCACAACCTATTACACTTTTTGATGGTCGATTCATAAAAGCAAGCACCCAAGCAGAGGAATCTGATGACAAAGATATTTTGAATTGGCTCTACAAAGATGAAACTGATTCTCAAGCAACAATGGCCAATGTCCAAACCACTCAATATGGCAAAGGATTCTCAATCTTGGAAATAATAGGATATGAGGGACAAGGACCTATTGGAAAAAGGAAAGAAGGTATCATAGAACCTATCCAACCCATCATAACAAATCCAAAAGACAAGACATGGTTGGGAAATAAAGAGCATTAAAAAGATGAAGAAACAAAGGAGGACCTAAAGCAAAAGGTTGTTGAGAGGATCCTATAGCTCTAAGAAAGTAACCACTATGAAACTAATTCCAATGACTATGAGTGTGATTCACTATCAAAAGAGTCCTACCATGATAAGGACATTGATGTAGTACAGAAGTATACCCCCACACTCGAGGAGGGACAAATCTCAGGGTTAATACCACCTGAATTAGGATCATAAAATATTGATGGTTCAAGCAAAGACGATCAGACACCTAGCAAGATGGATCACTTGGAAGAGAGTAACATCATAGAACTTGACCTTGACATAGTGTTTTTTGATGAGAATGTGACCATTGGGACCCTTAAGACCTCTGACCTGAACCCATCTAATGATCCCCTACCATTGGTACATTCTGAACTCATTAATTGGGACCAAACTAAACCTATTGATATCCCTACCTTTGCAAAAGATGAGGCCATTGTTAGCTTCCTCTACACTGTTAATCCTAAAATGGTCTCCACCATTGAACATCATAAAGAGGCTTCTAGAAAGGGGAGTGCCAAATTTCTCATTTGCAAAATAAATGATACAAAAGAAAGATCTGATGGTGAAAACTATTCAATGTTAGTATCTGATCAAGAAAGAATAAAAATAAAGAGTGCATCTGATGGTGAAAACCTCTCTGAGACGTAGAAGGATTGGAAATTTGACACTCTCCCAGAGCACTTCCAAGAAATATCCAAAGTCCTGATCGATCCAACATAGTCCATCAATGTCGACAATGTAGAAATAGTGAAAACTCTCCATCTAGCATAATCATTGACAAAACAAGAGAATCCTAAATTTTTCAAGTTCTTTGAAGAACGACAAGTCAAATTTACCTGGTCATATGCAAACATGCTAGAGATAGACCTAGATCTCATCATGCATCATTTATCCATTCCTTCAGGTGCTAAACCAATCAAGCAAAAGTTGAGAAAAATGCATTGTCACATTGCGCTATTTATGAAGGTGGAACTAAAGAAATTATTGGATGTAGGATTCATTAGACCCATTGATTATGTAGAGTGGCTATCTAACATTTTACCCATTTCAAAGCTTGATGGTAGCATACAAATTTTTATAGAATTCAAAGACCTCAACAAGGCTTGTTTGAAAGATGATTTCCCCTTGCCAAACATTGATATCATTGTAGACTTAACAAAAGGTCATGTCATGTTGTCACTAATGGATGGATTTTATGGATATAATCAAATCAAGATAGCACCTGAAGACTAGGATAAGACAACTTTTACTTGCCTATGGGGTACCTTCTATTGGAACGTCATGCCCTTTGGATTGAAGAAAGCATGGGCCACATACCAGAGAGCCATGATGACCATATTTCATGAAATGATGCATACCTTCATGGAAGATTATGTGGATGAATTGTTGGCCAAATATTACACTAGAGAAGGACATTTGGAGATACTAGACAAAATTTTCACCCAATTAGAGAAGTTCAACGTCTGCTTGAATCCAAAGAAATGTGTGTTTGGGGTAACATCAACAAAGCTAATAGGATATATAGTGTCAAAAAAAAAGGTATTGAGGTAGACCCTGCAAAAGTAAAAGCTATCATGGAAATGCTCCCTTCAAAAAATATTAGTCAATTAAGGTCCCTTCAAGGAAGACTTTTGTCAATCAGAAGATTCATATCACAACTAGCCGATAAGACTCATCCTTTTACCCATTTTTTGCACAAGAATGTTTCATTTTGATGTGACGAGAAATGTGAGGCAACTTTGAATCAAATCAAACAATACCTAATGAGTCCACTTATCCTAGCACCACCAATAGAAGGAAAACCTCTCTTATTGTACATAGCCACAACTAATCAGTCATTGGGAGCTTTTTTGGCACAAGAAGATTCAATAGGAAAGGAGAGAGCAATCTATTTTATTAGTAGAACCCTAAATGGTTATGAAATCAACTATAAATCCATTGAGAAAGCTTTTTTAGTAGTAGTGTTTGCTACACAACAATTGTGGCACTATATGTTGACTCACACCATCAGACTCATAGCCAAGATAGATTCGCTAAAATATCTCCTTAGCAAAGCAAATCTGACAAGAAGGTTAGCCAAATGGGTAATGATACTCAGTGAGTTTGACATCCAATATGTTGATAGAAAAGAAATCAAATAACAAGCTATCGCTGATCAACTTGTTGAAGCACCAATTCATGATGATCATCCCTTGCACGTGGAATTTCTAGATGCTAGTGTCTTCATAGTAACAACAAAGTAGTGGGTATTGTATTTTGATGGCTCATATACTCAACATGGATTAGGAACCATAATTCTATTCATCACTCCCCATGGACACACCATTCTGAAGTCATACCGCCTAATGTTTCCTAGCACCAAAAACACAACAAAATATGAAGCACTTATCAGAATCAAGATAGTTGTAGAATGGAAAATCACAAAACTACAAGTCTATGGGGATTCTCAACTAGTCATTAATCAGGTCAATGATGATTATCAAACAAAGGATGACAAACTGATTCCCTACAAAAGAATGATTGATGACTTCAAGAAATATTTTGTTGACATTAAATTTTCTCAAATCCCAAGGATTGACAACAAGGCAACTGATGCTATGGCTACCATTGCTTCTTTACTCCAAATCCGAAAAAAATGAAGCCATTATGAGTTCATGGTGGAACAAATATTTACCCCTTCTTATGAAGATCTTGAATCCAAACTCATATACCACCTAATTGATGTCGATACCTCCATTTATGAGAAGATCTATACCTGCTTGAAAGATACTATCCTTCCTCCTGATCTCTCCCAAAACCAAAAATAAAATTTTATCCGCCAAGTTGCTTGTCATACCCTTATAGCAGATGTACTTTATCGATGGGGCCTTGATGGAAATCTCTTACGATGTCTAGAATGCAATGAGTCTAAAATGGATTTGCAAGAAGTCCATGAGGGTATCTACAACACTCATTCAAGTGGTCTAATCCTTGCTAAGAAACTCCTATGTTTGGGGTACTATTGGATGACTATGGAGAGAGAATCATTCCAATTTGTCAAAAGATGTTAGAAATGCCAAATCCACGACAATCTTATCCATGCACCAACACAAGAGTTGCAACCTCTTACATCAAAATGGTCGTTCTATCAATGTGGGTTGGATCTTATAGGAAAAATTCACCCACCTTCATCCAATGGACACAAGTTCATAATCACAACC
Organism: Sequoiadendron giganteum; assembly: GCA_007115665.2. Classification (NCBI taxonomy): domain Eukaryota; kingdom Viridiplantae; phylum Streptophyta; class Pinopsida; order Cupressales; family Cupressaceae; genus Sequoiadendron; species Sequoiadendron giganteum. Next base: position 235,928,510 of record CM021108.1, on the reverse strand, counting down.
GCATAGTATTTTACCAAGTGGGTTGAAGCCATGCCTCTAACCACCATCACAGGGAAATGGAACTCATCGTTCATCCTGAACTACATCATTTGTAGATATGGTATCCCTTAATCCATTGTCATTGACAATGGAAAACCTTTCAAGAATCAGGACGTGCATGAACTCTATGAAAGGTTCCATATCTAGCATCGATTTTATACACCCTATTACCCTCAAGGGAATGACCAAGCTGAGGCCTCACATAAAACTATCCTGAAAATATTAAAGAAAATTGTCAATGATGCTGGATGTGGCTGACATATTCAATTGAACCCTTCTTTGTGGGCTTATCGTACAAGCATTCACACACCGATGAGACCACACCATATGCACTTGTCTATGGATCTAAAGTAGTATTTCCTATTGAAGTTGAAATACCATCACTTTGTGTGTCCCTGAAAGGTCTTATTTCAGATGAAGATTACCGATGTATAGACTACAAGAGCTAGAATTGTTGGATGAACACTGTCAACTTGCAGTGAATCACCTAAAAATATATCAACAAAGGATGTCCAGAAGCTACAATCACAAAGTCAAACCAAGGAAATTCAGGTAGGTGATCTAGTACTGAAAGAAAATCCTTGTAATTAACAGGACTAAGAAAAGAAAGGAAAATTTGAGCCAAATTGTTTAGGTCCTTTTGTTATTGTATTAGTCTTTAGGTCGGGGGCATATCAAATGTCTACACTAGAAGGGGATCTATTTGAGGAACTGATGAACAGTCTTCATTTGAAAAAGTTCTATACATAATGCATCCAATGCATGCTTGAAAGTCCTAAAAAAATCATAAAAATCAGAAAATGTCTTGAAAAAATAGTTGCCTTGATCAAAACCTGGCAAATAGGTGTCTTGGTGACCACAAAAAAATAAAAAAGATCAAAAAAGAAAAAGAAAAATTAAAAAAGAGAATACAAAAAAAGTGAAAAATAAAAAAAATTGTTTCTTTGATGGAAAGTTGGCAAATAGGTGTCTTGGTAACAACAAAAAAATCTGAAAATCTGAAAATGTGCAATAAAAGAAAATGGTGAAAACCTAGCAAACAGATGCTATTTTTGATAAGTTGGCTTCTCCATCTATTTGAGTGTTTGTTGACTACCTTCTTTTTGCTATCACTGCACATTCATGCCTATCATACAATGAGCTTCATGTCCATATCCAAATGTTGTAGTTGTGTCCCAGCTTGGCTTGGTCATCATTGTACATATCCATAATAATTTTGGTTTGTTTCTCACTAGGGGAAAAATCCTGATCTCACTAGGGACAAGTAACCATTGTGTTTAAATCAACAAGAAAACAAATAGCAAGGTTATCACATTAACAAACAAGAATCACTTTAACCATCAAATTGAACATCAATCAAGCCAAGAAAGCAACCATCTAAGTTAAATCAAACATCAAGACCAAATCAAATCAATTCTCACAGGAGAATCATCTTTTGAATCATGGTTGAATCACTTTAGCAAAAATGTTCAATTGATGTATCTTGATTGTTGTTATCATTTCTTTGGAGTACTTCGGTGATGTCTTGAACTAGAGGGGCTATGATTTATAATGATATTTTTCTTTCTTTTTTGTCTATGAGTCAATCACTACTACTATGCAAATTGTCGTGAGACATGATCTACAAAGTATCATTGATGACATTTTGAATTTTCATGGGAAAGTGATTAACTCTTGTCTATTTACACAAGTGATGCTTAGGCCATCTTGGTCTAATTATACCTAGATGCTTGTGCTATCTTGTATTATCAAATCTCAACGAAAGTTGTATAGAAGTTGTATTCAAGTCATCATGGTCTAATTATACCATCGATGTTTGTACTAAATTTCAACATAATAAAACACTCAATGATGATAATAAGCACAATGAATTAGATGACAACATTGCATAGATAATATTGCATTCATATTAGTTCTTCATTTTCATTATAGATTTTTCCAAAGTAGGAAACTCTCAACATGATGTTATCTCTCACTATAAGATCGAGTACACTTGACATAACAAAAAAATCATTCATCAACATTGACATTTCCATATCATATCATTAGAAATAATTATCATACATCCATGCATACTTCTATCATTATCATATTATACATTTATAGTATCCACTATCACAAACCATTCATGCATTCATTCATTATAATATTTACATCATGAAAAATTCTAAAAATAAAGCACTTTTTTTCACAATACCATCATCATTCATAATCCATTATCATACATTGAGGCCATAATAAATTCATTCTTTCATTCATACATAATCCATCCATAAATACATCCATCATAACAATCATTCATAATAATATCATAACCCATTCATCATCATACTTCATTTCACATTTATGCATTTATGTTATATATTTGCATTAGAAAATACCAAAAATAAAGAAAAGTGCATTGCATTCCATTAACATAATGACATTTGTCACATAATCATACATCAAGGCATAACAAAAATTCCTACATACATTTGCATTCATCATACATTTCAAATTTATAAACCATGCATCCATTTATCAAATCATTCATATCCATGAATTTAATCATATATTTGTATTCCATATTAAAATATTTTGAATTCATTTATCCATCCATATCATCGATATATACATGTGAAAAATACAAAAATATAATGCATCTCATATCATTTTCATAACTGCATCCATCTCATTTAGCATTCATCAACACATAGAAGCATAACATCACCATCTCATTAATGCATCCATCCATAAAACATGACATAATCATATAGAATATCACATGTCACATAGAACATAAAATAAAGGCATCCATCATAAGCATCCATAATAAAAGTATAAATGACATGTAAATCACTAAATCACCACTGCATATCATATATAACCTCAAAATAATATTGTCAAAGTATATAATGATGTCAATAAATGAGAGATGATACAAAAATGTCGAAAAAACCAGGTATCTAGATCAAAATACAATATGTCAGATATGACCCCAAGATCCTATGGTACTACCCTTAGAGGTTGCTGGCCTATCCCCAACACCTCTTGCCCCTGATGACACTGCTCTTTGAACTCCACTTGGTGGGCCTCTTGGGAGTGGTTGTGTGATGCCCCTGCTGGTGGTCTGAGACTACGAGCAACTAGATCAAGAAAAATCATAGCTCACTCTCTACTCCACTGGAACTACCTCGAAATATTGAACTTTGTAATATTTTGCCTCCTTGGTGGAATCTCGAAGCTCTCTCACTAGATCACCTATCCTGACACCCTTGAATATTGTCTGTAGCCTATCAATCACTACCACTGCCTGCTCTCCCTTCTGTTAGGCGGCATCTCTCTCTACTGTGAGGGTGGTTACATGTGCTTGCAGCTGTACCATATATGCATGTACTTGCATCTGCACTGGTGCTTATGCCTATAACTAAGTCTAAGCCTAGGCTAATTATGTCTGCAATGCCTATACCTTCCCTTGCAAGGTTTGTACCTATACCTACAAACCAACTATTTGTGTTTACTACCTCTAGGAGGGCATCCTGAGTACAATTGGCTATTGTCTAGTAGGTGTTGACCTCCTCCTCCTCGGTACAACCCCAAAATATGGCACCTTTCTCCCTCCACCTCAACCATCTCCCCCTCCATCTCCCCCATTATCACCACCATCATCCCCCTCCTCCTCCCCGGCCTCCTCCTCCTCACCTCCATCTCCCCTGCTCTGCACTACCTACCCTACCCTCCTCCCAACCTACAAAATGGGTGCATGATCATCGAGACTAGATATCCATGGAAATGGATGTGTATAGAAGTACACTACATAGTTTGTTGTCATTTGAGCATCAACAACCTCTTGGTGATATTTCCATAATACTGGCTACAAACCATAGTGCTCATCGCACACGACATCATAGTCTAATGCAAGCCCCCACGCGGGAATGTCTTGCCTTCACCTAGCATAGTGTGCCACTCCCTGCGACATACCCTATACTCTACCATACTGTTTGTACACTCGACCAAAAAGAAATTTCTCAATAATATATGATGTCTTGCCGATCAAGTATTTAGTAAAAAATACATATGGAATCTTTGTATCATCATCTACCCATACCTCACAATCAAGGCATGACCGCCCTATAATAGTGTCCACATCATCAAGGATCCTCTGCCAATACTCTAACTTGCCTAGCTAATGCTAGAAAAGTTTCCCTGTATAACCAAACACATAAGGTCTCCTTGCTAGTTGAGCCCTCCTTGCCATTGGTCGTGTCACTACAATATGGTCCTAGATCCAGACTTGTAATAATGTACATCCTATTGCAAGACTGCTTGATTGAAGATACAAGACTTGATGAAGATCATGGTACAAGTGTGCAAGCATGCATGAACCCCAAGCATATCTGGTCCCATGGGAAATCATGCCCTCTAAAACCAGACCCCAACCAACTGAGAAGCACTTCGACCTAAGGTCAGGGTAGAGAAAACCACCAATAAATCTTGCTAGAACACAAGGCAAGGGCTGATGGGTAGCAATCAACTCTCACTAGGAAATATGTTATCCACCTACCTGATCATCATGGAAAATCTATCGAATGGATTTATTCCCTCCCTACTCCTCATGATAATAAATCACTAGGTCCCCCACAACTTGTATCCGTAGAATCCAATAGACGTCCTTAGGGGTAACTATAATCTCACCAGTTGCCAAATGGAAGGTGTTGTGGTCACTAAGCCACTACTCTGCAAGTGTCATCAATAGCCCCCAATTAATCTGGTTCTGGGCATGTCAATCAATGAACTAAGTCCACATTGGTCAATGATGGCCAAGTCTGCCAAGGTCAACTATGGGATCATGTCCCAATATGAGGAAAGCGCTCTTAAACCTGTAATACTCCTAAGCCACCCTCCTATGATCAAATCAACATATCAAGTCAGCACATCAATCAATCAACCTATCAATCAACATATCAATTAATCAAATCAGCTCACGTGAGATTTTGATCAAATATCGAGGAGCACCTATCCTATCATCAAGTCTCATTTTGTCATGAGATTGATCAACATCAATCTACCTATCTCTGACTCTTATTTGTCATGAGGTCAATCAATCAATCATCCTTATGTATCCTATCATCGATCCTCACCTATCATGAGGATAATCATCAACCTATCAATCAACATTATCCTATTATCAACCATCGAAAACTAGGAGAAATCATTCAAAATCATCATTTTTGGCTCAATGCGCTAAAACAGGTTTCTATGCACTAATCTACGAGATGCGCTAGAAAAAGCCTTCCATGCACTAGTTCTTAGATGCACTAGAAAATGAACTACATGTACCAGAACAGGGTCCTGATGCACTATTTCCCTTATGTACTTTAAATTAACTACCCTATGCACGATCTTATCATATCTATGTGCTAGAACTCCTATGTGCCATTTCAAAAACCTAATGCGGTAAAGCAATGCTTGGATATGTTAATCTATTTTTAGGCCTAAAAGCTAACCTTATGTGCTATTACAAGTTCCCTATGCACTGCATTGGGTACCCTATGTGCTAAAACATGCTGAAATCGAGTTTTTTAAAAGGGAAAAAAATGAGAAATTTTGAACTCAAAATTGAAAAAAGGTGGTTCTCAGTGTACGTACCAGAGGTCTGTATGTGGCTGGACACTAGTGGTAGCAAACTCGCTCGAATTTGTGAGTGTGGCGCAGAATCCTATCGATATTGGCTCTCTTCTCTCTCTCAGTTTTCACAATGCAAAGTTACAAATGACCTTATTTTCACCCATTTTGACCTTTTAAGGGGTAATTAAGGGCTAATTTTGGTGGCATTTATTTAATTTTTTTAAATGGGCCTTTTTAATCAACAAATCAGCAATGTGGCAGGACTATCATCATTTTTGGGAGATAAATCAGGTTACCATCATCAAATTCTAAGATCATCAGCATATCAGTGGAAAATCATTTAATCATATAAATTTACAAAAAAAAATTCAAAAAAACCGTCGATTTATCTCTTGAGGGGGCATCCATTCATCATCATTGCAAAATCAGCGTTGGGGCATGCTGAAATTTTTATCATCATGGTTTGAAAATCTATTCTTTGAAGCAATGTGTCTGTGCACATCACTTCAAAGAGGGGCAAAATGTATGCACGTAAAAATGATCTGGAGCACAATTAATTAAATACTTGTTATTTAATTAATAAAATTCTAAGTCCTCTACTATTATAAATAAATTGATAAATTTATTTATATGGTTCATTACCTTAATTTCTCTTTTTCAAAAATAACTTTCCTCTTAAATTAATTAAATGCACAAATTTAAATAATTTGTCATTTAGTTGATTTCCCTCTTTCATTTAAATTTTAAATTTTAATTCAAATTTAGCACATGTCTCCATATTTCTTCTAACCACCTCCAACTCATCCTCCACCTCATCATATGCCATACAATTTCATTTATTTCTAATTTTTAAATTGGGAATATTCTCTCCAACCTCTCAACCTCCTAACTTCTTGGGAGACACATGGCTCCTTCTGTTAAATGACGCTCTTGGAAAATTGGAAGATTGGCTCTTCAAAATGGAGTAGCCTCCATGAATTCCTCTAACCTCTTTGTGCTCCACTGTCGATACCCTAGGATCATGATCTCAATCATCCATTTTTGCCACCTCTGCCCAAGCTTGGAAAAATCTATAAATAGAGAGTATTTCTACAACTTTTCATAAGGATATTTTTGTAAACTTATGCTGCAAAAAAATTAGTGCAAGTTGAGAGCATTTGCAGAGAAATGTAGTGAGCATTTAGCATTTTTTGTTCATTTAGTGTTATCATAGCAATTTTAATCTTAGTTGTTGCATATTTTATATAGCATTAACATTAGAATTGCATTATCAATTTTAGCATCATTTGAGTATATCAACACTCCATCATAGATCATTCAACATTTAAGCATCAAAAACACAAAAATACAATGATGTAGGCACATAGTTTGCATTGCATAATATCTTCTCATTTCTTAGGTTGTGATCTTTGCAGATTCATGTGCAACATTTAACCAGATCTAAGAGCATGAATTCAAAAGGTCCTTAAGAATAGAGAACCATGGAATGATTTGAAAGGATAACAGTAGTAATTTAATTTAGTTATTTAAATTCCTTTTATGTAATACATTTCATGGATGTGTGTATTTGATTTTACTAATTAATCTTACTTACACTTTTAAAAACAACACACAGTTACCATCAAAGGGGTTTGACTTAGGCAAACCCCTATTCCCCAACCCCAACATTTTCTTTGTCTATGCATGTGTTTTGTAGGTTTGTAAACTGACTTAGCAAGATCCAAAGTGTTGGAGAAATTACAAACATTCTAATCAAGTCACATCAAGGAATCAAACCCTATAAGGAGCAAAATGACAAGTTACAAGTCATTTTCGGGAGTTTTATACATAGACTATAGAAAAAAAAGGAGAGTACCAACCGAGACCCACATAATCATACCATAAATCTTCCAAAAGCACTAGCAGGACTAGGTTGCCACTATTGGCAAGCTTGTCCCTGTGCTAAGCCTGAAAAGGGGTTTTGCATTTTTGGGTACCCTTTTTCTCGAAACCCAGTCCGACAAAATTTCCTGACAAGAGGACTAGGTCAGCCAACTTGGTGTAAGCACCCCTCTACTAATTTTAGACAATTTCAATAATATTTCAGGGCCTCTCATCTACAACATTCCATTTCCAAGTACACAAATTCTGAACTTTCTAGTTTACTTCCAGAATGGCATACATTTAAGTCATTTTAGTTTCGGTGCATTTAGTTTACATTTGCTTTCATTTACATTTCATAGATTAGATTAGTATCATTTCATTTTAGTTTTCAACCACACCTCTTACACACATATCACAACCTAATCCAATCCTTCCTTTGAATACAACCACCAAAAATCCCCTAACCACCAAGCGAAAGGAGAGCAATTCCTACACCAAGTGCTCCTAGGTGAGAAACCCTAGGGGCCTAGTAAAGAGAATCCTCTTTCCCTAGTCAATGTTATATTTTTGGTGGTTCATTTTGGTGAACCCAACTGTAGACCACTTTGTAGCTTTATGATTTTGAATTTCATCTTAGGAGATAGCTTGCATTGCATTGAATTTTTTTGCATTGTTTCCATCCTAGAGTTTGTAGAAAAGTGAGTTAGTGAAATTTCATGTTAGATTGCACTTTTCATTACCTTTTCAATGAGAAAATACAAAAATATTTGCATTTACCTTCTTTGTTTGCATCAAAAAATCATAAAAATTAGTTAAAAATTTAGAAAATAGTCAAAAAACCACTACTGGGACTAAGTCGCCACACTAGGTGACCTAGTCCTCTTGCATCTATCACATTGTAATTTTTGGCACTTTTAAGGCATTTCCTGCATTTCCTTCCTCTGCTTTTACATTTCTATTTTTTGTTCCATAATTTTAGCTATAAGTAGATTGGTCTTGTTTGCTTACATTGCCTTAGCATCTACCCCATCCTTAGGAACATTTGTATGAGAATTTGGTGTTCCGTTTCCAATACAATTGTGAGACAAAGTTCTAGACTCATGGCATCTAACAACAACACCATTGTTGTAGATCTTGGGATCTCTCAAACTTTAACTCCTAGTATTGACAATAGTACAGTAGGCTTAGAGACCATCCTTAGCAACTCTCTTCACCTAGGAGACACACATGGTGATAACAAAATAAATGGCCTCCCACATGATAAGGTCTTTCACATCCATGCTAATTTAGCTAATTATAAACATGAACTCATCCTTGAGCCCATATATAGCACCGCCATCCCCGCCATAGACAACCTTCATCACTTACTTGACTGTGATGATGGCCTAAGTGTTATGAAGAGAATAAAATAAATTTACCACAAACATTCCTCTTCTACCCCTAAGGTATCTCACTCACCTACCCCTATGGTTGGCCAAGGAGGACCTTCCACTCCTACCCCTCAACCATAGCTTCTATACCCACTTACACATCTCATAGCGTGACAACCACTATGAAACAAATTAGTAATATGGTACCTTCCCTCTGAATCCCTACTAGTGTTCCTATTTCCCTTGTCGCATCACATACCTTAACTTCTTCCATCATATCTCCCATAAATATCCCTTCCACTTCTCCGTCCACTGCATTCACATGTTCACCTCTCTCCCTTCCACCTCATAACACTTACACTGACCCTCTTATTACACAACTTTTTCACATTGTCACCTCCATGCAACAATAAATCTCCACTATCAACCAAAGCCAACATGGTTTCCCTACCCACTACATTTGTAGTAATCCATTATCCCTTGACATCCTATGCACCCCCTTGCCACAAGGAATAGAGATTCCTAGATTCAAGAAGTATAGAGGGAAGGGTGACCCTTCTAATCATGTCAATTCCTATACTCCCTTATGTAGTGACTTTTCTCTTGATGACAAGTTGCTAGCTAAGTTATTTCCTAGGACACTCAAAGATGCTGCCTTGGACTAGTTTTCCTCCCTTCCCAATAACTCCATTAGTTCATTCAATGAACCAGTGGATGACTTCATTAATCACTTCCAATTCCATTTAACCCCTAAGAAAACCTTGGCTAACCTCATGAGATGCAAGAAATAAATTAACGAGAAGATAATCGACTTTATCTCTCATTACTAGGCCCTTTATTCCTTGATTGATGTCAAGATACTTGAAACACATATGTAAAAGATGTGCATCAAAAACCTTTTAACACCTCTCCAAGATAGTCTTACCCTCATGAAGTTCCCCTCTTTTATGCACTTGTTCCAAGCGCTTTGTGACTATCATAACTCAACTAGTTGTCATGATTCATGATCCACTTCTAGTAGAGTTGAGAAGTCCAACACTTCTTCCCAATCCAACCCTCAACCATTCCATAAACAAAACAAAGGGTTTCTACAATTTAACCCTTTGTCCCAAACCACACCACCTACTAATAGCCAAGTGGTCATAGTTCGATCTACCGTGCACTTCAATTATGGAGACCCTAAGTGCACCTTCACACCCTTACCTAACACCCTTCATAACACCATGACCCAATTACTCCAATATAAAATGATTTCTTTAACTCTTATCCATACACCTGATCCCAATAAACCATTAACTCTATCCTATAATTACATTGCTTATTTTTACTTTCATCGACAAAATGGACATGAAACTGAACAATTCAAGTATCTCAAGTACCTTGTGCAAGACCTAATTGATTCAGGCCGTGTTGCTGGTGTCAATGATAAAATAAATAAGTCTTTAATCCTTTATCCTCCAATGGTAAATTTTCTTTGGAAGCCTGTTGTCCTGAGCCCATTGAGGCCATCACCCCTAGACAAGACTTCTTTTTTATTTCTTACCAGAAGTTCAAAGCCAAGATAATCTTTGAACTTTCTCTCTGCAACATACCCCATTCTACTTTAGAATCCACTATCTTTGATGAAGCTATGTTGCAACTTGACTTTGACATACCCACTCAACCCACACCTAAAACCTCTTCCACACCATCCAAGAGGCCTAGGGATCATGATAGTAATTTTGTTCTCCCTCCCCGAACTAAACAGGTTTATAGAGCTAAGGAGAAAGTGGATGATCCACCCATAGTTCCTCCCGTCCCTCCTCCTAGGGATGATAAAAAACCTATGGTGGACCAACCTGCTCCTTCCCCCATGCACCTTGATAGAAAAACCAAAAGGAATAAAGAGGCTAGGGAGCATAGGCCTCGTTGTCATGCTCTTGATCACCAATCTTGTGAGGAAGAAAGCATTTAATATCATAACCCACCTATGCTAGAAGTCGTGCCTACTGACCCTCCTCCTCCACCCCTGTAGCCTGATCCTACACTGCCCTCACCAGCAATCCTGCATACCACCACATAAATTTTCATTAGACCTACCATTGTCATCAACCTAGATGATGACGATGAGAATGCTTGAATAGATGAAGAGGTACACAAAACTTTGAATTCACTCTTCTCCTCTTCCATGAGCATTCATGAAAATTATCCTAGGACAAATGTTGATCTTGATGCTAGTTCAGAGATTGTTGTTATTCCTCTCGCTAGTCGCCCTCCTGAGTTTTATACTGAGCAAGATTGGGAGGTGGATGACTTGCTTGCAGAGTAATGCACATGTACCTTACCAGTCTTTCTTTTCCTTTTTTCATTTATGTGTCATGTGTTCCCTATAATTGACATGTTTAATTTTTTTCCCCTCTTTGTGATATTATTCTATATGTATCTTCTTTCTTCTATATGTCATGCATTCCTTTTCTCTTTTCGCTTTTCCATTTTTTCCTTTCATTTGGGGATGATGCAAGACATTGAGACCAAAAAGTCTCCTTCATGTTGACTCAAATGAACCTCTTTTCCTTTTCATTTCATTTTTCACTTTCATTTGAGGATGATGCAAAGCATTGGGACCATAATGTCTCCATCATGTTGACTAAAAAAAAAGGCTCTTCTTCATTTTCCTTTTATTTTTCTTTTGTTGTCCTTTTGGGGATGATGCAAAGCGTTGAGACATCCTATGTCTCTTCCATGTTGACCCAAATTGATGATTTATTTTCATTTTTTCTCGCTCTCTTTATGTCTTCTTCCATTTCTATGTATTTAGGGGAATGATGATAGTTTTGCGTTCTCTAAACAAACATTGAAACAATGAACAAACTGATCCCAAATCCATAGATCCCTTATGTGTTTGGTGTTTTTCATTTTGGGGGCAACCCCTTTTTTTCCTTTTTCTTCTTTCTTTCTCTTCACATGACACAACCTTTCTTGGACATGTAGTACTCGACATAGGGCTTTCCAAGTAGGCTCTCATGTCCTTTTATTTCTATTTTTCATTTTTCCTTTCTCTACTTTAAAGAAATTCCTCACAAAACAATGTTTTGAAATCCCTTTAAAGTGGGGGCATTCATTGGCATTATCTTATTTTTCATTTGCATTTTATTTTCTTTATCCTCAGTTCCTAGTGCAGCCTTACCACTTCACATGATTTTTTTTCTCACTTAGTGGATGACATTCGGTGTAATGCCCTTCATAAGTGTGACTTATCTTAGCATATTGCATTCCTCTTAGTGGTTTGATGTGATACAATGCATCCCCTAGGTTGTGAATCTTCTATCCTTTGATAGGTCCTCTTTTGGAGACATTAGAAACAATGTTCCCTAAGTCAAAGACCTCATATGAACTAAACAAGACTCCCCAGAACACTCTTTATACATTTTTATTTTTTACATGTTGCACTTTTGCATTATGCATACATGGCCACCTTGCATAAAACAAATTGCATGCCTATGATGCCATATTGCACTTCTTCATGAGTTCTAATCATCCAAGGCTTTGCTTGTCTCATGAACTAAACCCTTGTCTTTTGTGGCGCCTTATCAAAGTTATTAGGAGGTATAGGTTTGCTATGGTTGAGCAGGAAGCTCAACTAGTGGCACGACCTTCCCCATAGCACCTTTGTGTGTGTGTGAGTACATACCAATTGTGTGTATGTACCTCACCACCTTTTGGAATTCTCATCTAGTAGACAACCAAAAGTCTCATTGGCCCAAAGTGAGTACACCCCTTTTCTTTTGAACAAACAACCTAGATCTAATCCACAACTAGCTAGACAGACGGTCGAAGCTTGATCTGACTTTTCTCTCTTTTCACTCTTTCACATCATTCCTTGTGTGATATTTTGTAATTATGTTTGGTTTTCCATGGGATCTTGATCCTGGGGGCTTGATCATCCCTCTTGATCATACTCATATCACCCTACTAGCATGATTACATTGGATTCCACTCGACATGAATGATTCAACTACTTTAGTGTGAGTTTAAAGCAAGTTCATCCTCTTACTAAAGTGGGGGCTAAATCTGTCACCAAAAAGTGTAGTCTTTGGTACTTTTTCACTCATTTTGGCCTTTTCCCTTGGATTTTGGCCTTGTTTTCCCTTGACTCAATCTTGAAATCTTGTAATTCAACAATAATATAATGATGTTTTACTAAGGTGTTGTGAATTGTTGTAACACATATTCCCACATTTCTAAGACCCTTTCAACTCAATTCCCCTAAATAACACCCTTTTACCCTGCCCCAAGCCTTGTGTCAAGATGTTGTAAAGTGTTGTAAGGCATTTTCACATCTTTCTAGGCTTACCATCCATTGATTAACCCTTTTCTTATGTTAATTTGTCCACTTTGTGTACCTTTAGGCCCGACTTAAGTGTGTTTTGGGAGGCAAGCCTAATACACATCATTAATCAACATTTTATTCCCGACCACCACTTGAAATTGTCCAAGTGGACTAGGTCCCCACCTTGGGTGACCTAGTCCATTTTAGCATAAATTTCAAATTTAAGACAAAAACCTAACAAGAATTTTCCTTCAAAACCCTAGTGTCGGCCTATCATGTTGTATTTTCGGGAAAATTAGGGTTTATAATATATAAGTAAGGGGTTTCCTCATTTTTAGCTCTCCTTCGATCATTTTTTTCACCTACACAAGCATTCTTGGATTCAAGCTTCCAAAGCAAGAAATCAAGCATAAGGGCGTCACAAGAAACCTCCATTGGAGCTATTCATGCATTTTGCAGAATTCAATCATGAAAGGTTTGGTAAGTTTTTGTATTGAGTTCATCTATTAACCTTCATTTCCTTCCATTGCTTCTCATTTGGGTTTAGTTACCATCAAAGAGTTTTAACTTAGGCAAACCCCTATTCCATAACCCCAACATTTTATTTGTCTAAGCATGTGTTTTGCAGGTTTTTACTTACACTTAGAAAGATCCAAAGTGTTGGAGAAAGTACAAACATTCTATTCAAGTCACATCAAGGCATCAAACCCTAGAAGGAGCAAAAGGACAAGTTACAGGTCATTTTTAGGAGTTTCAGACATAGACTACTACAAAAAAGTAGAGTACCAACCAGGACCCACAAAATCAGACCCTAAATATTCCAAAATTACCAAGAGGACTAGGTCACCACTATTGGTAACCTTGTCCCTGTGCTAAGCCTAAAAAAGGGTTTTTTCATTTCTGGGCACCCTTTTCCCCGAAACCCAGTTCGACAAAATTTCCTGATAGGAGGACTAGGTCACCCAACTTGGCATAAGTGTCCCTTTGCTAATTTCAGACGATTTCTAGAATATTATGGGGCCTCTCATCTACAACATTCCATTTCTAAGTACACAAGTTCTAAACTTTCCAGTTTACTTCAAGAGTGACGTACATATAAGCCATTTTAGTTTAGGTGCATTTAGGTTACATTTTCTTTCATTTACATTTCATAGATTAGATTAATATCATTTAATTTTAGTTTTCAACCACATCAACCTAATCCAATCCTTCCTTTGAATGGAACTGCCAAAAATCCCATAACCATTGAGCGGAAAAAGAGCAATTCCTACACCAAGTGCTCCTAGGTGAGAAACCCTAGCTCGACCTAGTAAAGGGAATCCTCTTTCACTAGTCAGTGTTATATTTTTGGTGGTTCAAAAAGAAAACTTATTGTTAGTAAGGAGGTATGGATATGGACACAAGATTCATCAAAAACCTGGGCATCACATGCAAATATCTACAATGAAGAATTCTTTTAGTGAATCTCAAAATATGAAATAAAATATACTTTATTTGCTTGTATTAAACTTTTCTACTCTAAAAAATTATAATCATATGGATGGAAAATATGAAATAAAATTAGAAATGCCCTGAATTCATCTTTACTTATTCATAGTAATTTTTCACAATATATTTCATTATAAAATTATTACATAGGTTTTTACTTTCAATATTCCCAAATTCCCATTTGTTCCCCTAAAGTTAATTTACTAAAGTAAATAATTCAAAAAATCTTAATTCCTAACTAAATTTAATTAATTAACATGAGTCCAATTACTTGTTTTAAGCTAATTAACCCTTCAAAAATTCCTCTATATTAATTAATTGATTAATCCATGTTTTGTTAAATGATTAATCTAATTAAATAATTCTTTAAATTTTCCTCTAATATTTCTTTCCAAATCATCATTAATCCTTTTCCTTTTAATCTTAGTTATTAAATCCATCTACATGGTTTAAAATATTAATTATTCTATTCTTATCATGTGTCCTCAATCTTCTTCATGCTCCCACATGTGTGAGCATACTCATCTCACTCCTTTCTCCAGCATGTGTGATAATGCTATCTTAGAGGCCTATTTGAGTTTTACCTCAACCCACTACATGATTCCATACATGTGATCATGCTATGACATTCCACTCTTTTTTGACACCTATGAGCATGCCTACTTGGATGCATACTAATATTCTACCTCACCCCTTGACTAGTGACTAATATCCACCTCAAATGATCACACATGTGTAAGAATAAATATCATTTAACCTCATATGTCAGTTTCTTTCTTATTTAATCACCCACCTTGATAAAACCGAATCATCTTGTCTTACATATTCCTCTCCCTTGTGAGACTTGTGACAATTCCAAGAATTCAATCTATTATACTTTATACTAGTATTCCATTCAAATTTACATTCTAATCTTTTATTTTCCTCCCATGAAATCTATTTAATGAGGCTGCCTCCCTTCCCATTTTAAAATAAAATTTCATTCTAATATTATAATTCCATTTTATGAGATAATAATCTAAACACTCTTTTGTTGAAAACCTAGTGACATGATTACAAGGATCATCCAAACATAAACATTAGTGAGTGTAGTGTCAAAAAAAGTAATGCTTTTTCACACTTAATTTGGACAACTGACATAAATTTGAATTAGTTGTCTTGGAATAGTTTTGTAATGTGTTGCACACATTCACATGATTATAGGGTCATTATTTAATTAAAATTTACCTTAAATTGTCCTTTGCAAGACTATTGTAAAGTGTTGTAACACACTTTCACACTTTTCTAGGGTTATTTAATAAATTAAGCCTAGTGGGCCCCTTTTAATGAAATGTACTTAATGTGTACGCTATTTGGGTGTTGTAAAGTTTTATAACTCACTTTCATATTTACCTATGTTCCTTTTAATTAATTATGGTTAATTGGAGTTAATTAACCCCTTTAATTCAAATTTAAACCTTATTTATGACACTTCCTGAAGATTTATCCCGACACCCACAATTCAAATTTCATAAAAATTAATTAGGAAAATTGAGCTCCTGGAAAATGGTGCCAGGACCCACTCTCCCTAGGTGGTGAATGGATCCTCTCTCTATAGGAAACCCCTTTATCAATTGATCGTAAATGGATTTTTCTTGTTCTTTCCATCCCATGAGGTTAGGTCCTACAAAATTGAGCCAAGACCCATTCACCCTAGGTGGAAAATGGGTCCTCCCTTAATGATAACACCCTTTTTGAATTTCATTGTGACATGAATTTAATAAAGTTTATCTCTAGATTTTGTGTTGGCTTGTATTGTTTGAATTTCAGAGTTAATCTCCTAATTTAGTATAAATAAGGGGTTAATTCACATAGTTTCTCTTGGAAATTTTATGAGACATCCTAATACTTTACAAGAGAATTATAGAGCAATTCAAGAGCATTTTCAAAGGAATTTAAAGGTATATTATCAAGGTTTATTGTAGCAATTCAAGATCATATCATCATGCCAAGGTTTTGATGCATTCGTACATGTTGTTGAGCTAAGATAGTGGATGTAGCATTGAATATCTACTTGCAAGCATTGTTTCACATCATATTCAAGGATAAAGATCTACATTCTTGAGGGCCACTACATGTTAGATTGCAGATTTGTATTACAAGACAACATCCAAGGTATCTACATTGCATCATTTCAAATTATTCAAGGGGTAAACGCTTTTGACTGGAGCTATGAACCGGAATACAACCATTCAACAATACTACCCCATTGGGATTTCAACCTTGGTGGCAAGAACACCAATGCCATTTATAAACCATCACACCATGCCAATACTGGCATCTACATTGCATCATTTCATGTTTCATGCTTCAATTTCATTATTTTATCATTTGGTTTAATTACCTACAAGGGGTTTGACTTAGGAAACCCCCTATTCACTAAAAATCTACAAGTTTTTCTTTCCTTGAATGTTTGTTTGCAGATTTACAAGTTGAAGATCAAGTGGAGAAAATATTTTGAACAAAATTGTCAAAGTTGTCAAATTGCAAAGTTGTCATTCAAAATGCAAGAATGAAGAATTAAAGCTATAGAACTAAGTACAAGTTTTTGTGAGCTGACAACCGAGAATTTGAGAGTGTAGGAATCAAGGAAAATAACCTAGATTTCAGTTTTAGAAACCCTAACAAGGAATCATTTGCCACTAAATTTGAATGAGTCCTTTGTGCTCTAAAAAATAGGCTTCTTGCAACAAGGTACACACCTCTTTGAGCTCTAAAAACTTCCCTTATAGTTGATATAAAAGTTAGGTATCATTTCTAATTGTTATTTGCATCTTTTGACTCTCATAATTGCATCAAATTGCATAGTGTTTAGTGTAGGAAAAATAAAGTGGTTTATCATCTTGATTCATTTCATTTTGGTAAACCCTATTTTCCCATTAATAAATAATGGTGAACCCAACATATTGAACATTACAATTT
The DNA here is from genome assembly GCA_007115665.2 of Sequoiadendron giganteum. Lineage (NCBI taxonomy): Eukaryota > Viridiplantae > Streptophyta > Pinopsida > Cupressales > Cupressaceae > Sequoiadendron > Sequoiadendron giganteum. Next base: position 235,910,873 of record CM021108.1, on the reverse strand, counting down.
TCTAGTTTTTGAAGTCTTTGCATCTTAGATTATTAGATCTTTCATTCACTTCCATTTCATTTACATTGAATTAAGATCTGATTTAGGGTTTCTTGCATTGCATTTACAATTGCATCTCATTTAGGGTTTAAATTTGTATTGTTTTGCATCCCTCTAAATCTGAAAAATACAAAAATAAATCATTCATTATGCATCTCGTTTAGATTTCATTTATTTTTGTTTGAAAATCAAAATAAATTGCAATTAAAATTAGGCCTTTGCATTCACTTTTTCATTGCATTTTCACTTAGCAATTTTGGAAAAACTGAAATTAAAACTCAATGCCTTAGATTTGGAACTGAAAGATATTATTGAAAGCTTGAAAATCATTAAGAATAGCTTAAAAATACCTTACCAAGACCCATTCGCCCTTACCAACAAACACGTCAGTGATCAGGTCAAAGCTACATCTTCTGGTATTTGAAAAAGCATTAAAAATCACTTTGAAATCCACTAAAACATCTCAGAAAAACTTAACCAGGACCCATTCACCCTTACTGGTGAAAGAGTCCCTGTTAGCTACTGATCTACATTTTTTGGACATTAAAATCTTAGTTTTTAGCTTGTATTTGATGTTGTTACTTTCCTATTTCAGTTTCCTAATTTGTTCTTTCATCAAATTCATTGCATTTAGCTTAAATTGCTTCATTCCAGTGAATTTTTAAAATTCAAAATTATATCTACAACACTTGATTTTTAGTTAATCACCATGTTTAGATTTGAAATTCTAAAAATGGACAATTTTGTAAGCAATGTGTGGAAGTCCTTGTTCTCTTTGGTTGATGTTTCAAGTTGTGTTTTTGGCAATGACCCTAATGAAATTGAACTCACTCATGCTCACACAACTCCTAATGCATGTCCTCCTTGTGATGTTGACATCATTGGAGAAGATGATGACAACATGAACAACTTCATAGATGATTTCCTTAACAACCTCAAGAATTTAATGCATCCTTTTATCCATCCATAAAACAACCAACACAACTTGAGATGTTTGGTCTTGTACATGCCAAAATAGAGTCACAAGCTAAGCTTAAGTTCCCTACCATAGGTGAACCTAGCTCCTATAGACAAGAAAACAATCAACCATTCTATGTTAACAAAGTAACCAATACATCAATTAACCTTGAAGAGACATATGACAAAGGATTTATGATCTTAAGCAAACACTTTTATGTGATACAACAAGTGAACATGAAATTTTTCAAATCCTAGAACAAATACCAACTGAAGATACAAAAGGATTAGGATATCAAGATCCTCCTCCTGATATAAGTGTCCTCCTTCCTAAAGAAACACCAATGCCTTGTAGCAATGGAAAGATTGTCTTAGATCCTCCCCCCGACATAAGTGCTCTCCTTCCTCAAGAGAAACCAATGCATCCTAATGATAATGATAAAGAAGAAAAGGTCATCTCAGGTCCTCCTCCCTATATCCACCAAGCAAAATTGGTGAATCTAGAAAGATAGAAGGCCCTACAAGTTAAAGAAACTAAAATTTCCTTTTCCACCACCTGAAAGTGAAAGAAAATTACAAATTCTTCTAAACCAAGAACTTATAACATTACCACCCATGAAAGAAAAGATAATACTATATCCTAAAGGTGCAAGTGTTCCACATTGCTGATACCAAAAAACTCTTGGACATAGTAGTGATGAGTGTTACACATTCAAATTAATCCTCACCAACTTTCACTTCAATGGTGATAATTGTTATCAAGTGATTGCATAGCATGTATTTTTTCTCATTGCCATGTAATGGTTGTAGAATCAAACCATTCTCACTATTACATGTTTTATATTCATTGAAAATCATTTCAAAACACAAGGAGCTCTTTCACATCACGTATCTCGACTCATTCTTATCTTGCACTAAGTGGGGTAAAAATAGATAGTCTTGTCCTAGTAATGAATTTTTCATTGTTCCTTTGGCTAGTTGTTTGCCTTCCATTTATACCGACTGAGATTGGGATGTAGAGGACCTACTTTAGGTTGACTCACATGTGCCTTACTAGTCTTTTCCTTTTATAATTTTTTTTTGCATGTGTGTAATGTGATCCCCCATGTTATTTCGTTTGATGTACCTCTCTCTTTTTGTGCATTCCTCTACATATAGCTTTCATTCTTCTATATGTCATAATCATTTCATATGTCTTCTATTTTTATTTAGGGCATGATGCAAGGGATTGAGACATTCATGTATCTTCTATGTTGACCCAAAAACTTTTACTTTATCTTTTTCATTTGTCTTGTGTTTTCCTTTAGGGGATGAAGCAAGGTGTCAAGACATTAGTGTCTCTTCCATGTTGGCCCGAAAGGATTTTTCTTTGTTTTTTCTCTCTTTGTGTCATTCTTCTAATTTTGTGAGTATTTGGGGAATGATGATAGTTCCACGCTCTATGACAAGATTAAAGCACAAAGATATTGATCCCAAATTCATAGATCCCTTATGTATTTGTGGGGGAAACCCTTCTTTCCTATTTCATGACACAACTTATTTCATAAACATATGACTTGGCATAGGGTTTTCCAAGGAAAGATCTCAAGTCTTAGGAATTTTTTTTGGCTATTTTAAATAAATTGCTCATAGTAATGGTGTAGCAAACGCTTTAAATTGGGGGCATACATAGATGACATATTTAAACAAAATTTCATGGCATGATTTTTTATTTTTTCTTGTGATGTGTCCTCTTCTTAGTGGTGTCATTGGGTTTGATGTCATCCAAGAGTACGATCTACCATTATGGCATGATGCAAACAAGGCATCTCATGAGTGACAATCTGACACCTTGACTTGTCCTCTCTTAGAGACATTAGGCACAATGATCCCTAAGAAGAAGACCTTTACATGAACAAATAAAAATACCCTTTAACAAAATTACACATTACAAAAGAATTTACAAAAGCATTACATTGTGGTGCCTTATTGAAGTTGTCAAGAGGATAAATTTGGCATGGTATGAGAGGCTAATATGATTCTTTCATTTGCCACTTTATTGGGATAACTCACCTAGTGGATAAACTAAGGTTCCACTACTCTAGAGTGAGCAACATAAATTGAAAAACAACCTATATGTGTTCCACATTGAATTGGACCATCGAAGCTTGATCCTTTTTCTTGGACAAACAACCCCATTCCACATTGCATTGGGACGATTGTGCTTGATCCTTTTATTTTTCTATATTGGCCTTTGATAGGGTATGGTTTTGTATCTTTTTTACTATTGCATGCTTAAGTGTATTGAATATCTACTTTAGTGTGAGTTTGGCATGGGGTCATCCTCTCACTAAAGTGGGGGAAAAATATAGTGTCAAAAAAAGTAATCCTTTTTCACACTTAATTTGGATAATTGACATAAATTTGAATTAATTATATCTTAGAATAGTATTGTAATGTGTTGTACACATTCAAATCATTCCAGGGTCCTTATTTAATTAAAATGTACCTTAAATTGTCCTTTGCAAGAGTGTTGTAAAGTTTTGTAACACACTTTCACACTTTTCTAGGGTTTATTTAATGAATTAAGCCTAATGAGCCCCTTTTAATGAAATGTACTTATTGTGTACCCTATTTAGGTGTTGTAAAGTGTTGTAACATGCTTTCACATTTATTTGGGTTCTTTTTAATTAATCGCAGTTAATTAGAATTAATTAACCCATTTAATTCAAATTTAAACCTTATTTATGACACTTCCCGAAGATCTATCTCGACATCTACAATTCAATTTTTATAACAATTAATTGGGAAAATTGAGGTCCTGGAAAATGGTGCCATTACCCATTCGCCCTAGGTGGTGAATGGGTCCTCCATCTATAAGACCCCCCTTTATCAGTTGATCCTAAATGGGGTTTTAGTGCTCTTTCCATCCCTCGAGGTTAGGTCCTAGAAAAATGAGCCAGGACCCATTAACCCTAGGTGACGAATGGGTCCTCCCTTAATGAGGACCCCCTTTTTGAATTTCATTGTGATGGGGATTTAATAATATTTATCTCTAGATCTGGTGTCGACCTAAATTATTTAAATTTTGGGGTTAATATCCTAATTTAGTATAAATAAGGGGTTAATTCACATAGTTTCTCCTGGAAATTTTATGAGACATCCTAATAATTTACAGGAGAATTTTCAAAGGAATTTCAAGGTAGATTATCAAGGTTTACTGCAAAAATTCAAGATCATATCATCATGTCAAGGGTTTGATGCATTCATACATGTTGTTGAGCTAAGATGGTGGATGTAGCATTGAAGATCTACTTGCAAGCATTGTTTCACATCATATTCAAGGATAAATATATACATTCTTGATGGCCACTACATGTTAGATTGTAGCTTTGAATTATAAGACAACATCCAAGGTATCTACATTGCATCATTTCATGTTTCTTTCTTCAATTTCATTATTTCAGCATTTGGTTTAACTACCTACAAGGGGTTTGACTTAGGAAAACCCTTATTCACTAACAATCAACAAGTTTCTCTTTCCTTTAATGTGTGTTGGCAGATTTAGAGGTTGAAGATCAAGTGGAGGAAAAATTTGGAGCAAAATTGTCAAAGTTTTCAAATTGCAAAGTTGTCTTTCAAAGTGCAAGAACGAAGAATTGAAGCTACAAAACTAAGTAAAGGTTTTTGTGAGATGACAACCAAGAATCTGAGAGTGTAGACACCAAGGAAAATAACCAAGATCTCAGTTTGAGAAACCCTAATAAGGACCCATTCACCACGAAAGGCGAATGAGTCCTTTGTGCCCTAAAAATAGTCTTATTGTAGCAAGGTACACACCTCTTTGAGCTCTAAAATATTCCCTGATAGTTGCTATAACATTTAGGTATCATTTTTTATTGTTATTTGCATCTTTTGACTCTCATAATTGCATCAAATTGCATAGTTTTTAGTGTGGGAGAAATAAAGTGGTTTATCATCTTGATTCATTTCATTTTGGTAAACCTTATTTTCCACCTAATTAGTTAGGGTATGAACTTATGTTCATAATAGAGGAAAAATCTATTCATGAAAGTGTTGAAGACATAGAATGTTTCTTATTTGGCAGATGTGATAGCCCCCAAGCTTAGGATTATATGAGTTTAAAATTATTAGATAAAAAATTACACTTGTACACAAGAAACATAGCATGATTCACACATATACATAAACCATATATGGATCATAAATGGAGAAAACACAAAGCATACACATATCATACGTGAAGATACATGGAGAATACATGAAGAATACAAAAAAGTCGATGATGCATCACTAACACTATCTAAAGTAAATATACAAGAAAACAATGTTTTTTTTTGAGTTTGGAAGGTGAAAGAGACCTTTATATGAAAGAATTTCTCACCACCATGTGTTTTCCCCAAAAATTAACAAAGATAGAACTAATTTACTAAATGAATTATTAATGGAGACAAAATAATGTAATGAGTGGATTGATTTCTTTAAAGAGAAGAAATGAAAAATATACAAGGGAGTAGTCAATACGAAAGAGAAAGAAAGAATAACTCTAGTACTAGCTTGCTCTATCATTAGCAGTCATGTAGATCAAATATGCTTGTGGATAATGGGATATCAAGCTATGTTATGCTAGGTTACCATTAGTGTGACAAGTCAAGTCCTCTAAAGAGCATAGTCTAGAAATTTGTGTGATGCTAGGTGATAATTTGTTGTAAATACATCAAGGAGCATACAAATGAATAACAACACAAGGGGTGAGTCATAACCATGCCTCAAGGGGAATTATTTAAAAAATTCCATAGAGGAGCAAAAAAATGAGCCAAAGATCAAGAGGAAATAATGAAGAAGGGTGCATGTGTGGATGCACATATGCATAGGTAATTTTCCCTCCTTAAAATATTTATCATGCATGGTATGTACACATATTAAGGAAAATAAAAATGGGGAAATAGAAAATATGGGATCCATAGGAAGGATGCACACCTCAAGAAAAAGTTGTTGCTAGCCCAAAAAATATATGGGAGGACAACCATACAAAAATATTGTGTTGCTACAAAAAATGCTAGAATATGTCACAATGTGATGACAGTGGTTGCTTGATACCATAATAATGGAGACTCAATCAAAATAATGTAGAGAAAATAATGTTTACTATGAAAAGTGAATCAAACTTTAGTTATTATCATTGTCTCTTTTTCTTTGAAGAGATAAGGAGTGTGAGAACATGTTTCATGAAGGTTTTTAATTTTCAAAAAAGGCTCAAAAATTACTAGTGGAATGCCCAAGTGTTCAATGATATGCACAAAAAAGAAGTGTTGATTGACTAATTCGTGGAAAAAAAAAAACATTTTAGAGGAGGAAGAGTGATCAAGAGGGAATTGAATAGAGCTATGGAAATACATTATTTTTGAGATAGAAGAGAAGTAAGTGGAGTAGGAGCCAACCCTTTCTATTGTGGAGAGAAGTTTTATTTTTGAAAAGAAGAATACATAAATGGAAAAGGGGATGGAGATAGAGGGGAAGGCTAGAAACCTAAAAATTTATTAAATTGTGGTATGAGCTCTATACGTATCTTAAATCCTTGTTACATAAAGCTTGAACCATTTCCATTATATCCATGTTTATAAATAATTTTGAAACCTATCCCATAATGTGTCTCTAAATTAGACGAATAGGGAGAGCCCACATTACTAATATTTTCTAAATGAGAAGTGTAATCATATGTTGAATAAGAAGGCTTGTCATCATGAAGACAAGGTGATGATGGTGTTTGAGAATTTATTGAGGTATAAGAGGTTGGAATAGTAGATTCAAGTTGTTTAGAAGTAGATTGGGCAAATGAAATAGAAGCCACCTTTAGGATCTCAAGATTAGATTGTGAGATTTTGTATTCTCTAAAAAGGGAGGGTATAAAATCTAGTGAACCCAAATCATCACCTAGATTTATAGCCAAAGATGAAGAACTATTTTTATCACCATAGTTGTTAGCAATAGAGAATAATAGGTCAGCTATTGTTGAAGAAGGAATCAAATTACTTAGATATTTTATCACATGAGGTTGATGTTTGGCTTCTTCTTGTAATTAACTGTTTGAATTTTGATCAGGCTCAATTGTATAAAGTTATTTTTTGTAGAAAAACTTCATCATATGGCGAGGAGTAAACAAGACTACCCCAATGACATGAATCCACAATGTACCAAAAGGAAGATTTTATGAAAGAGCATCAAACATGACATAGATAAGAGTGGGCAAAGTCATATGTATTACCTCCACTAGTAGTTTGATTGTACCTAGTGACTATCTAGCAAGATTATGGAACCCACTAAGAGATAGAGTATTGGGTTTGATGAGAGAAATATCTACACTAATTTTACGTAATGGGTCTATGCTACAAAAATTAGCACCTAATCTTCTATTGATCAGAATATGATTTATTTTATTTCTATTAATAATGACTAAAATAATGAGAGGATCATATTGAGGTTGAACTTCGAGAGAAGGTAACTAATATTGTTGAAAGACAATATCTATATTTTTCTCATGCAGAAAATTTAATAGGGTTGCTAGGTCATTCAATTAAATAGAAGGTGGGATGAATACCTTTTATAGAGACTCTTGGAGAATTTTGTGGTATGCATGTGAGCTTTATATTAATTCTATAAGTGACATCTTAATTTAAATAATGTGAAGTTGCTTGACAAGATCATATTCTCTACTAGTAGGCTAAGAAAGATGAGGAGCTAGTGGAAGAAAAGCTTGAGAATGGGGAAGAGAAGCGAGAATGATCCCAACTTGTTTACTTTTCTTGTTGTTTCAAGCATTGTACATGTGAGTGAACACATGATAATGAGGTTTTTTGATGCATTTTGAATATGAAGGTTGTTTTGAGTAAATTGTTTCAGAAATATGAGAATGTAACCAAGAGTTTGAGGTGGATTTAGAATACCTCAAGTAGTGATCATAGGGTTAGAATATGGTTGTGCAACATCATGATAGAGATCTTCTATTTCCTAGGGTTTTTCCCATGAAATTCTAAGTCTAAAACTCCTAATGCTTTAGGCCCTATAACTCATGCCCTAGGTCGATCACTTTTTGTTCTAATCTGGAAGTGACTTCTATAGCTAGTTTTCAATATCTTAAGTGCCTTTGTCAAGCCTTATATTCATGAGGTGACCAGCTCCGTAATTTTAGTGATGTAGTCTTCTAAAATAATGCTCACGCTTTATTTGATCACTTAAGTGCCTTGCTTGGTCCCTAAAATTTTTGGCCCCACAACAATCCATATTGGATCCATGTGTCATCCTCATGTATTCTTGCAAAGTTTACTCTACCGGAAACCCATTCTCAGCATTTAGAAAATGGTTATGAGTGTGTGAAATTATGAAACCTATTATAAGGGTGTCGAGTCATATCTAGTTTACAACCCCTTTTTATTTTGCAAGCTCAAATTGAAGGGCCACATGTGAAGCTGCAATAGTGTGAAATACCTCAAGTGTCAATGTATCAACTTTTTTGACTTTCATAAACCACCTTGCCTCGATGGAGGAAAATTGGCATATTTTCATTGTATTGCACACAAACATCATATTGCAAGCTCAAAACAATCGATTTTCTTTAAAATGCAAGCTTGTGATAAATTTCCATGTGTAAAGTACACCATTCACTCTTGAGGAGATTGAGTGACTCATCATCAACAAATGGTGCCATTATATTGGATCATCTTTTCAAGCTTATTGTGGGTGTTAAAATGTGTTTTATATTAAGCTCGTGACATTGTGATGATTCACCATGTGGAGCCTAGTCAATATGGGCATAGTTTTCATCCCAACAGCTAAATTGGGCACAATAGACCTTTAGCTCTTCTCTCATCTTGATGATGGATCACGGAGTGTGATCTGAAACATCGATGCAAAAATTCTCACACAATCAAAGCCAAAAATCATTGCAAAGAACATTATGGATTGTGGAAACTTGATATCTTTAAACAATAGACCTTATTTATCGCAAGTTTCAATAATAACATTTAATCTTCAACATGTGAGTACACTATAGAATGCCACATCAGCCTAATATTTCCATATCGTGGGATTTCAAAGCCTATTAATATTTGAACCCGTGATAAATCACAAAATTTATTACTATTCTTATAAGGGCTATAGTGGTGATGAAAGGAACATCTTATCAGGGTATTTAAGATAAAATATTTTCAAATATAAAGGTACTACGATGGTCTTGGATCTACTCTAACCAAAGGAGATGTATAGTTATAATTTAAAATTTTCAAAATGGTTGTGTGCAAATAGATGGTTTGCATGTATGGGATTTAATGGTAAAATCTTCTACTATCTACAAGTTTTCCTTTAATTTTTGACATAAATAAATTAATTTGATTTTGTTGAAGAATGTAAAGGAAATTTGTATAAATAATTTCTAGGATTTTAAGTGTTAAGCATTTATAAAGGAATTTTTAGGTTTTTCATGAGTGCTACAATTACAAAATTCTTGGCCTAGTTTTAAATTTTATTTCTAAAAGGGATAATTTAGGTGTTCTATGGTTTTAATTATCGAAAAGGATTTGTCAAAGGAGTTTGAGTGTGATAAATTCCTTGAGTAACTATAAAATTTTCAAATCTTTTAGGAACACTAGTTTTAAAATTAAAAATAAAAACACTAACCCTACCAAAACAGTTGAAACATCTAAGGGAGTCAAAAGGGGTTTAGATGAAGATGTTGATCACTCAACTACAGGGTTCTTCTAAAAGGAAAAGGCATGCCTAGGGGGAATTTTTTTTAGATAGAATTATTAACAAGAATGAAAGATTTAGGGATGCAATGATCCCTATTTATGGACATAACCTATTCAAATTGAACTTTAATAGGTGCATGTCATCCAAGCCTATTATTAATATTTGGAGACTATTTCTAGGTAGGCTTTTAATGAACAATATATTTATAAATTTGATCTAATTAAGGCATTATAAAAATGTTATATCCTCGAAAGAAAGGCTATCTTTAATAAGGTGTTGGAAATTGGAAAATTGTCATTGATGTCAACATTTACATCAGTGTTGGAAAGTAGAAGATTGTTATTGATATTATTATTTTCTCTGGTAATAATGGTTTGAGCTATGCTTATCTGGTATTGGAAGTCTATTGATTTGGTATTTGGTGTGGATTATATTATTTTGTATGATTCGTTCAGAAGCTCTAATAATATGTTTTATCTCGACATCATTTGCAGATCTAGTAAGAAGATTTCAGGTGACTTGGTCATACAATTGAAAAGATACAGTTAACAGTAGATTGGTACATAGTTCTTTTTCTACATACAAGTTCAATGTGTCGATTCTTTGGTCTGTATTCGATCTACAAAGAATGATATCAATATAGGATTTTGTACATTGATTCGTAACTATGAGATTCATCTTACCACAAAGTTTTGTGATGATATGGGTGTAGATACCAAAAATTGGTCTAGGCTTGCGAATAACACTTTCGACATAATCTTCTAATATCCATGGTCATGATTAAATAATGTTAATTATTTAATTACCCTTTCTAATACATATTTCCTCTATTAATTAAATACCTCTTTTAATTAATTCATTAATTCATTATGACCTTATTCAACTTTGATTAATTAAATAAAGCATGTTTATTTAATTATGTCACTAAGTAATTAATTCTTCTTTATAAATTAAATATTTATTATTTAATTACCCAATTTAACCTCGTCAACTATAATTAAATATTTGTTATTTAATTATTCATTTTAACCTTTTCAACAGTCAATTAAATAAATTAACATTATTTATTTAAATAAATCATTTCATTTTCAAATGTTGAATTAAATTAACAATTAATTCATAATTAAATATTTATGTCACATTCTTTTGTCATTTAGTTGACTAATTATTCACTTTCCATCTAACTCGAGATCTATTCTAATCTGCCAGTTATCTCCGGATTCACTATTTGATCGTCTCTGTGGGGAGACTCTCTGTCACAACTAGTTAGTTAACTAGTTCTAACTCATATGCATGAATGCATTTATTAATTAAATATCGTTAATTAATTAATTAATTCATGTATGCATTCAAACTCTTTATTCTTCGACTTCTAACTTTGTCTTTTTCATCCAAAGTCTATTTCTTCTATTTTCGAAGACTCTCAACTGAAGATTAAGATCTTGAACTCTTGTTCTTTATATTTTTGAACAGTCCTGACACAAGATTAAGTTATCATTCTAATTTAATCTTTATCCTTTAGAATTTCCTAAATCATGTTCTATCTGACACATAACTCACATCGCATGGCATTCATCAATCTCGATCGTTGATCTATCTTTTGAATCTGAGCCGATCATTCCAAAACCCAAAATCTATAAAAAGGCCTGTCATTATCATTATTTCTCCTCCCGAAATCAATAATTTTGAGAAGAAACAAGAATCTTTGATATTTTTCTTAGACACTCGACAAGGTTATGCTTGCATCAAACATAGAAATCTGAGGGCAAGAATATTGATATAGCAAAATGGAGAAGGGAAATCGAGATAATTCGAAGAAGTGGACGCATATTCGGTGAGATCTTTTCAATTACTTGTTTTATTTGCTTATGTTCATTTACTTCATTCTTTGTTGTTTTGATTTAGATTATTTTTTAGATTAGAGTTGATCGTTTTAATCTATGGAGCTATAGAATTAATCCAAAAAATCTACATTACATTTGAACCCGACGTGAACTGAGCTTCAAATTCATGCATTTTTGTTTTCGTTTTCCATTTTTATTTTACAGATTAGCGTACGACACATCACATCTGTTCGACAAAAAGACATGTCTATATTCATGATCCGCATCAGAGACATCACACAATGCATCTATCATTCTGCACCGCATTCGCTTGTCAACATCGCGACACATCCGTGGCTTGAAAAACCGCATATGCCTGGTAATAGTTTTTTTCAGTTTTTTATTCACTTTCGTACATTCGCATCTTCATTATTCATTTTTGTGTCATTTCATTTTTTAGCTAATTTTTGTTTGTAGCTATGTTAGAGGAATAACTTAGTTTTTGCAGGATGAAGCAAAGAAGACCAATTAAAAAAACAAAAAACATTTTTTTCTGCAGGACGAAAGCCGAAGACACAAAAGGAAACTACTAATCAATTTGCATGTAGGACCATAATGAACAATAATTTTTTCTTTTTAATTTCATTTTAGAAGCTTTTTGTTTGGTAGTGTAGAATTTTTTTGTTTGGGCTTAAAAAGAATCAATGTATTTCATGTTTGTTCATGTTAGTCTAGAACTTAGATTTGGTATACCGAAGTATCCTCTCCCCTTGCGCATTCGTGTGATCTTGGGTGCAAAAGAAACGGTTACTAACTCTAGAACTTGGGCCTGTCTTGGTGGGAAAAAGTACTCACCCAAAGATGACTCAAAACCGGTGATGCACTTATCGCGAGTGACTCCCAATCGGTATAGAAATCTTAATACTCGAGGAAAACTCAGTAATATGAGGATCCCAACGGACCAACAATTGACTCCCCAAGTACCCTTATGATGTGTTAAAAACTGCAGAGCGTAACCTCTGAAGAACTGGGATGATAATTCCTCTTGCATGGCTCTTCTAAACGGGTGCTCGAATTACCCACTTGTTGTAGTTCTACCAAAATCCTACCTATTTGCTGGTGCAGCAAATTCGGACCTATGAAGTCGTCTTACATACTTACGGTTCATGTGTAGAGATGAAATGTATGCCATGGGAGTTTCATGGGTAGAGTAGCTTGGCTTCCCTCTATAAGTGAGTGTTGTGGAGGGGAGCCAGTGGGATCAAGCTACTAGTCATCCGCCATGAATATGTGTAGCTAGATTTATCCAAGTAAGAACTCAACAAGTATTGTCCAAAATAGCCTAGGTTGTAAATGTTCTCTGATTTTAACAGATCTATCATTACAAAACTGAAAACACATTGTCTTATGTGCTTGTTATTGTTGTATTCGTCAAAAAACTTGATCATTAAATGAAGTTAGTTGAAACATCATTTCCAAAAAACTACAAATGTTAAAACAGATTCACAACTGTCATTTTTCGAGTCGCATCCGTGTTAGCAAGTCACAACTGTTAGGTTAATCACCGCATGTGTCTATCAGCAAAAGTCCAATTTCACACAGTTTAGATATTTCAGGCTGCAACTATCAAATTTTGAGTCGCATGTGTAATTGCAACCTGCATCTATCAAATAGAGAACCACAACTATCTATCAACAAGTTTAGGTTCATGAAATCTATATTTTGAGTCACAACTATCAAACCTTAAACCACATTTGTCCATGAGTCAAAATTTCCTATTGTCATCCGAAACCTATTTTTAGTCAAATCACCGCATTTTGCAACCTAAAACGCATCTGTCAAAAATAGGACCACAACTGATTAGGTGAACCACATTTGACTGTCAACAAAAAACTGAAAAAACTATAAAATCGAGTCCAAGGAAACTATCCTTTTTATTTCTATTTCCCACGGGCAACCTTGGATAGAAACTGAATTTTTTTCAAAAAAAACTTGCATTATTAGGTGTCATATACGTCATAGCACTAGTCATCCTAAGTTGCATACATTTAGACACTTCCTAGGAGACTGCATATAGTAGAGTAAAACAACTTCCCACATCATTGGGTATGTTCACATTCCAATTTGTCCTCATTATTGAACCTAGTCACTTTGATCCTACCAGTGAATCTTTCCAGCTCAACAGTCTAGTTTAGGAATTTCACTTCATCAACTATCTTTGTCCTACAATCAAGTTCCTTGGTCAAGTCAAATCATTTCTGGGAGTTATTCCATAGGTGGTAGGTTGTACCTCATCTTAGAATTATTTACCATCATATTCTACCCAAGATTTTGCATATTATCCATCCTAGCATACGTCATCTTAGTATATGCCATTTTAAAAAGATTTATCAACGTCCATTATATTAAGAAAAATCCAAAAAAAACCATAGGAATAGGACATATCAGGTTTGAGATATAGTCTGCATTACCCCCTTTTGAGAAACTTTTTCATGGTTTAAACAATGTCCCAACAGAAACTTAGAACAATGTCGGATCCTAACGAATTTGTCAATCCTTTTGGAACTCAACCACCAAGGAAAGAAATACCACACAGACCTTTACTTGAAAAATACATCACTAGAGATGTATAGGGATAAAATTTTACCGAAGACATAGAAGCTGGAGTACAAGACCCTGAGTTTGCATCCTTTATGGATTAGTGTTTGGAAAATGACCCCCAATGATATCTAGCAAAATTTCTAGTAGAAGGTGCCACACTACCACCAATATTTGATGTTCACACTTTGAAAGCTACATCTACTCAACCAACACAAACTATCACATCAAGTGTGTCTATTCCCCAAGTTACCGCAACAATACCAACTGATATACCAACTCAAACATTGTCAATTGTAAACACAACCCCTTTCAACATAACACAAGGTTTACAATTCACTACGGGGGCAATCTCATCAAACCCCTTTGGCACAAACACTATTGGTAAGAGGTCCAAAGTTGACACAAACATGACCATACGGATTACGCAGAACATTTCGACGGGTAATATTCCCACACCAAACAAGAACATTCTGACAGGAAATATTCCTACACCAAACCAAAACATTCTGAAGAAATATCCCTACGCCAAATCAAAACATTTTGACCAGATATACTCCCCCACCAATTCAGAACATTCAACCAGGATACATTCCTTCTCCAAATCACAACCCGTCATAGAACACAACATTTCAGAACACCTACATTGACCCAAACAACACAAACAACATGTCCTTGACACAAGTAGATGTTCTACAAAACCAAATGCAAATGCTTCAACAACAGATGGACAACATGTCTATGTCAGGCAAACATACTATCTCAGCACCATATCTATATCCATGTCCTTTTGACAAGGCACTATACATGACACCCTTCCCCCAATGATACATTATACCAAATTTGCCTAAGTATAATGGGAGGAGGAATCATTTAGAACACATAAGAGAATTATCTATGACAGGTATGGACATATCATATGACCCCACATACTTGATGAGACTATTTTCGTGAACCCTTGTCGGGATAGCAATGGAATGGTTCTCTAAATTACCATATGGTATATGATCCTGGGGAGAATTAGTTAAGAAGTTTGTCAAACACTTTGCCTTTAACATAGAAAATGAAGTAAAAATAGCTACCTTGTGTCACACAATGCAAGAAGATGGAAAATTTTTTACCACTTTCTTCCAGAGATGGAGAAGTTTAGCTAGCAGATGTCCAGTTGAAATATCGGAAAAACAAAAAGTCACGATTTTCCTTGAAAAGATCAATCCAAAACTAGAAGGTGACTTGAGGGTACATTGTTGTACCTCATTCCTAAACTTGGTACAAAATGGAATCATCCTTGAAAAAGGCCTTATTGACCAAGGAGAAATAAAAGTACCAGGCAGCGACCCAGTCATCCAACATCAAAATCTTCCCAATGATAGAAACAAGTTCTAGTGTAGAAAAAAAAAAGTTACCAATGATGGTGTTGTCGACGCTAAGACCATACATACGGGACTAGTCATCACACTTAGAAGTTACAATCCCAATCAGGATGTGACAAACAGTCTAGATCAAATAGCTAATTTTGTCCAAAATTCACAACAACAACACCCACAAAGGCGATTTCCTAAATGTGAATTTACCCCTTTGGGGCAGCCAGTCAAGACAATCTTCAAAGAGTTGATTAAACATGATCTCATAAAACCATTGGAACCAAGAGAATACAATCTTGGATAATTTAAACCTTCATGGTGGGATGATAATGCCTATTGTGAATATCATCGGACAAAAGGACACAACCTACAACAATGTTGACAACTAAAAAATATCATACAAGACTTTGTTGAAGACGAAACCATCGAGGTAAATGGGCAGAAACATACCAAGAACGTTGATCATAAGGTTTTCACTGACCCCTTACATGACCACACGAAAGGAAAAGCCTCCAGTTGGGGACCCAAGAATGCTCCATCAACCAATTATAGAAATACCAAGTATGACTATGGTAAAGGTATCATCATAAACCACCTTCGAGCTACAAATGAAAATGTCAATACCATCACATCAAGAAACATTATGAATGCATTGTAAATACACACAAAACCAAGATAAATCTTCCAAGTCCTTCTTCTGAGCCTCCTACACAGTACTCCAAGTCAGTACAATCTTCTTGAATAACTAAGCAAGACCCTAGCATAGATATCCATTTTGGAACTGTTGACTTTGTCCCCCGATCATCGAGCAATTCTCGACAAAGCCTTACAGAACACGACTATCCCTACCAACTTAGATGTCAATCATTTTGAGGAAATGGTAGGATATTTAACTAACTCCCATCATGCTACATTTCCTCAAAAGGATTACTCGATAGAAAAGATCGATCATAATGACCCATTACATCTTGAAGTCCTAGTCCATCAAACCAAAGCTAGATGAGTCTTGGTAGATGGAGGAGTAGGTTCGAACCTGTGTACCCAAAAATTGGTTAAGGCATTAGGATTCTCAGAAGCATGTGTGGACACCTCTACGAGCATAGTAATCAAGGCTTATGATGATGACGAAAGATCATCCAAAGGAGTTGTCACACTCCCAATCAGAATTGGCCCGACAGTTATGAACACCAGCTTCCAAGTCTTAGATCTCACCCTTCCATATAGCCTATTGTTAGGTAGACCTTGCATACATGCAATGAAATTTTTACCTTCCACATATCACCAATGTCTCGAATTTCCATATAATGGCACCGAGATTACAATTGATGGTGATCCACATCTATTTCAATATTGTACTAGCCTAAGGGAAATTCCACAACGTCAGGTTCTTGTTAATCAACAAGCTTCATCATCCACTTTATCCCTATATGTTGACCCATCACATCTCATCAAGTCCATTTCATTAAAACCACCACCATCCACTCCCAAAGTTGAGATCCAAGACAAAGGCTGTGGAGAGTATCATATGAAGGCATCTTACTGCATCAGTCAGCTAGTTCCACCCAAGGCATATGGTTTACCCCTGGAAGATAGAAGACAATCTGTGGTCGCATTTCATGTTCCCCCTACAATGACATTAACCAAATGGGGAGAGTTAAGTGAAGAAATTGTGGATCAAGAAGATATTACTTCTTGGTTATACTAGGACGACAATGAATACCCCTCACCGTCTATTCAGATAGCTAAAGATCAATATGGAAAAGGCTTTAAGATAATGCAAATAAAAGGCTATGACGAACATAGTGGGTTAGGACTACATCAAACTAGAAGGAAAAAACCTATCATTGTCTCACCATGACCGAAAAACCTAGGGCTAGGGTTTCAACTGCTTAGAATTGGGTTTCCTAGTACTGCATCACCATTTCAAGAGGAGGTAAGTGATTATGAATACATCAAGATATCTCACCAACCACTTGGCCCATTTTACGATGAATCCCCTGACTCAAGCGATTATGAATGGGATTTCCTTTCCTCAACCAACACCATGAACCTAGATAATTTGTTTGGAGAACTAGATAAAATGATAAAATCTGTACCAAATCCATCTAGTCCTCGTAATATCAAGTCCTTGACCAAAGAAGAATGGCTTAAGCACTATTATTAGGAAACCCTTGATCATGCATCTTGGGCACCTGATGAACCATCTTCTGACGACCTAGCCATTACAATAGTCTTGCATTAGAAGTTATCTACCCATAAGAAAAAGAACAAGGAGTTAGTCCAAAAATTTTGTGACCATGTCAACCATTCTATATTCACCTTGTCAACCACCACATTTGAAAACTCTGATGATGACATGCCTCTCATATATCCCCAACTTATCAACTGGGATCAACAAGGTACACCTATCTTAGGCGTATTCAAGAATGACGAAGCAATGGCTGAGTTCATGGGACTTCAAGAAGGCATTCCTAGAGGGCATCATAAGGCTAGTTTCACCATAGACTTGGATGACAAAGCATATTTTGGGGATTCTATTTACACCTCTAGTTGCAAAAGTGAAGATGAAAAGAATAATGATCAAAAAGAGAAAAATTACAAGTCCCTAGGTGAAAATAGAAAGGCACCTTTGGACGAAGAAAAAGTAAAAATAAAGGACATATCTGAGGGCGAAAACCTCTCTCAGGCACCCAAGGATAGAGGTTTAAACATTCTCCTAGTTGCATAAGAACAATCACTGATGTTAGTGGAAGAGTCTGTTGCAGTCAACATAAATACAGAAGAAAACCCTCGAATGGTATATTTTGTAGCATCATTGACAAAGATAGAACAACCTGAGTTTAAGGACTTCTTCACAAAGAGATAGATAAACTTTGCATGGTCATATGCAAACATGCCTGGGCTGAATCCACACCTTATATTGCACCACCTACCATTATAGCCAGGTATTAAGCCAGTCAAACAGAAGTTGAGGAAAATGCATCCACAAATTGCTCTATTGGTTAAGGAAGAACTCAAGAAACTTTTGGATGTTGGATTCATAAGATCCATAGATTATGCTGACTAGATTTCAAATCTTGTACCAGTGACTAAACTAACTTGGGGAATTCACATTTTTACAAACTTTAGAGACATCAACAAGGCATCTCCTAAGGATGATTTCCCTTTTCCGAATATTGACATGATAGTAGACCTTGCAGTATGATACTAGATTTTATCCCTTATGGATGTTTTCTCTGGATATAACCAAATCAAAATTGCAGCTGAAGATCAACACAAGACAACTTTCACGTGTCTGTGGGGAACATACTGTTGGAATGTTATGCCTTTTGGCCTTAAGAATGTAGGAGCTACTTATCAAAGGGAAATGACTAATATTTTTCATAAATTTGTACATACTTTCATGGAAGATTATGTTGATGAAATTATAGCTAAATCAGTAACAAGGGCAGATCATTTGAACGTTCTAGACAAGATATTCCAGAGGCTAGAGAATTACAACGTTAGACTAAATCCAAAGAAATGTGTTTTTGGAGTGAAATCAGGGAAACTTCTAGGTTACATCATCTCTAGAAGAGGAATTGAAGTAGATCCAGAGAATGTAAAAGAAATTGTAGAAATGCCTTCCCCAGTCAGTATTGGTCAACTAAGAACACTACAGGGAAGATTACAATCTATCTGACATTTCATTGTACAACTAGTAGACAAAATACACCCATTTCAACATCTACTCAAGAAAGGAGTACCATTTTGTATGGACACCTAAATGTCAGGAAGCTTTCCAATAGATTAAGGATTACCTACTCACCCCGCCAGTATTGATGCCACCTACAGATGGAAAACCTTTGATACTATACATTTCAACAACTCAATCGGTATTAGGAGCCCTTCTCGCACAAAATGATGATCAAGGTCATGAAAGGGCATTGTATTACATCATTCATACCTTGGTAGGATATGAATTGAATTACAACAACATAGAACGTGCCCGTCTTGCGGTAGTCTTCACTATTCCAAAATTTTGGCACTATATGCTCAATCGCTAAATCATGTTGGTTGCAAAGATTGATCCCCTCAAATATCTCCTAAGTAAAGCAGCATTAATAGGCCGATTGGCTAAATGGGTTATGATACTTAGTGAGTATGACATCCAGTATGTGGAGAGGAAGGCTATAAAAGGACAAGTGATTGCAGATTAGTTAGCAAATGCACCCATGAAGGCAGACCATCCTTTAGTGGCAGATTTTTGAGATGAATTTATCTTCAACATTGACACAGGAACCAAATGGAAATTATACTTTGACGGATCACATAAAAATCATGGTTTAGGAGTAAGTATACTGTTTGTTACACCTCAGGGCGATATGATTCCAAAATCATTTAGAATTGCTTTCCCTTGTACCAACAACATAGCAGAGTATGAAGCCTTAGTGACAGGATTAAGAATTGCAACCCAATGGAAGATTAAGAGTCTACATGTTTGTAGAGATTCTCAGCAAGTAGTCCGACAAGTAAATGATGATTACGAGACTAAGGATGTGAAACTTGCTCCCTACAAGTGCATGGCCGATAGTTTCAAGCAATAATTTGATGAGATCACCTTTCAACAGGTACCACGTATTCAAAACAGGACAACAAATGCTATGGCAACCGTGGGTTCCTTACTGGATATTCCTATCAATGTGCCTAAGTTTGATTTTTTGGTTGAACAATTGTTGGTCCCTACCTATGATATCCCCGATTCTATGATTGTGTGTACAATTGTTGGTCCCACTTCCCCTTGGTACAAGGATGTATATGACTATCTAAATTCCTAGACCTTAGCTGTAGACCTGTCAAATAAGTAGTGTAGAACCTTTGTCTGTAAGTCAGCTAAATACACCATCATCGAAGATAACCTGTATATACATACCTTAGATAATTCCCTAATGAGATGTCTCAATGTTGAAGAAGCACAAAAAACCTTATGAGCGGTGCATGAGGGTATATGTGGTTCCCATTCTAGTGGTCCTACTCTAGCCCACAAGATTATGAGATTAGGTTATTATTGGCCTACAATGGAAAAAGACTCAAACATATTTGTTAAGAAATGTAGATAGTGTCAGATACATGGAGATTTGATAAGAGTACCAGCACAGGAGCTTCGTCCGATTACTTCACCATGGCCCTTTACCCAATGGGGACTTGACCTTATAGGTAAGATACACCCTCCATCATTCAACGACCATAAATTCATCATAACCGCAACCGAATACTTCACCGAATGGATTGAAGCTATTCCCATGACCTACATCACCAACATGCAAATATCCAAGTTTATCCTAAACTATATCTTTTTTGGTATGGTGTACCCCAATCCATTATCACAAAAAATGACCATCCATTCAAAAACCAAGAAGTTTTCCACCTATGTGAAGAATTCCACATCCAACATCATTTTTCCACACCATATTACCCACAAGGTAATGGCCAAGCTGAGGCATCTAATAAAACCATTGTCAGAATCCTCAAGAATACTGTCAATGATGCTGGCCGTGACTGGCACCTACAACTTAACCCTTCCTTATGGGCTTATCATACTAGCATCCGTACTCCCACCGATGCCACTCCATATTCCCTAGTATTCGGCTCTGAAGCTATTTTACCTATTGAGATTGAAATTCCTCCCCTGAGGGTATCCTTGAAGGGTCATATTAACGATAAAGAATATCGTGTATCCTGACTGCAAGAGCTTGAATTACTGGATGAACGAAGACAAAAAGCACTAGATCATTTGCAAGAATATCAAAATCACCTTCGTCATAGCTATAATAGGAAAGTTATAAATAGACACTTTGACATTGGTGACCTAGTTTTAATGGAGAATCCCAAGAATCAAGCTAAACGAGAAAAGGTAGGAAAGTTTGAACCTAATTGGTTAGGGCCTTATATAGTCACAAAAGCATTTGGATCAAGTGTGTATCAACTCTCTACCCCTGAAGGTGAACCACTTTTGTCACCAATCAACAACCTTCATCTGAAGAGGTTTTATGTGTAGCTTCTGAGAATCTATGTCTTAACCGAGAAAATACAAAAAAAATATAGAAAAAACAAAAAAATGGTTACCTTGATGAAAACGTGGTAAACAGGCGTCTTTGTAACACCAATTTTTTTTTTTGGAAAACCAATAAAAAAAAGAAAAGAAAAGTAAAGTGAAATAATCCATCCAATAGTGAAAAACACTTTGGTGGCGCTATGGATAAGTACCGTGGTGAAACCCTAGCAAACAGGCGACATGTGTAGTCAACTTTGCTCCTTCATCTACCATTATTCCAATCAGACTTTTCACCATCACTCGTAATAAATGGTTGTCTTATCCATAATTTGAAACGACTAACATCAAGTCCTTTCCGTCACATCACCTATTCCATCCCAAATGTCTTATTCCCGACTGGGGGAAAATCCTTATTTTGTGTCATATGGACCTTGTACATAGCATTACACCATCGGAAAATATCCTAAAAAAATCCAAAAAAATCAAAACATGTCAGAAAATCCCAAAAACAAAGTCAAGTCAGTCATGTTAAGTCAGTTGTACACATAGTCAAACTACGTTGCCTCTGCGACTGGATTTAGGCAAGGCCATCTGTCGATGTGCCCTCGAGGCATTAGGTTTGTCATGTCTCATAGACATAAAGTAATGACTCTTTGTACATTCAAAGTCATTGGTCATATCGAACTACGAGGTCTCTGCATGTACAACATAAACAAGGCTAATCAATTGATAAGCTCCCGAGACAACACTAGGTCAGTTCAATAGGGTTTATCACATTCAATATCACACATGTTGCATGCCATCAACTTAAGTACATATGTTCATTTAGATATGTCAGTTAAAGTTGTGTCGAACCACGAGGTCTCTACGTGTACAATGTAGGAAAGACTAATCGAGGAGCCCTCAAGCCTGAATTAGGTTAGTCCTTTAGGGTGCATCATCTCAGGTCATACATTATCAATAAACACACAAACTCCTAACAATCAAGACATCAAAACAATTCATGTATTAGCAAGGCAAGTATCTCAACACTGTCATCAAGTCAAAATCAGACACATTATCAGAATGATCAACTTATATCTTAATCAAGATATGTCTTTCTTGTCAACGAACATCGTCAAATTGTCATAGCCTCATGTAGCTTGTCGCATCAATGTCACCAGGCTCCAACATCTTATAGAACAAGTGTCTTTCTGAAACCAGGCTTTGTCATGCCTTATACAGATAGTCACCAAGTCGAAACCAGACTCAACATCTTATGTGGTATGTGTCATCCCTCACATTAAGCTATGTCAAATATCAACCAATCCCACAAGATCAAGTTTTGGTGAATACATTTATTTGGCTTTATGAATTTATATCTTATTTTTTCTTATCTTTTAATCGGTTTGTGCAAAAGTCTTGTTACTAGCTTTCTCAAGGATATCCCTTGAGGGATTTAGAGAAGCAAGGATGTCTCAGGACTCTTTTTCTTTGACTACTATTTGTCAATTGTCTTTTAAATTTTGAATTTTGAATCATGTTACTAGTTTCCTCAAGGATGTCCTATCAAGGATTTAGAGGAGCAATGATGTATCATGATCCGTCTTTTATTTTTCTACTGTCTGTGGTTTTTCTAAATGAAAATGACTGGGGCAATCTTGTCCTTAGTTTGCGTTATGACATTCCTTGTCTACGACTGCCTATTTTTCATAGATGGATGAATTTCTACACTATGGTCTATCTCATATCATGGTGTGTACTATCCATTTGTGTCAGTCTCACCGAGTGATGATAAAATTGCAAGCATAGCGTATATGGAAAAATATCGAAGATCATTTATTTTCTTTTTTTCAATCATCCTTCTTCGTTGTTTCTTACCAACATTCTATAATCATTCATATTATAAAATTATCTTGTCCAACATAATGATAGAGTCCTATGACACAAAAAAAAAATTAGATCATTTGCATATGCATACATTCTATAAGCATTTCATACAGTTACATTACATTTCATACATATAGGAGCATTACTATCTTCATTGCATGTACATAAAACCATCACATGTAAATCTCATCATATAGTACACTACATACATCATAAATAAAGACATCATAACATCATAGATAGCATAAACACATCCATCATCATGTAGAAACATTCATTCATAACACATATACATACATCATCTAGGAAACATAATCATATAGAAACAATGCATTATGAAAATAGAATTGCATATCATATAGAAGCCGCCAAAAAATCATATATATATATATTGCTCAAAATAATGTGTCACAGTACAATATTAGAGTGTATCCATAAATAAAAATGAGCTTGCAGGGTCTCTGATCATAATACAATGTATACATGTCCAACAATTATCACCGTGTCCCATTACCACTACTGCCATGTGGTGAAGGTGGAGGAAATTTCCTCAGAGGTACCCTTTGTGAGGTGGAAGGCCTATCATAAGGACCTGATCTTGGTGGACCTGCCAAACCCTCTGTACTCTGAGTCCTAGTCTGAATCCTACTCTGTGACCTATGGTTGCGAACCTCTGAAAAGCTAGGAGCTCATCTCTCTACTAGTACCACTGAATTATATAGATCCCTATAGTAAGTAGCTCTCTCTACTACTCTGACTCACTCTCGTACCATACCATCAGAAGAAGTGCCACTGCACAGGCATCTAACCTCTGTGTACTATTGCTCTGTCTCCTATCATCGAGCTATGGCCTGATCTCTCTCCATCAGAGCACTGTCCCTCTCTATCTGCAAAGCATCTTGCTCTGCTATCACCAGTCTCAACCTCTCCTCCAAAGCCTCCCTATCACTCTCTCTAGGGGCATCATCCTCCCATCTCCCCTCCATAATCTGATCTCAGAGCTCTCTCTCCTACTCCTCCATGGGTACCTCCTCCTCTACATCATCCTCCCCATAGCTTGCCAGAATACTAAGAGGATCAATCTCCATATCACTCTCCTCATCCTCTGCAATGTCCTCTCTGCCAATATCCACATCAGAATAATCCTTTGCAACTACCTCCTCGGCAACATGCTCATCCCCGACCTATGCATCTACGCCACCTCCAATGTCTAACATCGGTACATCCTTTTCCCCTGCCTCTTGAATAGGTGAAATTCTACCTACTTGACTCCATCTCCACCCTCTCCATCCTCATCTCCCACCTGTGCCACCACCAGCTCCTCTTCCATCATCATCACCACCCCTACCTCCACCCCTGCCACCACCTCTACCCCTACGCCGCCCTCTCAGACCTGTGCCTCATCTCTCAACTGGTGTTGGTTGGTCTAGATCTATATAAGGAATTAGGCGATGCTCTACCCACCATGTGTCATATGCAGCTGTAGTCCCTGGATCCGTTGCTCCATCTCTCCATCCCCACTGTACTGGTTGTAATGCCCGAATCTCTTCCTTTGTAGTAGCTACTAGAATCATTGGCCCCCAGTAAGGAACCTCTCTAGAAGATCGATCAAACTCTACTCTACCTCGAGGATCATACTGAACCTCTCCGAACTATCTCAACACCCAATCAGGAAAATGTCTGTCAATGATGTGAACGCTCAAAACAGTCCTACCAATCAGGTACTGTGTCTGTCTGCAAAATGGTAAATGTTTATCCTCATCTACCCATCTCTCATAGTCCATGTATGGCCTCCAAGTGAACTGGTCCAATGTATCTAGTGCATGTCTCCAAAATCCCGTATCTCCCAAATGGCTCTGAGTAATGTTTCTCGTATACCGGAAAATATATGGAGATCTAGCCTCCTACTCTATAGTAACTGGAGGAAAAAACAAAACTATCCTCTCCCACACCCAAACCATTAGAAGAGTAGTACCATAGCTCATAGACTGTGCGTCTCTATACACTATGCCATGTAAATGGAAGTATAACATGCCCAATAAACACGGACCCCAGGCATACACAATCTCTCTCTCTAATTTGCCTACTAACATCTCTCCCCACCCGACAAGAAAACCATGACCCCATCGATCTAGAAGGACTATACCCCCTATCAATGTACATAAAGTATAGTCAATCCTCTCATACCTGTCCACCAAAACCTACCATCTAATCTCATAGTGCTCTATACCTAGACTCCTAATATCATCATACTGATAGAATCTCACAAGCTCATTGAATCCACACTGGGTATCATACGTCACCCACTCTCCTTTGATAGGTAGTCTCGAAATCCTATAAACATCCTCTAGAGTGACCGTAGCCTCCCCAGTCGGAAAATGAATTGATGAAGTCTCTGAATTCCATCACTCACACAATGCGGTAAGCATGCCTTTGTTTGCATGAATCGTGGGCATCACAAGCACATGATGAAGACCAAGTATCCACAATAGCCATGTCTCCACACTAACCAAATGGTCTCTCAGATCGAAGGTATCAAGCCGTGAATCCTGAGTATAGATAAGATCTAACACAACTTGCATTTCAACCATGATGTCAAATTTTTCAAGTTTTAATTAGAAAGTTTTTCAAAAACAATTAACCAGCCAAATGCGGCTCACTATAGCAAATGCGGTGCATTCATACAAATGAGTTGCAACACAAAGCATTTGTGTCACATATTTCATATGTGTTGCACAAATCCATTCCACTTTCTAACTATTGCAAATGCGTCTCAAAAATTCAAATGCGGTGCATTGTTTTTAAACAATCTACCTAATGCATATGTGTTGATCTCAAAAGACCACATTTGAAATTTAAACTTTGGGTGCCTAAAACTACGTGCAAAAAAAAAATTCAAGAGCTTGTTTTAGGGTACATACCGGTGGTCCTACATTAGCTGGCCGTTTGAAGGTTCGGATCCGCTATCCGCAATGCAAAACATGGGGAATGGGAGCCATTTTCGTCTGATAATCAGAGCAAATTTCTCAGTTCTTCAACGCTTCTGGGTGCAAATGAATTAGTTTTCAACCTAATTTCCATTTATACCTAGGGTTTGGGTAGCATTTCTTCTGACCTTTTCTATTGGTCGCGTAAACTTTCAACTTCTACTGACCCGTACATGTACCTAAGACTCCCAATTTCAATTTCGTCAACTCCATAGCATTTCTGATTATCATTTTGACTTATCGAGAATATCTCCTAAATTTTTTTGAAATTTTTCACAAATTTGTAAATTTTCCCGAGGGGGCATACCCTAACTTGTTTCATGCTGGGGCATGATTGGGGCATATTTTCTTTGACATAACACCAAAATGACATTGTATCAAAGAGGGACAAATTGTAGACACCAAAAATTGGTCTAGGCCTGTGAGTACCACTTTCGACATAATTTTCTAATATCCATGGTCATGATTAAATAATGTTAATTATTTAATTACCCTTTCTTATACATATTTCCTCTATTAATTAAATACCTCTTTTAATTAATTCATTATGACCTTATTCAACTTTGATTAATTAAATAAAGCATGTTTATTTAATTATGTCACTAACTAATTAATTCTTCTTTCTAAATTGATATTTATTATTTAGTTAACCCCCTTTATCATGTTTCAAATATAATTAAATATTTATTATTTAATTACCCAATTTAACCTCTTCAACTATAATTAAATATTTATTATTTAATTATTCAATTTAACCTTTTCAACAGTCAATTAAATAAATTAACATTATTTATGTAATTAAATCATTTCATTTTTGAATGTTGAATTAAATTAACATTTAATTCATAATTAAATATTTATGTCACATTCTTTTGTCATTCAGTTGACTAATTATTCACTCGCCATCTGACTCGAGATCTATTCTAATCTGCCAGTTATCTTCAAATTCACTATCTGATCGTCTCTGCGAGGAGACTCTCTATCAAAACTAGTCAGTTAACTAGTTCTAACTCATATGCATGAATGCGTTTATTAATTAAATATCATTAATTAATTAATTAATTCATGTATGCATTCAAACTCTGTATTCTTCAAGTTCTAACTTTTTCTTTTTCAATTAGAGTCTATTTCTTCTATTTTCGAAGACTCTCAACTGAAGATTAAGATCTTGAAATCTTGTTCTTTCTATTTTCGAATAGTCCTGACACAAGATTAAGTTATCATTCCAATTTAATCTTTATCCTGGAGAATTTCCTAACTCATGTTGTATTTGACACAGAACTCACATTGTATGACATTCATCAATCTAGATCATTGATTTCTCTTTCGAATCTGAGCCGATCATTCAAAAACCCAAAATCTATAAAAAGTTATGTCATTATCATTATTCCTCCTCTTGAAATCAATACTTTTGAGAAGAAACAAGAATCTTCGATATTTTTCTTAGACACTTGACGAGGTTATTCTTGCATCAAACACAAAAATCTAAGGGCGAGAATACTAATACAACAAAATCGAGAAGGGCAATCGAGATAATTCGAAGAAGTGGACACATATTCGGTGAGATATTTTAAATTACTTGTTTTATTTGTTTATGTTCATTTACTTTGTTCTTTATTGTTTTGATTTAGATTATTTGTAAGATTAGAGTTGATCGTTTTAATTTGTGCAGCTATAGCATTAATCTGGAAAATCTACATTACAATGGGAATGCATACAAAAGAAATGAATACAATGTTCTATTCTGAGGTGGGAGATTTTGCATTTTCTCATGATTAACTATTTTTCCTTGTGGAGTTGAAGATAAGTTATTTGATGTTGTCTAATGGACAATTCAATATGTTAACAAATATTGGAGTTACATGTTTGATGAATTGCATATATGATTGAAGTCTCTGATATTTTAGGTCTAACTCTAGCCGACCTAATTCAATGAACTTGTGTTAAGAATAATTAATATGCATTGTGAATACTAAAGGGATCTATCTTAGGTTTGTGCCAACTGATACTATATATTACATGCTTGTGTTGGGTGCAAAGATGAATATGCTTTGAGGATAATACTGACAGAGTTAGTTTTTATTTGAAATGTGGTTACTAAATAAGTTGACCTAATATGTTTCGAGGATAATGCCGATAGAGTTAGCTGTGATTTGAAATGGGGTTTCTCTAATTAAGCTGACCTAATTAGTGTTGTGTGAATGTATACGATATATATGAAAGACATTTTTGAGAAGATAGAGATGAAGAGTAGAAGATGTGACATAGAGTGAAACAATAGATCATGAATGTACTATTGCATGGTGTGAATGTTTGAATTGAGTAAACTTTATATTAAAGTGTTTTGTATTTTTTGCTTCATTGAAACTGAACTCCAACATAAGGAAGGTGCATTCTTGTTTAGGTGGAAAATAGGGCTCACCAAATTGAATCAACAAGATGATGAACCACTAAGATTTCCCACACTAAATCACTATGCAATTAAATGAAATTTAAATGCAATTATGAGACTCAGAAGATGCAAATAATAATAAAAAAGATACCTTATTGTTATAGCAACTATGAGGCAAGTTTTAAGAGCTCAAAGAAGTGTGTAATTTGCTATAAGAAGCTTGTTTTTAGGGTACAAAGGACTCATTTGCCTTTACACCTGGCGAATGGGTCCTTGCTAGGGTTTTTGAAACTGAGATCTAGGTTATTTTCCTTAATGTCTGCACCTTTAGATTCTCAATTTTTTTAGCTCACAAAAAACATGTACTTATTTCAATAGCTTCAATTCTTCATTCTTGCACTTTGAAATACAACTTTGTAACTTGACAACTTTGACAACTTTTCTCCAAATCTTTCCTCCACTTGATCTTCAACCTATAAATCTACAAACACACATTCAAGGGAAGAAAAACTTGTTCATTGTTAGTGATAGGGGTTTTCATAGGTCAAACCCCTTGTAGGTAATTAAACCAAATTATGAGATAATGAAATTGAAGCATGGAACATGAAATGATGCAATTTAGATACCTTGGATGTTGTCTTTTAATTCAAATCTGCAATCTAACATATGGTGGCCATGAAGAATGTAGATCACAATCCTTGAATATGATGTAAACAATGGTTGCAAGTAGATCTTCAATGCTACACTCACAATCTTAACTCAAAAAAATGTATGCATAAAACCCTTGACATGATGATATGATCTTGAATTGCTACAATAAACACTTGATAATCTTCCTTGAAAATCCTTTGAAAATTCTCTTGAAGTGCTCTATAATGCTCTTTTGAAATTCCTAGAATGCTTCATGTAGTGTAGTAAAATGCATATCCTTGCATTTTCACACTTGTTTGGGCCCTCCTTTCTTTATTTATCCTTCTTTATGGTTTAATTGGTCCTATTTTATGTCCACAAGCCTTATAAATGACATATTTTTCTGGTTATTCCTAACATTCTCTAATGCATATGTGATCTCCTAATGACTCTAATTTGTGTATCCCTAGTTTTTGGTTGGGACTAAAACACCACTATGGGCATCTTTGTCCCCACGAGGTCTTGGGACCCTAATTTTGAGGCATCCTATTTGGGCTCCTTTTTGGTGTCTGTGCCCCAAGTTTCACCACTTGGGACTAAGATGCCACCTAGGGTGTCTTAGTCCTCCTTGAGACATTTTCGAGATTTAATTTCAAACCTTTGTGGGATTTAACCTCCTTCACTTATTGAATTCATATGTCGGCTTGGTGTGATATGATTTCGGGATATTAAGCATATACATCTATAAATACAATGTTCATTCATTCAATTCAACCTAAGTCTTTTGTGACAACATTCATAATAGCATAATTGAGTTCACAAGAGCATTGAAGAGCAATTGATAAAGAATTTGGAGCCATCATCAAGTTTCAAGCATCATGTCAAATATTTTTCTTGCATCATGTGTGTTGTTGTGCTAATATAATTTGTGATGTAGGGTTTTGATCTAAGCAAGCAAGTAATTCAAGATCCATCAAGCATTTCAAGATCCATGTCCATTCTAGCCATTACACACAAGTTTACAAACTTTACAAGGGTTTGGTGAGTTGTAGTATTGCATGTTGTTCATTCAGCATTTCTATTTCATTTCAAGGTTTAATTACCAACAAGGGGTTTGACCAAGGCAAACCCCCATTCACTAACAATCAACAAGTTTTTCCATCTTTTCCATTTGTATTTGTAGATCTAGGTTGAAGACTTGAAGATCACTTGGAGTGCAAAGTTTCCAAAGTTGCAAAGTTGCATTGAAAAGTTGTCTTCACAAAAACTCACCTATAGGTTAGATCAGATTGTTTTAGAACCTGAGATTTGAGATGAATCTATTATAGATTTGGGAGTTCAGGAACACATTCACGCTTTTTAGAAATTTAGATTGGGTCTAAGATGGGAGAAAAGGTGTCTTAGTCCTCCAAGTGGAATCTTCGAGAGATTCTTTGGGATTTTGTTCCATTATCCAAAGATTTTGTGTTTGCCCCGAAAAACAATAGCGAGACTAAGACAATATCAAAAGCATCTTAGTCCTCCAACACATATTTTGGTAGTTTGTTTTCATTTCCAGAATCCTATGTGCATCTCCAAGTTTCCTAGGTACACATACCCTAACTTGTAGTTGGTCATTTTCAGTATTTGTAAGCTTCATTTAACTCATTTTAAGTGTTTTGGATATCATAGTGTGTTTTCAAACATTGTCTTTTCCAAGCATTTTCTTTGTGGTGAACCCCTTTATTTAAAATAACACCCCCTCCTAAGTCCTCTGAGTTGTGTATTGACTCACCTTGATAGGTTGATATTCAATCCTATTAGGGTTCTTAGGACATATTTGAATGACTTAGGTAGAATAGTAAGGTAATCTCCCTTTCCCATTTTCCCTATTGTTCATTTTGGTGAACTTGACTTTGTTTGAGAATTCTTCCTTTTCTAATTTGGAGTCCTTTAGAGTCCTAGATATAGATTGCATTCATTGCATTGTTCTTCTAGGGTTTCTTGCATCTTGCATTAGTGAAATTGCATTTAGGGTTTCCTATTTTTGCATTAGTGAAAGTGCATATAGGTTGTTGTTTTCTCTTCTTACATCATTATATTTCATTGAAAAACTAAAAAGTGCATTGTTCATTGGATTTAGAGACATTATTCTTGCCTTGAAAATTGAAAAACTACATTTCAAATCTTGCATTCAATTGCTTGTTAGTCATTGCTTTTATTTACATCCATTTGCATCATTTTTGTTTCCAAACATCAGGTCCCTGGGTAGGCAACCTGAGAAAGTTGTTTTCAAGCCAAATTTTTTTGTTTCTCTTAGAGAAATCTCTGCTAGGACTAAAACACCCTTCATGGTGTCTTAGTCCCTCTTAAGTTTTTCTGCTCAGAATCATCTCCCTACTGTTTATTTCCTATTCAACCTCTAGAACTTTTGGATCTCATCAAGAAGACTAAAATTCCCTTACTAGAATCTTAGTCCTTATTGACTTTGACTTTCTAGTTTTCAAGGTCTAAAATTGATTTTCTATATTTCTGTAGGCTGATTTCAGTTTGTTGTTTCAATTTCTAGAAGTGTTGTTATTCTAATTTCTTTCATTTTCAAGTTCCTTTGCTTAATTCTGCATCATGGATATGTGCTTTGAAAAGTTTTGGATATCCCTAAAATCCTTAGTAGATATCTTAAACTATGCCTTTGGTAATGATCCTAATGATATTGAACTCACTCATGCTCTCTTAACTCCTAATGCATGTCCTCCTCATGATGTTGACATCATTAGAGAAGATGATGACAACATGAATAAGTTCCTAAATAATTATCTTGATAACCTCAAAGCTAATGCATCCTTCTACCCATCCATGAAACAAAAAAATCCCCCTAAAATACCACCTATTGAGATTTTTGATTACTTACATCCCAAAACTAAAGCAAACGTCAAACCTAAGTACCCTACACTAGGTAAATCTAGTTCCTCTAGACAAGAAGATATTCAACCAGTTTATGGTAACAAAGTAACAAACACTCCAATCAACCTTGAAGAAACACATGGCAAAGGATTCAAAATATTGAGTAAACAAGGATGTGACACAACAAGTGAACATAAAATTCATCAACTCTTAGAGAAAATTCCAACTACTAAAAACACAAAAGGGTTAGGATATCAAGATTCCCCTCCCAACAAAAAAATACCTAGAGAATACTTAAAGCTTTGTAGTGATGGTATGGTGATCTTTGATTCACCTCCTGATATAAATGTCCTCCTTCCTAAAGAGAAACCAATAACTCATAATAATGATAAGGATGATAGGATCTCTTTAGGTCCTCCTCCTCCTCATTCAACTACAAAATTTGTTGAATCTAGCAACAACAAAGAACCTTACATAATCACACACACCCAAATAGAAATCGAATGACAAAGTTGAAACATATTATAGATACAGGTCAGCTTAAACTCCCACCTCTAACTGAAAAAACCTTCCCTAAAGATAATACAAAGTATTACACATATCATAGGATTCTTGGGCACCTTACGAACAAGTGTCAAACTCTAATAAGAATCCTTTAACAATTTGACATGTTAGAAATAGTCCCTTAACATGGGACCCCCTTTTTTGTCATGAATTTTTTGTAGAATCTTGAAATTCTCATCATTACATGACCCTTCTCATAACCTATCTCAACCCATTCTTTTCTTACACTCAGTGGGGACAAGAAGTAGGTGGCCTTGTCTTAGTCAGGCATTTTTTGTTGTCCCTTTGGTTTGTTATCTACCTTCCGCTTATGCAGATTGAGACTGGGAGGTGACTAACTGACTTTAGGTTGATCGAAATATTCCTTACTAGTCTTTTTCTTTTTCTTTTCTTTCATTTGCTTGTGCGTATTGTGATCCCCTATGATGTTCTATTTGATGTTTCTCTCTCTTCATGCACTCGTCTATTTGTACCTTCATTCTTCTCTATGTCGTAAGATTTTTGCTTTTCTTTTTGCTTTTTTTGTTTCTTCCTTTTGGGTATGACTCAAGGCATCGAGACACCCTATGTCTCTTCCATGTTGACCCAAAATATTTTTCTTTTCTTTTCGCTTTTATTTTGTGTCTTCCTTTTGGGGATGATGCAAGGTGTCAAGACACCCTATGTCTCTTCCATGTTGATCCAAAATGATTTTCTTTATTTTTTCTCTCTTTGTGTCATTCTTCCAATTCTTTGTGTATTTGGGGAATGATGACAATTTCAAGATCTCTAATATCATTGCATCAAAGATAGATACTGACCTCAAATCCATAGACCCCTTTTGTTTTTATGGGGGGCAACCCTCTTTTCCATTTTTTTTTCCATGTTTTTCTACTTTAAAGTAATTGCTCACAGCATAGTGTTAGCAATTCCTTTAAAAAGTGGGGGCATACATTGGCATTATTTTGGCATGATTTCAATTGTATTTATTTTTCCATGTTCCTCGATGCAATTTTCTTCTTTGTCATGACATTGGGAGTAATGTCCTTCAAGAATTTGACCTATCTCAACATATTATATTCCCCTTAGTGGTGGTGTGATGCACTACGTCCCCGAAGTGGAAAATATTTTATCCTTTGTTTGGTCCTCTCTTGGAGACATTAGGAATGATGTCCAGTAAGAGTAAGACCTTGCATGAACTAGGAAAAATCCCATTGAACATCTTCTCTCTTTCTTGTCATGTGCATTTTTTATTTTGTCTTTATTAAAGTCATGGAGGTATGGATTTTACTATGGAGCCCCTAGGGCTTACCTAGTGAGCACCTAGCTTCACTAGCCCATTTGAGCATGCATTTTTCCACTTGTAACTTATTAAATTTATAAAGGTATGGCTTTGATATGGTCCCTCTTGGGCCTCACCTAGTGGAAAAATAGCTCCCACTAGCCCTTGCGAGCATGCATTTTGTTTGAATAGTGGAAAACGTGTTCCAGTTGTAAACCCTCTTCAAGCCTAGACTCGGTCTGTTGCGTTAGATGACCAGTCGAAGCTTGACTTGTTGCAATTCTTTTTCTTTTTCCTTTCTTGTCTTTGATGGTGTATGTTTTCCATCTGATTTTGGCTTCATATATCATCTACAAGTGTGTTCCTTTGTGCCTGTAGACATGAAAAATGTGCAATTTCAGTCTGACACACTTGATCTTAATTATTACCAACATTTCTTCCCAAATCATACTCTCAACTTTTCATCATATTCTGTCTCTTAATTTAATAAATCATTGTTTATTCGATTAAGTCTTTCTCCTTCTTTGATTAAATTAATCAATTTAATTTAATTAATCTTATGTCTTTGTTTAATTAAATAAATCATTTTATTTGATTAAAGCCTCTAAATTCCTCTTATTAAATTAAATAAATTAAACCTTATTTGATTTAATCTAACATTTTCCCACTTAGTTAAATAAATCAAAATCATTTGTTTAATTAATCAATTCCTCTCAATTCTGATTTAAATTAATTCATCAATTTAAGTCTAAATTGTCACATCTCCTAAATTCCTCATTAAATTAATTATGCTTTGATTAACTTAATCTTAATTTATGTCACATTCTCTAGAGAATGCAACTTGCACCAATAAATCAATTTAATTGATTTATTAATTCTCTCTATTTTCCCTCACATGGCATAAAAGAGGAATATTCCCTCAAATTTGAATTCAAATTCAAATGGGCTTGGTCCTTCCAACAAGGCATTTAATGCCTCTTACATGTCCTTGACCTTGAGCTAAGTGACATTAACTCCATTCTTTGCTCCCTCCAACTTTCAAATCTCCCCTCTTTGGCACATTGACCAAAACTTGCACAACCATCAACCACTCACATCCTGACAAGTGGCACTTGGCCATTGGATGTTGAATGATCCCACATTGCTCAATTTCACCCATTCTTCCAGTTTTGAAATCTATAAATGAGAGACTCTTCCTCTCATTTGATCATCCACAATTCAAGCAAGTATACTATACTTCATTCCATCCACAACTTTTAGTAAACATACTATGCTCAAATTCATCTTCATTTCACAAATTTCATGCAAGGTTACTCTCTTGGATTGAGAGCTAATCTCACCATCAACAATCACAAAGCTTACAAAAGGAATTGCGAAAGGGCTGATTTCAACATACCAATCAGCACCAATTCCCCCATGGGATTGATAGTTGCTCATTAAAAATAGGATTTGCTTACTTCCATTCATATTGTTCTTCACTAGTTTTCCTATGTTAATGTTGCAGTCTAATTTCATGGGGAACCTTCATTCTCTCTTGTATTTGATCTAACCTTATGTTTGTCTGCTATGTTTGTGCAGGTTTGAATTATGGGTTCACATTCTGGTGCTAGAAGGAGGGCACTCCTAAATTTGTTTTTTTTATAATTTTACTCATATCTCTGTTGCAGATAATTTTTGTTCGATGTGTTCAACTTTTCTGATAACAGTCGTTACTGCTATTATTCATTCCATTCCACTCATTTCTGTTGTTACTAATAACAATCATTTATGCTATTATTCATTCCATTCCATTCGTTTATGTTGTTACTAATAACAGTCGTTTTTGCTTTTATTCATTCCATTCCATTCGTTTCTATTGTTACTAATAACAGTCATTTCTATTGTTATTCATTCCATTCCATTCGTTTATGCTATTATTCATTCAATTCCATTTTTTTTCTACTATTATTGATAGCAATCGTTTCTACTGTTTCTGATTTTTTTTTTTTAAAACACTTTTTTTTCGGTGCAAGAACTTCTCGAGGTCATAAATTTTGACTCAGATGTGGGTTTTGGCTGAAATTTTATAGGCAGTTTCGTTATGAGGTGGCAAGTTGATTCCCAATCAACTAAAGGTCCATTGGATCTCGTTTCGACACATTTTGAGAGCCTCAAACTTTCATCTTGACCCTCAAAATCGTAATTCTAGCATATATTTTCTCTAGTTTTCTAGTTTTTAAGAATAATTTTCGTTAGTAACTCGGAATACATGTCTCAGATTTGGGATGTTAGCTAGTAATTCATCCTATCTTAGTATTGGGTATTTTTGGGAAAAAATAGGACTCTCAAAGTCATAGGTGCAAAATTACCAAAAATGGAACAATCTAAAAATTGTTGAAATCTGCCAAAAAAGGAAATTGTTTTGATCAAAAGTGAAGGAAGGAAAATGAAGGCCAAGGGTTCTTGATGATTTTATCATCTCATTGTATTAAGTGTTTTTAAACACTTTTGGGAAAACTTATAATCCCTTTCTAAGGATTTGTTTACTTTCATGCTCGTAGGAAACACTAAATTTCTTTTTCAAAAGTTTGCAAAAGGGCTTAAAAAGAACTTTAGAACAACTTACTAGATTTGGTTTAAGGTTTAACAATTGAACAAGGAAAATTATCACACTTCAAATTTGATGCTTTAAAAAGAACTCATTTTTTGCTTTGAGGATTAAAATGAACATGTGTGTTTTTGATGATTTGTAATCCTTTTCACAAAGTAATATCATTTAAAAGGAATATGTGCTTCTCTCGCGCCTCATAGAGATCTTGAGAATGAAAAGTATTTTTGTGATATTAAGTTGTCAAAAGAACTACCTCCACACTTTATTTTTTGGGTTTAAAATTGAACAAAACATTTTGCGAGTGTGGGTACACTTATTGTGTGCGTTCTCCCTTTGTTTCTAAACAAAGGTTGATCAAACTACGAATATGTTTACTCGCTTTTATTTATCTTAGCGGGTCTGCCTTGTGGGAAAAATTATTCACTCAAGGGAATGACCCAACCGATAACACACTAAGGACAAGTGTATTTCTAGCCGGGATATAAAAGTGGGTACTGGAACAAAAGCCAGTATCACGCGATTGGCTCTGACAAGAAGGGAAGAAATGGTCTATCACCGCATGGGTCAGCCTCCACGAATGGAAAGTTTGAATTAAAACCCTTGTTTAGAAGGTCAAATCCTTATCTATTTTGTTGGTGTAAAAGTTCATGTCCTTTGAAGCCGCCCCATGTTATACATGCAGTTTTGTTGTAGAGATGAAAAGTATGCCATGGGAGATTCATGGGTATTGATGCTTGGCTAACTCGAGAAGTGTGTGCACTATAAGGGGGAGCCTATGTGGTCAAGCATCTAGTCATCTGCACATAATATGTGCACTTGGATTCATCCAAGTGGGAACCCAACAAAATATTGTGTCTTCATCTTAGGGTTGTACATGTGCTTGGAAATGAAAAATACATTGCTTGGTTCTCAAAACAATTGAAAAACAAACATTCACAAAGAGCTTCAAATTTCAAACCCCTTGGAGGAAACAAATATCCTTGATGAATTCAAGTACTCTTGCTTTCCCTAGGGATCATATCCTTAGAGGTTTCTAAGTGCTTGGACTTTATCATCATTTGTTTTCACTAAGGTCAACCTAGGAAAATTTTGTCCTAATTTCCTTGATTTCCACATAATGGACTTTGTGGGATGAAAAAGAAAGTGGGACATTAGACATCCAGTTTGAAACATAATCAAGCAAGTGCTTTTGGTAAAAATAATTCACTAAGGCAAGATAAAAGACAAATTGGACCTCATATGTGTTGCCTCAAATGATTTCCCGAAAGGTCAAAATCCGAAAACCCAAGTTCAAAAGTCTTAGTCCAAAAGCTCGTGAGTGTCTTGAGAGACTCTTTGAATTTAGAGAAATATTGGTTTACAATTTTTATAAGAAGGCTTCAAGAAACAACCCAACTTTGTATGCATTCTACTATCAACAAAATCCTGAGCTTTTTGAAAGATTTGCTTTCCTCACATAGGAAGTGTAGCATGTTCTTCAATACCAAGGTTTTGTAAAAAATAGTCGTGTCTAGGTCAAGGTCTAGGATCAAAGTCTTCACTCTCCTCCATCTCTCCATCAATCAAATCTCATCCCATCAACAAAATTTTGAGAAACTTTGGAAATTCATTTATGCTAAACTTAAAGGCTAAATCATCATCACTCTATTTTGGCTTAACACACCTAGCCAAATAGTCACATCCCTTGAACAAATTTTCCTCTAGGATAACACAACTTCCTGAGGTCTACTAGTTCATGATCACCTTGGTTGGCTTAACACACCTAGCCAATCCATCCTCTTGTGTGCGAGTTTTCCATAGGATAACACAACTTCCTAGGGTTTACAAATTCACCACAATCTTGTTTGACTTAATACAACTATTCAAACCATCACAATCAATCCAAGCCCTAAATTTTATCATAAACCCCAAAAAGTTCTTCAAAATTTTTACTCATTCACTTCATCCATTTTTTCATCATCATCACCACCCCCTTTTGATCCCGTGCTTTCCCTAGTTCTTCTCTTTTGGGCCTAAAGATTAAGATCACATGATCTCTATTTTTATGGTTCAAACAAGATCACAACACAAGAGGAACATGGAAAACATCAATGAGATATCAACTTCCAATGATTTGGATCAAGTAACCACTGAAGTAAACCTTGTGGGATCAAGCAATCCCCCAAATAGCTCTTCTCTACCATCAAAAAATCTTCAAGAGGAAAGCTATGAAGAGGACATCACAAACGAGGACTTGGGGATGACATAATCAGAAATGCTAGAAATGGTTCAAAATCTAGAGAATTATAAAATTGTCAATGCCATGTTTAAATACTTACGAACGTTAAAGGAAGGAGGGATCCAGATTCCTTCTAAGCTTAACATAGGCACTAGTGTGGACTGGCCTCTTACAAGCACATCCCCAATGTCAACTCCATATATCACTCAAGAAATGCCTCAAACCATATCGAAAATCACACCAACCTCACCAATTGTGAACAACGGAAGTGCAATGTTTCGTGAGTTACAACAACATTTCCTTGTAAACAACAAAGAGGTAAGTGTTAGTGCCACACCAGAAAAATCTATTCTGGTGAATCCATCACACCCATACGTCCCACTCACCTTCCATAATCATGCAGAATCATCCTCATTTCATACAACACCTACCTATATGTTAGACATACAAACTTCTCTATCGCAAGGAGAAGGTGGTTTGTTTGGAACAACATAAGTCACTGACCCATTCTCCTTCCAGGGGATCATATCATTGTTCCCTCCATTACCATTCACATCTGTATCACCCTTAGGGTTGGGTCTTCCCCCCTACCCCTCACTAGTTTCTCAAATTAGGGCAATTTGAACATCACATCCAATTCTCTCCTTTTTCCACTAGCATCAGAACAACAAGTGGTAACCACTCAAGCCAACATAGTCAACACATCAATCGATCCTCAAATCTCTCAAAGCATGCCTTCTTAAAGACCGAGCATCTCAACCACACCACCAATGACCCAAATCTTGACCACCAACACAACCAACCTGCTCATCACAATGGTTGGCATAATTCCCAATCCACCACCAATCCCACCAAAAGCTAACGGGGCGAATTCATTCATCACCATGATCCAAGCCATCCAAAAAGCCAATCATCAAAGGGTACTAAAAATAAACCAACAGGCTGCTTAGCAAGCACAAGCACAGCTAGCTACCCAACAAGCTACACAAGCCCAACAAGCA
This sequence comes from Sequoiadendron giganteum, assembly GCA_007115665.2. Taxonomy (NCBI): domain Eukaryota; kingdom Viridiplantae; phylum Streptophyta; class Pinopsida; order Cupressales; family Cupressaceae; genus Sequoiadendron; species Sequoiadendron giganteum. The sequence continues at coordinate 235,870,918 of CM021108.1, read as the reverse complement.
CAAGCTCAAGCCCAGGCCCAACACTAGGCTCAACAAGCGCAAACACAATACCAAGTGAAACTACAAGCAATCCATCGGCAAGCATACCAACAAGCCCTGCAAGACTTTCAGGCACAACAACAAGCTAGACAACAAGCTTTATTGGTGCAACAACAGCTCAACTAGCAACAAGCTTTGTTGGCACAACAATAGCTTGACCAACAACAAGCTTTGTTGGTGCAACAAAAGCTAGACCAACAATAGGCTTTATGGGAACAACAACAGATGGACCAACAACAAGCTCTGTTGGAACAACAACATCAAGATCAACAACAAGTGTTGTTGGCACAAATGCAGGCATATTAGCAGGCCTTGAATGCACAACAGAGCTTGTAGAAAACTCCCACCAGTACCCCTCCCACCAATCAAACATCTCACAACACATTCATCCCACCCCCTGATCCGCAAAATGATGTCGTAACACAAATCAAACTACTCTCATAGCAAGTGTTGGACCTCCAATCAAGAAAAAAAACTAGAACACCGGGCAACTTGTGTCCCTATCCATTCGACAGAGATATCACAATGGTACCGTTCCCAAAGGGATTCGAAATCCCCAAATTTGACAAGTATAATGGAACGGGAAACCTTGAAAACCACATTAGGAAATTTCAGGTGCATTGCATGGAGGTTGCATATTATGACATATCTAATGCAAATTTTCCCTGAAGTCTAACTGGTCCTGCCATCGAATGGTTTTCTCGCCTACCCACAGGCATTAAAACATTCCAGGAAATTGTGGAAGCATTCCTTAAAAATTATGCCTTCAACATGGGTGTAGATGTTAGTTTGGAAGAACTATCAACACTCAAACAAAGAAAAGGAGAGCTATTCACATCCTTCTTGCAAAGATGGCAATCCAAGGCCAATCAGAGCAAGTGGACCATGCCAGAAGAGCAACAAGTTTGCACAATCATATCCAATCTAGATGCAAACTTGGAGTTATACTTAGAAATGCAATGCATCACATCATACGATCAATTGATCCCAAAGGCGCTCAACATCAAAAGAGCCCTTACTGCGTGAGGAGGCACATCAACATTCACTCCACCACAAGATAACCACCCATCCAACAATTATAACGATAAACTGCGAACATGGTTGAGGAACAAAAATATCACAAATGATGGCGTGGTCGATGCTAAAGTGGTTATCAGTGCCCCTAAGCAGAACATCCAGACCCATCATCAACCGCAAAATCATAATCGCAAAAATGTACAAACTAATGCAATAGTAGCACAACAACAACCACTTCCCACCAACCAAATCAAAAATCTAAACAATCAAGGAGGACCACCTCCTAGAGGCAAATTTCCTCCCAATTGAAAGTTCACGGCTCTTGGAGAATCAATTGAATCCATAATGAATAAATTGGTCAAAGAAAACCTAAACAAAGTCTCTAACTCTAAGCAATACATAGAACCCATGACCAAACCACTATGGTACAATGAAAACCTCCTTTGTGATTTTCACAAGGTTAAGGGACATACTACCGCAAATTGCATGAGACTGAAAAATATTATCCAGGACCTCATCGAGGATAAGATCATCAATGTTGAGCAACCAGTTGGTAATCAAGACTTGAAAATATACAAAAATACGATGCTGAACCACAATCAAGGAAATGGCCAAGGGAACAACAAAGGCAAGCAAAAATATGCTAGTGCTAACCTAGTATATGAAGAGATAGTCGCACGTGTCGATTAAATGGTCACAATCATTAATGTCAAAGGAGACAACACCGATTGTGGGGTCACCACACATGGTGGCAAGGTCACCATTGCAGGGGCACCATCTAAGACCCCCACTTCAAACACAAAAGTTGTCCCCTATGACTATAATGTTATCGACCACCTAAAAAGAACTCCCACATAGATCTCCATCATGGAACTGTTGAAAATCTCTGCTGCCCATAGGAAAATTCTTCATGAAGCATTAGCAGCATCCACTGTCTCCACCACCCTTGACACAGAGCAGTTTCAGGCTATGGTTGGTAATATCATTACCCCGAATCTCCTTACATTCCCTGACCAAGACTTCCCCCCACAACCATCTCACAACCGCACACTTCCCCTTCAAGTGCTAGTCCATAAAAATAAATTCAAGAGGGTCATGGTGGATGGAGTTGTAGGCCTTAATATTTGCTCTCTTAAAATTATAAAGAACATGGGATTCACTGAGGATTCCATTAACAAGAACAAGAGCATCACAATAAGGGCGTATGATGATCAAGAAAGAGTGTCTCAGGGCACTATTAAAATCCCAATCCAAGTGGGACCAGCAACCATGGACACTACCTGTCAGGTCCTCAACCTCGATCTACCATACAACATCCTCCTAGGACATCCATGGATCCATGGAATGAAAGCCATGGCCTCAACATATCACCAATGCATCAAGTTTTTGCACCAAAATGAGGAGGTCACTATACACGGGGATCCCAAACCATTCGCCTACTGCAAAAACTTTGAAGCCAAGTTTTATAAAATCTCCCAAGTACCAAAAAAAGATGAAGGCCCATCAACTGCATAAATAGACCCAACTAACCTCACCTCCACCTCTATGACAAAGACACCTGCCATCCCCAACATATCCGAAATCGAACTCATGATCCAGGACAACGAATGCAGAGACTATATAATGAAAAAGAATGCATTTTTTGTAGGAGAGTTACCACAATCTCCTAGGTCGCATGGGAAACCTCAGCCAACTGAAACACCTGTCCACACTGTTAGGGCAGACCCTTCTGGATTCCACCGTTGGGGGGATCTTGGTCGGGAAAATGTGGATGTGGAAGATATTTCAAGCATAATATACTGTGATGAAAGACCCACGCCTACATTACCTATGGATGAAACTAACAGAGGACTACAAATAATGATCGACATGGGCTACAATAAAAACCAAAGCCTTGGAAGGAATAGTGATGGACGACTGGAGCCCATCATTATAGAAAGAAGAATGCAAAACCTTGGACTTGGATGTACTCCTCTGAGTATAACCATACGTGGTAGAGGTACTCCTAGTAGAGTAGTCAGGACCTCCCCTTAGTTGTCAGCAGCCACCCTTCAGTTACCAATATCCACAGGTCTTCCCTTAGACAATTTTACCTTTGACGTGACTGATGTCTGCACTAGTAGTGATTACGAGGATGCCACAATAGACCTTCCTAGGATTTTTGAAAATTATGATTTACTCATGATTAGTGCCTCACCTATTGATTCAAACCAATGAACCCACCAAATCACCTTAGTATACCCTCAGCTCATCGATCATGACCAATGAGGACCGCCAATTCTAAACTCATTTGAAAACGATGAGGCACTCTCAGAATTCATGGGACTAAGGGATACAGTTCCATGTGGAGATCACAAAGTAGGATTTGACATCACTTTAGACACCCAAGCATATTACAGGGAGATGATTGAATCCTTTAGTCGCAAAAGAAAAATATCGAGAATAAGCTCAGAGTTATTGAGTGAAAACCACACTGTGGCACTCTCTAACCATAGAACAATAAAAATAAAGGACGCATCCAATGGTGAAAACATCTCTGAGGCACCAGAGGATGAAGGATTGAATCTCCCCCTACTGCACTACATCAAGAAAAATCAACAGTCCTAGTAGAATAGTGTAATCCTGTTAACTTGGGAATGGAGGCAGCATCACAAATCACTTTCTACATTGAGTATGTCCTGACAAAAGAACAAGAACTATTGGTAGCATTTCTAAAGGAAAGGAAGGTAAATTTTGCATGGACCTATGTTGACATGCTAGGTTTGGATCCGGAAGTGGTGGTTCATCATTTAGCTGTTTACCCTGGAGCAAAGCCGGTTAGATAAAAGTTGAGAAAAATGCATCTCTAAATAGCCTTTCTAGTCAAGGTAGAGTTACAAAAGCTCCTGGATGTTGGCTTCTTACACCTAATTGACTATCCAGAATGGGTATCTAATCTTGTACTAGTCTCAAAACCAAATGGGGGCATCCGCATCTACATTGACTTCAGAGACCTTAACAAAGCATGTCCCAAGGATGATTTTCCACTACCTAACATCGATATGATAGTGGACATGACAATCAGACATGAGATGCTATCACTAATGGATGGCTTCTCAAGGTATAACCAGATAATGATTCGAAGATATGACCAGCATAAGATGACATTCACATGTTCGTGGGGCACCTATTGTTGGAATATGATGCCATTTGGGCTAAAGAATGCAGGGGCAACATACCAAAGAGCCATGACACTAATCTTCAATTACATGATCCATAAAATAGTCGAAGATTATGTGGATGGCATACTAGCAAAATCAAAAAAGAGATAGAATCACATAGCAGCCCTAAGTGACATATTTGATAGACTGGAAAAGTATAAGGTCAGGCTCAACACAAAGAAATGTGTCTTTGGGGTACAATCTGGAAAAATTTTGGGCTACATAGTGTCAATGAGGACGATAGAGGTGGATCCCGCAAAGGTTAAGGCAATCCTTAATATGGAAGCACCAAGAACACTAAAACAACTCAGAGGATTACAAGGCAGAATCCAGTGCATCTAGAGGTTCATAGCATAGTTGGCAGGCAAAAAAATTGCCTATTCACATCTACTCGACAAGGGAGTAGCATACAAGTGGGATGAAAAATGCGATCAGGCATTTAGAATAATCAAATAATATCTACTCACACCACCTATATTGATGCCACCCACTGCAAGCAAACCATTGATCTTATACATCTCAGCAATAATAGTAGCCCTGGGTGCTCTTTTGGCTCAGCACGATGAGAATGGAACTGAAAGGGCTATCTATTACATCAATAGGAAAATGGTTGGGCATGAGTTAAGTTACACATTCATTGAGAAAGCTTGCCTAGAAGTAGTATTTGCTTCATATAAATTCTGACACTACATGCTGGCACATAAAATCAAGCTCATTGCCAAGATAGATCCCTTAAAATATCTACTGTCAAAAGCTATGTTCACAAGAAGGATGGCTAAATGGGTCATGATACCATCAGAGTATGACATTGAGTATGTGGAACGAAAGGAAATTAAAGGATAGGTTATTGCAGACCAGTTGGCAGAAGCTCCCATCTATGCAAAAAACTCGCTCATATGAGAATTGTCAAATGAGTCCATCTTTACTCTCAGCATAGCTGATCACTGGAAACAATACTTCGATGGTTCCCACACACAACATGGATCGGGAGCTACTGTCTTATTTATCACCCCACAGGGGGATTGCATACCAAGATCTTACAAATTGGCATTCCCCTGTACCAATAACATTGCAGAGTACGAGGATTTAACCATAGGTCTCAAAATTGCGGCATAGTGGTGAATCATGGCATTAAAGGTCAATGGTGAATACCAAACCAAGGATGACAAGCTCACACCATATAATAAATTAGTGGAAAGCCTCAAAGAATCATTTATTGACATCACCTTTGAGAAGATACCAAGGGAAAACAACAGAGCAGCTGACGCCATGGCAACTATTGGATCCTTGCTCGATATCCATCGCAATGTCTGGAAACATGAATTCTTGATTGAGCAGCTTCTTGTACCTACTTTCGAGGTACCAGAGTCGAAATATGCGTGTAAACTCGTTGGTCTTGGTGATCTTTGGTATCATGACATTTACACCATCCTGATAATAGGAATCCTCCCAGCCGACATTACCACGAACCTCAAGCAGACCTTTGTCAAAAGAGCCTCACATTTTGTCTATAGTGCCAACAACATGGAGACCTCATCCATGCACCAACTCAAGAATTACATCTTATTGTTACACCTTGGCCCTTTTCCCAATGGGGGCTCGATCTCATAGGAAAAATCTCACCTGCCTCATCCAATGGCCATAAATTCATCATCACCACCATAGAGTATTTCACAAAGTGGGTCGAAGCAATTCCCATGACCTACATCACCGGAAGCAGATATCCAAGTTCATCCTGAACTACCTTATTTGTCGATATGGCATCCCTCAATCCATTATCTCTAATAATGGGACACCTTTCAAAAATCAAGATGTCTATGACTTGTGTGAAAAATTCAAAATCCAACATCACTTTTCTACTCCATACTACCCACAAGGAAATAGCCAAGTAGAAGCTACCAACAAAACCATTCTGAAAATCCTTATGAAAACAATCAATGACTCTGGTTGTGACTAGCATCTGCAACTAAATCCCATCTTATGAGCCTACTGCACCAGCATCCGCACGCCAATAGGCGCCACCCCATTCTCCCTTGTCTATGAATCAGAAGCCATCCTCCCTATCGAGATCGAGCTCTCATCACTGAGGATATCATTGCAAAACCTCATCATGAATGAGGAATACAGGGTTACAAGATTGAATGAGTTGGAGTTACTAGATGAATGGTGCATGGATGCCCTCAATCATGTACAGGTCTATCAGAATCACTTGAAACACAGCTACAACAAGAAGATCAGGCAATGCACCTTCCAAGTCGGCGACCTTGTGCTAAAAGAGAACCAAAAGAATGTGCCAAACCTGGATAGCAAAGAAAAATTTGAGCCCAACTAGCTAGAACCTTTTGTCATCACATCAAGTTATAAGTCAGGGGCATATCAATTAGCAACACCAGAAGGAGAACCTCTGCAGGAGCCTCTGAACAACTCTCATCTCAAAAAGTTTTATGCCTAAATCTTGCAAGGTATAAAACCAAAAATACAGAAAAAAAATTAGAAAAATGTCCTGAAAAAATGGTTACCTTGATGAAAACCTGGCAAACAGGCGTCTTGGTGACAACAAAAAAAAATAAAATTCCTATAGTGAAAACCACTTCGGTGGCGCTTTGGATAAGTACCTTGGTGAAAACCTAGCAAACAGGCACCAAGTGTAAATAAAGCACTCCCCATCCACCAGGATCTACGTGACTCACTCATCCATTCCATCACATTCCATTAATCCTCCATCCACCCATTTGCTTGCATCTGTACCATAGCCTGAGCTGGTGCCCATATCATATTCCACCATAGTACTACTTGGCATATTCCTAAGGTCAGTTTGTCCTGCCTTTATCGAAGTACTCTATCGCTTGAATGCTAGGGGCATGTCCTTGAAACTGGTGATGGATCAGATTTGTGTATATCTTTTGAGCTCTTCCCAAAATCATCAAAAATTAAAAAACATTCAGAAAATTCACCAAAAATCCAAAAAAAAAAATGTAAAAATCTTCAAAAAGAAAAATTCATCATTAAGTCTTGTCAGTCTTTCACCTTGTCTGAACTATGTTGTCTCTGAGCTTGAACGTAGGCAAGGTTGATCTTTGATCATCCCCCAAGACATTTATGTCAGTCCTTTAGGAGTTTGTCGCATTGGCAATCCGTTTGCCCATCTAGTTTACATTTTAGGATTTTAGGCGTCCGTCGCAGTGGCATTCATTTGTCCATCTTTTTCACCTTTTAGGTTAGTCCTTTAGGTGTTCGTCGTAATAAAATGGCAATCCGTTTTTCCCATCTTATCATCATCAAGTATGTCGTTAGTCGAACTACGTGGTCTCTGCATGTATAACATAGGCAAGGCTAATCTATGGATCAGCTCTCGAGACCCCTAGGATAGGTCTTTTAGTTAGTCTCTTTGGCTTAAATCTGAAAATAACAAAAACAACCTCAAAATATCTAAAAAATCCAAAATGGTGCATCCATTTCATCTCGCTTTCACCCGTGATAAGCATCAATCATAATAAATCATCGTCACCTTCACCCTTTGGTGAGTCAATCAGAAGAAAGTCTAGCAGGTTCCAAAGTGAACACCTAAATCATCAGAGTCTTAATCCTAAGTCGGTAAGCAAGCAAGTTGGTCAACTCAAGGTATCAATAGCTTATCACCCAATTAGTCTCACCAAAACCCTAATCACTACATGTCCTAGGATGAATCCTTCCCACGATGGACATAAGCATTAGGTACCCCACAATTGTTTAGCCTTCGCTAGTGGTACAAAGAGCATTAGCTTGGTCTTTTTGACTTATCTTATTTTGCGCTCATTCCAAGGACCTCTCGATGATGCCTAAACAAAATAGGTTTAGAGAGAAAGGAATGGGACAAAGATCATTATCTTTTTTATCTGTTGTGCTTGTGGGATACACTTGTAAAATAACTTAGTCATATATGCTTTGATTAGTTTATGGAGAGGATGTTTTAGATATCTTGTTGACCACATAAGAAAGCTTTCTTTCCTATGTTTTGGCCCAAGATGTTTAGAATGTCTGAACTACATCCTAAATGAAGTATGTACGTTAAGTAGGAGAAATAATACTCCTATCTGATTGACGAGTCAAAGTCCATCACACTAGGTATTGTTGATGTTTTTTCATGTAAACCAAGTTTGTCTCCTATTCTACCTATGGAATTGCCAAATTTCTAATCAATAGCAGCTCAAAGGACTTGGACCAACTGACGAGGATTTTAATAGTTTATAACCTCCTACACTTTGGGCTCTACAAGACCCGGGAGGGTGATCCCTGTAATGAGTTTACAACTACTGCAACAAAATCATAAACAATCATTCACTTCAAAAAACAGATAATCTCACTTAATAGCTCAACAGAATGGGATAAAACTAAAATGAATTGGCTGTTCATCACTAATATCAACCACTTGGAGCATGAGATGGTTACAATTCAACTTCATGGTGAAGGATAAATCATTATGTTTTAAAATGGTGGTAGCAAGCCCCAGGTGAACACAAACAAAACAATGCATCACAAAGAACAAATGCAAATCAGACCAGTGTCATATCCATTGGAGGAGTCAAATTCACCAATACCTAATGGTTCATAGCAGATTTTAACACATAACATGTAATATCTCTGATCATACTGCCTTAGAGTATCACCAATTTCTACCTCAGCTCAATACTTCTTACCCAATCCTTGTACATAACATATCAATTTGCAATCTTATTTAAGCAGTTTAATTAATTCTTTGAATTAATGCTAAAACCAGAATTCCACACACCACAACAGTGAGAAGAACCGAATAACCCTTGATTACTTCATTCAAAATTTGAATACATTTGCACATAGGAGAGACATGAGCCTGGATTTTTCAGTTAAAATCAAATGCCAGTATTGTTATGAAACACTAAATCCCAATAAACTCAAATCTTACAACAAAATGACACAAAACCCACTTGCATTGCCTCTGTAACTATAGATTTTACAATTTTTATGCAACTCCACCCCAGAATTTCGACTAGCTTAATTGCTAACCTAACTTTATAACTTGCCCACCTTTCTTACAATGAGAGAAGAAAAGAATAAGAAGAGGAGAAGAGATTCCAGGAGAAACCCTAAATCCGAACAGAAACAACCATCTGGAAAACATCTCCATCGTTGAATAGTGATTTGCAAAATATTCTCTCTATTTCCTTGTAACAAACTTGATTCTGTTCTCAAAACAGCATGTGCTCAATTCACTCCTTAAGAGGAAAATGACATGTGTCCACTCCACTCATTGCAATAAACTGATTCTATAGGAGAAAGAAAACTCCATTCCCGTGAAAAATCATTTTCTGCTTTCTTTTTTCTGTTTCTTCCTTTACTGCATTTTACCCTGTATATTTACTTACTGCTGTTTTTATTTAATTCACCATCAGTAAATACAATATATTCACTTATCTTCAATAATTTCAATGCAAAGTATTTTAAATACTTTACCCAGCAGCATAAGGCATTTACATTTCACTTGAATAAAATATTTTACCCCAGCATAGTAACAAATTTCACCTAAGAAAATAAAACAGGCCCCAACCTCCATTTAAATATTTACTTTAATAAACATTGTCGGGTTGTTCTTAAAAATTTCCCCACATTTAGCTCTTTTGGTAAAATATCGTCTTTAAATTTACCCCCAAAATTAAATGCCAATTCCCATTAAAAATACTCAATATTCAACTTGAAATACCTGTGCACTTTGAAAATTCATGGGGCCCACCATATTTTAAAATTTCTTTGGCCAGACCTTAGGGAAGCATTTAATATTAAAAAAAAATTAATTACTCCTCTCTCCATCTCCCTGCCATCCCGCAATCAACATTTATTGAGCATCTCCAGATCACAAAATGGCGGGCAACGGCGGAGATTTGGCTGCACTGGCCCCACCACTTAAAAATTTATTTGACATACAACTTAGGGAAACATTTAATTTTTAAATGTTTTTACTCGCTTCTTCTCTCTTCCCCGTGATCACGTAATGCGTAATAGCCTGACATCTCCCCATTGCGATTTGGCGGGTAGCGGTCATGATTTTGCTGCATCGGCCACTCACCCTCAGCCATTGATCATCCACCCTACAACTTCAATTGTATTATGCCCTAATTATTTTTTGCATCATGCCCTCGAGCCCTGCAAATTCCTTCATGCTTGTAATGGTGGCCACGTCCATTCACCTATTGGCTACACCCACCACCACTTCCTGTATTCACCTCGCGCAGGCTATCTTCACCTACTAGCTTCTTCATTTGGCACAGGCAAGTTTCCATGGGTGCTTCAACTAGCGTGAGCCCTCCTCTTACTTACCTGGTCGCGGGCTTCCTCTTTCAGCATCGCTGCCATGCGCTTGGCCTCCCAACATGCTGGCAGCGCCCACCATATCCTTGTGATCAACACATCTCCTAGCTGTTGTGCGCGGGTTTCTCACTTCCTCCACACTCTACACACGTGCCACCAAGCTTCCATGGTGGCCCCCTCCATTTGGTTCGAGCCCCTGCATTGGTTTACGCTTTGAGGGATGTTTGTTCCCCTCCACACCGTGCCCCTCACAATACCACCTTCCAGCACTGGTCGGCTCCACCTCCTGCAATTATATCCTCTGTATGCTGATGGGTGTATGCACACCATTGCAAGTTGCGCCATACTGTCAATCATAGTTGCTCGGAAGTTTCCAATGCCTTTTCAATGAATCCCTTCTATGCATTGGCAATCATGGCACTCCATTCACATTTTCTTAGTCTCATTAATCAATTCACTTTGTGAATATCATGCCAACATGGCACCCTGTAAGATCACAAACAGTTCATACGCCTATCTTCAGGCCGCACCCTCCAAGCATTTTCTTTAATGTTTACAAAGTATTTTCAACAATTTCATTTTGTAAGAACGCAAAAACCATGGTATTCCACAAAATTACATTTGCTTTGGGGTCCAAGCCCGCACCCACAATCTGCCAGTTGCATTGTCTTGAAGTTTCCAAGGCCCTTTCACAAATTCACTTTGTGCGTAGTCTGCAACTCATATGGCGTGTTGGCACTCTCAAATTCTGCAAATTTGAGGTGCCCGTTTCGAGAAATTTGCCTCTGCACTTTCAGAAGTGCACTTGAGGGGTCAGTTTGAATGACCCACTTTGGAGAATTGGAAATTGAGGCATGTTGTTGTCCAAGCACAACCCATTTGCGGACATGTTTGATTGACATATTTGAGCGTGTGTGTCGATTTTCAGCTTCCCATCATCAGTTTAGTCAGGGTTTTGAAAAGTGAAGATGGAGGGTTTTTGAACTATTCTGTTGTTTGCAGATTTGTCAGTTTGGAACAATGTTTTGGAAGGGAGCATGCATGAAGGAGCGGTGTGAGCACAAAGAAATAGGGGATGGTGCGACTGGCAGAATTGGAGAGGGCCTGCAGTAGCATGAAGTGGATGAAGCTTGGCCAGGTGAATGGTTGGCGCAGCTAGCTAGTGTGAGGAACCACACAAAACAAATGTAAGGAGATAGGTGAGAAAGCAAAGAGGTGCGCAGCTGGCTGGAGTGAAATAAACAAAATGTATTCATTGAAAAGGCTTTAGAAACACTTAAACAAATGCAAACGGCTAGAGCAGGTGGATGCATATCTATCAAAGCATAAGGGAGCTTGCACTAGCTAGTGGAGGCACAGGTAGTATATGGAGGCGCGGCCAGTGAGTAATGGGTGCAGCTAACTTGAAGGATGCGGCCAACCAAAAGGGAGATTGGCCCACACGTAAGGGACAAGCATAAAACGGGAGCTTTGGAACAGGCATAGACATCCACCGTGACTAGCATGAGATGTAGCCCATGCCAACAGGAGGGAGAATGCTTGCCAGTGTGAAGAGAGGAGACACCCGCATAGGAGGAGAAGGAAACAAACAAAGATCCATGACTTGCAGAGCGAGGGAGGCCTACGCATGCTAGCATGAGAGGGAAGAGACCCGCATTGGAGTAGGAGAAAACTAGCAGGAGCTTGTACCAGTGAAGTGGGGAGAAGCCAATGCAAAAATTGGAAGGTGCGCACATGGCAAGTCTGGTGACCTGCAGGTGGAGTACGTGGGTACAAGGAGCAACATAGAGCAGTGAAGGAACGATCTGCAGAGGGAGAAGGAAGGCTCACGGCCAGGGAAGGCACGAACCAATGAATGAAAACCCGCGAGAAGCAAGGGGAAAACCTCGATGGAAGCAAGGCGTGAAAAGCACCAGAGGGAAGCTTGAAACTGTAGGGTGAAGGAGCCCAGACCTGTATCATGAAAAGTGAAAAGGCCGCCATAAATACAAAATGCAGAGCTCGAAAATGGACAAACGGAGATTAGGGCAACCGACAAACAAAATCCCAAAGAATCCAACGGTGGAGATCGAGGTTTGTCTGCAGCCAAATCTCCACCGTCGCCCGCCATATCGTGATCTGGAAGTGATCATAGGATACTCTTCGCGGGATGGCGAGGAGGAAGAAGCGAATCAATACATTTAATTCTTTATGTTTTCCTAAGTCTTGGCAAAATTTTAAGTGGAAGCCGCCAATATTTAATATTAAATTTCCTTTTTCGGGGAGAGAAATGGGAGGTGGGTCCCGCCGCAATTTTAAATAATAAAGGCAAATCAAATGGAGGAAGATCCGACGGTGGAGGATGGAAGGTGAATGCAGCCAAATCTCCACCACTGCCCGCCACATCGCAATTGGGAGATGCTAATGGGATATTCATTACGCCATCGCGGGGAGATGGAGAGAAGAAGACCAAAACATTTAATATTTAATATTAAATGTTTTGCCTATAGTTTGGCCAGTAAATTTAAAATATGGTGGGCCCCAGCATGGAATTAAGTGCACGGGTATTTCAAGGTGCCTCGGGTGAAACTTAAATGGTTTTGTCCGAAGGGTAAGGGCAATAAATTTTTTAAAAAAGGGTATTTTACCAAAGGGGCTTAAAATAATTTTAAAAGAAGCAATGTTTTAAACGCACAGGGAAATTTGAAACATTATATGAATAAAGTTAGGATATTCTACATTTTACTGTGCTGGGGTAAAATGTAAACTTCTAATGACTTTGTGCTGCTGGGTGAAATATCAAATGTGAATATTTTATTGTGTTGAGGGATTAAATGAAGCATTTTATTTACTAATGGTAAATAAAATAAAAAACAACAGTGAGTAGCAAAAAGAGTAAATTGCAGCAAAGGGAAAAAATAGAAAACAACAGATAAGAGGATTTTCATGGGGATGAAGAGTTTTTCCTTCTACTGCAAATGATGAGTAGAGTGGACACATGGGCAGTTTTTTGTTGAAGAATGAATTAAGCATGTGTTGTTTTTGAAATAGAATCAAGTTTGTTGCAGGGAAATGGAGAATATTCTGTAGATCACTGATCAACGGTGGAGATGCTTCCAGATGGTTGTTGCTGCTCGGATTTAGGGTTTCTTCTAGAATCTCTTCTCTTCTCATTGTAAAAGGTGGGAAAGTTAGCAAGTTAGGTTAGCAAGTAACCTAGCCGAAATTCTGGTGTGGAGCTACATAAAAAATGTAAAATCTATAATTACAAAGGTAATACAAGTGGGTTTTGTGTCATTTTGCTGTAGGATTTGGGTTTATTAGGATTTAGTGTTTCATAACAGTACTGGCATTTGAGTTTAACTGAAAAAAATCAAGGCTCATGTCTCTCCTATGTGTAGATGTATTCGAATTTTGAATGAAATAATCAAGGGTTATTCTGTTCTTCTCACTGTTGTGGTGTGTGCAATTCTAATTTTAGCTTTGATTTAAAGAATTAATTAAACTGCTTAAATGAGGTTGCAGATTGATATGTTGTGTACAAGGATTGGGTAAGAAGTATTGAGCTGAGGTACAAATTGGTGATACTGTAAGGCAATATGATCAGAGATATGTTATGCTATGTGTTAAAATCTGCTATGAACCATTAGGTGTTGATGAATTTGACTCCTCCAATGGATATGGCACTGGTCTGATTTGCATCTATTCTTTGTGATGCAGTGTTTTGTTTGTCTTCACCTAGGGCTTGCTACCACCAATTTTAAAACTTATGATTTATCTTTCACCATGAAACAACTGTGTTGTAACACATCTCACGCTCCAAGTGGTTGATATTACTGATGAACAACGAATTCATTTTAGTCTTATCCCATTCTGTTGAGCTATTAGGTGAGATTATCTATTTTTTTTCAAAGTTAATGACTGTTTATGATTTTCATTTGCAGAAGTTGTAAACTCATTAACAGGGATCACCCTCCCGGGTCTTGTAGAGCTCAAAGTTTAGGAGGTTATTGAATATTAAAATCCTTGTCAGTTGGTCCAGGTCCTCTGAGCTGCCCTTGATTGGAAATTTGGCAATTCCATAGGTAGAAAAGGAGATAAACCTAGTTCATACATAAAAAACAACCAACAAAATGATGAATCTACTGGGGAAGGTTTTGAATCTCCAGTTGTAGACGGTGCTATTATAGAGTCAGTGAAGTTCTGAATTATTTTTGTAACCATTGCTGAAAATTATTTCTGCCTTATGGAGTCATGAGCTTGATAGGTCCATTCTCCTTGTCGGTTGAGTCAATTCTCATGAATGTTGCCAGAGAGTCTGCTGTAATTCATCTTTCAATGTAAGTCTATCAAGATTTGTCCATACTTCATGCTTATTTCATAATACCTCAAAAGTTGTGAGTGGCGACTTTGAGATCTATGCAATTGTGTGCATTATTTGAGAACAACAGGGAAAGACCCAACAAATTTGCAGTAGAGATGAAGCAGATTCGAGCTCTTGTGATGAAGTACCCGGACAAGTTGAGGAAGGAATCCATATGATGTCATATTGTTGGATATGAAGGTGTTGTAGTACTTATGCTAGTTTTTAATGAATTTGACCTGTGAAGAATTTCCAGCTATTCAAATTTTTGTCCTCTGCAAAGAGGTGGCGACTCTACCAAAGAACCTAATGAAGATCTGAATACGGTTCAAGATATACAAATATTTCCTATCAAAAGAACCATTTGCAGCTGCTGCAACAAGTTCCAAGTATTTTTAACTCTTGGTTTTCAAGAAATTGTATATTGAAACCATATGAGAACATTGTAGGAAAATTTGGTTCCCTATTTGATGAATCTACATTATGAAAGGGAACAGCAACAATATTTCTTTCCATACTTCTGAAATGTAATATGTAACATGAGTTGAGAAGTATGTTTATTATGAGTTATGTCTTTGAGAGAATTTAAGGCATAGTTATTCAATCAATGTTTTAGAATCATGGTTGATTTTGTAAATGATGTAACTGATAACCATGTATGAAGTCGATACTGATTGAATTTGTATACAAGAGGGTTTCCCTGTGAAATGGAAAGTAAAAGTATGTAGGGAAAACAAGTTATCCCAAACCCTCAAAGGGATTTTTCTATTAAAAGATATATGCCATTGGTTTTTAGTGGTATTGAAGGTTTCCTAAACCTAATCCCTAAAGATGTTAGAAAGAATTTTCCCATATTCATAGGGCAAAGTTCAGAATCAGCCTCAAAGCATCTTCAAAATTTCATGGATGTGATGGGGGACTATGAGGTAAATCATGAGGATGTAGTTATGAAACTGTTTGTTCAATCCTTGAAAGATGATGCCAGGGATTGGTTTGCATATTTAACGTCATGTTCTATAGCCTCTTGGAATCAGTTTATGATAGCTTTTGTTGAGAAATTTGGTGAAAGGGTGAATCCAAGTGAGGCGAGGAAAAACTTTTTGGAGATCCATATAAGTGAAAATGAGTTGGTCCCTATTTTCAATCTCTAATTTGCAAAGGCAATAAGAGAGATCCCAGAATATGTAAGACCAAATGATGTCGAATGCTTGGTCATGTATCTTAGTGCATTTGACAGTAAGATGGGATTCTTGTTAAGTGATAAAGAACCTGCAACTTTATTTCAGGCATATAAAACTGCCATGGACATTAAGAACAATTTCAAATACTCTATGATGAAAGGGTGTCTAGCTGCAAATGTTGGTTACCCAAGAACAACTCATGATTGTGGAATTCAAAGACTAGGTAATGGAAGTGATTGTCAAGCTGATAGTGCCTCTGTTGCTGAGATTTCTTCATCATCAAAATATGAAGATCATAGTGAATTCCAAGTTGAATGTCAATGGAATTTGGACATTGTTGATAAAAAGTCTTTTGTACAAGAGTTGTATGTAATGAGAAGTGAAGAAGCAATGAATGAGATACAAAGTGCTACTTCATGTCATGTTGTGACTAGAAACTACAAGGCATGTATTGCTGATATTTCATTAGAAAACAGTGACTCTGGTTGTGAAAGTGCAGCCCTAAGCTGTTGTAGTGAGTATTTTTCTTGTGAAGAAAGTCATGATGGGGTTGGTAAGTCTCATTACTTCTCTGAAGGTTGTGATTGCTATTCTGAAAGTGATGTTGAAGCATTTTCCTCACTCAAAGAATGCAGCGATATAAATGTTCATAAGGTCATTCATCCGCAAGTGAAAAAACAAGGAACATGTGAAAAGTATACCAAATGTAATTTGGGTTCAAAATCAGAAGAGCATGTTCATTGTGAGAGTGATGCAGAATTTGAAGACAAACATGTGTGTGATTAGTATGTTGATTCAAAATATAATGTTGAATATGATGAAGGTGCTGATAAGTGTGCTTATGTTCCTGCTCTTCATGTTTATCTAAATGAAGCAAAGATGGAAAAAATTATGATACATGATGAGCATGATGATAAAATGATGGATTCATTCAATATGTATATGGGTGAATCAATATTAATTGATGATATTGAAAGGCTTGCTGACTTATGTGACAGTAAGGTTCCTAATTTTGTTGATTTGGCAAATGTTGTCAATCCATGTATGGAGCAGCCAAGCAGTGACACTAATGGTGAATCTCATGTTGATGAATGTGAGGTTGGTTGTAACTACCTTTTGTTTGATGCTCCTAATTTTTAGAATATGCACATAGACATATTGTCACCACATGTGAAAAGCATTGATGTCCTTGTTGATAATGATTTGTTTGAGCCTTCACTGGAGGTATTTGGTTTTGAAAGGAGTGATGATGTGAAAAATAAATCAAAACATTTTCTCAATCCTGAGATGAATGTGTTTACTCATTCCTTGGATAATAATGATGCATGTGTTTTCCATTTCCATGATACTGAGTTGTGTTCTGATGTGCCTGAACCAAAGTGTCAAAAGATGGGCCTAGGTTGTAGTGATCAGTACAAGGATGTTCCTGAGTGTGCATCTTTTATCTTTGACGTCTGCCTAGATGATTTGCAGCGAACACACCAAATAGTTTTTGATAGCTTTCAGTTTGATTTGCAAGTTGATTTGGATCTACAAATTGATAATCAGAATGAGGTTAGTAGTTCCAGCCATACAACAAAATGTAAGTGCTATTTTTGTCAGCTGGAAGGAATTGTCATAGAATGTGGCAATGTGCAAGATATGGAGGCAAGTTGTTTTCAGCTTGAAGATGATCCATGTGATGAATGTAATAAGTTGTTGCCACATAATGATCAAAATTTTGAAAGTATGCCTGACTTTCAGATGCTTAGTGATTGTGAACATGTTGATAATGCTTTGAATGATTACCTGTTAGGAGAGGTCAGCATGTTTAATCAAGCAGAGGGTTGTGATCAAACTGTGTTTTCATATGGGCTTGATCACTATTTTCAAATCATGTCACTTGATATAAAGTCAGAAAATGAAGAAAGTAACAGTGGTATGAATTATTTGATTTGGTTGCCATATGATGAAGTTAAACAGAGAGCAAGTTTCTACTTACCAGATGGCAGCCTGGCACTTGTGCTTGCAAAAGTCCAGTTGTTCATATTATTATAGTTTGATAAGTGCAAGCATGAGATGAGGGGGATCAGCTCCTTTTACAAAATTGTATTTGACAGAGGTAAATGCTGACTCCCATTTTTCATTTGGTGACCTGGGGTCATCAGATGAAGTTGAAAAATAATAGTTTTATTGGGGAGCAGTTTGAAGGCACTTGACAGATTATGAATTTGGTCTACTCTCCCCAGAGATCTGGAATCTTGCTATGCCCACAAGGGGCATACATCCCCAGACGGAGCCACTATTGGCACTCTCAAATTCTGCAAATTGGAGGTGCCCGTTTTGAGAAATTTGCCTCTGCACTTTCAGAAGTGCACTTGAGGGGTCAGTTTGAATGACCCACTTTGGAGAATCAGAACTTGAGGCATGTTGTTGTCCAAGCAAAACCCATTTGTGGATGTGTTTGATTGACATATTTGAGCGTGTGTGTCGATTTTCAGCTTCCCATTATCAATTTAGTCAGGGTTTTGAAAAGTGAAGCTAGAGGGTTTTTGAACTATTCTGTTGTTTGCAGATTTGTCAGTTTGCGAAATAGCCTCCTGTTTGAGCTTGGATTTCGTAACTAGTTGACTGTTATGTCAAAATGAATGTTGTTCTGTGTTCTCCATACCTAAATGATCTCAGATGTCATTTTTCAGAGCCTAATGATTTGATTTGCTATTTTTAGTGGATCGAAACCAAATGTTGTTTGTTATGTTTTGCAGTTGCATTCCTTACAGCCTTCTGAGTGGTCAACTTTGATCGTAATATCTTTTGATCAAAGATGTTTCAAAGTAATTCCTTCTGCACACGTGCTCAGGGTACCTTAATGATTTACTGTGTCTAATGACAGCTCGCCAGGAGTTGATTTGTTATTTTTACAAATGGGCAGTTGGATCAGTTTGAATTGGTGCAGAACGGTTGCTGTTTCAAAAAAGTTTAATCGGGAAACTTTGCCGATTAATATCTAGTTCCTCGTGATTTTTTTCTCTAAGCCATCTTTTGCACTATACTTTTGGGTCAAATGACTATGTGCTTGCAAGTTTTTATGGTTTCACGAGATCATTTGCCCAATTTTCAAGATCAATTCCTGAAGCAAATTAACCTATTTTGACAATTTTACAAAAGTACCAAAAAACAAATTTTGACGGCAACCCAGTTTACCATTTCACTTCAATTGCATCTAGATGTTGTCCTGGGATGATTTGAGTGCAAAACTTGTTTGAAAACAAAATTTTTTTTAGCCAGGCCACATAGGGCCCGACATGTTTTGCACAATCATGAGCTTGTAAATGTTGCATGACAATCTGTTGAAGGATATTTCGATTGTGAAATGCATGATTTGTAAGGCACCTTTCCATCAGAAGACTCCCAGTTGTTATTGATATAGGTCTATTCAATTGAATTGAATGAAGTAGTACCATTCACCATAGGTAAAATTACATTTGTACGTCAGTCTTGATAAGTTTTTTGAGCAACTACATGATAATTGAATATTTCGAGGCTATTCCAGGAGAAACAAAAGCAAGGAAAAATATAACCCTGCTACATGGATGCTAGAAGCTGGCTCTATTTCTACAAAAATTCATTTAGAGTTAGACTTTGCAGAGCACTATAGAAACTCATCTCTCTATGAGCAGAACAAAGCATTGGTGCAAGAGCTCAATACTCCACCTCCACAAGCAAAGGAACTTTACTTTCCAACCCAGTATTCTCAATCATTTTCTAGACAATTCAAGTCTTGTTTGGAGAAGCAATGGTGGACTTACTGGCGTAGCCTTGACTATAAGAATGTTAGATACTCCTTCACACTTGTCTGTGTTTTGCTCTTTGGAACAATGTTTTGGAAGGGAGAACGCATGAAGGAGCGGTGTGAGCACAGAGAAATAGGGGATGGTACGACTGGCAGAATTGGAGAGGGCCTACAGCAGCATGAAGTGGATGAAGCTCAGCCAAGTGAATGGTTGGCGCAACCAGCTAGTGTGAGGAACCACACACAACAAATGTAAGGAGATGGGTGAGAAAGCAAAGAGGTGCAAACACTGGAAGGAATCACAGAGATGCGTGGCTGGATGGAGTGAAATAAACAAAATGTATTCATTGAAAAGGCTTTAGAAACACTTAAACAAATGCAAACGGCCAGAGCAGGTGGATGCATATCTGTCAAAGCATAAGGGAGCTCGCACCAGCTAGTGGAGGCACAGGCAGTATATGGAGGCGCGGCCAACCAAAAGGGAGATTGGCCCGCATGTAAGGGACAAGCATAAAATGGGAGCTTTGGAACAGGCATAGACATCCACTGTGACTAGCATGAGATGTAGCCCGCACCAACAGGAGGGAGAATGCTCGCCAGTGTGAAGAGAGGAGACACCCATGTAGGAGGAGAAGGAAACAAACAAAGGTCCATGACTTGTAGAGTGAGGGAGGCCTACGCACGCTAGCATGGGAGGAAGCTCACAAAACCCGTGTCTGGTGAGAGGGAAGAGACCCGCACTAGAGCAGGAGAAAACCAACAGGAGCTTGTGCCAGTGAAGTGGGGAGAAGCCAATGCAAAAATTGGAAGGTGCGCGCATGGCAAGTGTGGTGACCTACAGGTGGAGTGCGTGGGTGCAAGGAGAAACACAAAGTAGTGAAGGAACGATCTACAGAGGGAGAAGGAAGGCTCACGACTAGGGAAGGCATGAACTAGTGAATGAAAGCTCGTCAGCAGCAAGGGGAAAACCTCGATGGAGGCAAGGCATGGAAAGCACCAGAGGGAAGCTTGAACCTGTAGGGTGAAGGAGCTCGGACCTATATCATGAAAAGTGAAAAGGCCGTCATAAATACAAAATACAGAGCTCGAAAATGGACAAACGAAGATTAGGGCAACCAACAAACAAAATCCCAAAGAATCCAACGGTGGAGGTCGAGGTTCTTCTACAGCCAAATCTCCACCGTCGCCCGCCATATCGTGATCCGGAAGTGATCAAGAGATACTCTTCACGGGATAGCGGGGAGGAAGAAGCGAATCAATACATTTAATTCTTTATGCTTTCCTAAGTCTTTGAAAAATTTTAAGTGGAAGCCGCCAATATTTAATATTAAATTTCCTTTTCCGGGGAGAGAAATGGGAGGTGGGTCCCTCCGCAATTTTAAATAATAAAGGAAAATCAAATGGAGGAAGATCCGACGATGGAGGATGGAAGGTGAATGCAGCCAAATCTCCACCACTGCGCGCCACATCGCAATTGGGAGATGCTCATGGGATATTCATTACGCCATCGCGGGGAGATGGAGAGAAGAAGACCAAAACATTTAATATTTAATATTAAATGTTTTGCCTATAGTTTGGCCAGTAAATTTAAAATATGGTGGGTCCCAGCATGGAATTAAGTGCATGGGTATTTCAAGGTGCCTCTGGTGAAACTTAAATGGTTTTGTCCGAAGGGTAAGGGTAATAAATTTTTTAAAAAAGGGTATTTTACCAAAGGGGCTTAAAATAATTTTAAAAGAAGCAATGTTTTAAATGCATAGGGAAATTTGAAACATTATATGAATAAAGTTAAGATATTCTACATTTTACTATGCTGGGGTAAAATGTAAACTGCTAATG
Organism: Sequoiadendron giganteum; assembly: GCA_007115665.2. Classification (NCBI taxonomy): domain Eukaryota; kingdom Viridiplantae; phylum Streptophyta; class Pinopsida; order Cupressales; family Cupressaceae; genus Sequoiadendron; species Sequoiadendron giganteum. The sequence goes on along the minus strand of CM021108.1, from coordinate 235,849,207 downwards.
ACTTTGTGCTGCTGGGTGAAATATCAAATGTGAATATTTTATTGTGCTGAGGGATTAAATGAAAGATTTTATTTACTGATGGTAAATAAAATAAAAAACAGCAGTGAGTAGCAAAAAGAGTAAATTGCAGCAAAGGGAAAAACAGAAAACAATAGATAAGAGGATTTTCACGGGGATGAAGAGTTTTTCCTTCTGCTATAAACAATGAGTAGAGTGGACACATGGGCAGTTTTTTGTTGAAGAATGAATTAAGCATGTGTTGTTTTTAAAACAGAATCATGTTTGTTGCAGGGAAATGGAGAATATTCTGTAGATCACTGATCAACGGTGGAGATGCTTCTAGATGGTTGTTGCTGCTCAGATTTAGGGTTTCTTCTAGAATCTCTTCTCTTCTTCTTATTCTCTTCTCTTCTCATTGTAAAAGGTGGGCAAGTTAGCAAGTTAGGTTAGCAAGTAACCTAGCAGAAATTCTGGTGTGGAGCTACATAAAAAATGTAAAATCTGTAGTTACAAAGGCAATACAAGTGGGTTTTGTGTCATTTTGCTATAGGATTTGGGTTTATTAGGATTTAGTGTTTCATAATAGTACTGGCATTTGAGTTTAACTGAAAAAAATCAAGGGTCGTTTCTCTCCTTTGTGCAGATGTATTCAAATTTTGAATGAAACAATCAAGGGTTATTCTGTTCTTCTCACTGTTGTGGTGTGTGCAATTCTGATTTTAGCTTTGATTCAAAGAATTAATTAAACTGCTTAAATGAGGTTGCAGATTGATATGTTTTGTACAAGGATTGGGTAAGAAGTATTGAGCTAAGGTACAAATTGGTGATACTGTAAGGAAGTATGATCAGAGATATGTTATGCTATGTGTTAAAATCTGCTATGAACCATTAGGTGTTGATGAATTTGACTCCTCCAATGGATATGGCACTGGTCTGATTTGCATCTATTCTTTGTGATGCAGTGTTTTGTTTGTCTTCACCTAGGGCTTGCTACCACCAATTTTAAAACTTATGATTTATCTTTCACCATGAAACAACTATGCTGTAACACATCTCATGCTCCAAGTGGTTGATATTACTGATGGACAACCAATTCATTTCAATCTTATCCCATTCTGTTGAGCTATTAGGTGAGATTATCTATTTTTTTTCAAAGTTAATGACTGTTTATGATTTTCATTTTCAGAAGTTGTAAACTCATTAATAGGGATCACCCTCCCGGGTCTTGCAGAGCCCAAAGTGTAGGAGGTTATTGAATATTAAAATCCTCGTCAGTTGGTCTAGGTCCTCTGAGCTGCCCTTGATTGGAAATTTGGCAATTCCATAGGTAGAATAGGAGATAAACCTGGTTCATACATAAAAAACAACCAACATGGAATTCCATGAGATCATGTTTATTTGGGCATTTTCCCTTTACCAATGAATCTTAATTCCTCTGTCATTTACAAATTCTTGATAGGAATCCACTATCCTTTATGTTTTGATGAATGTCCATACACCTTGCTCCCGATTGCTCCCGATTTCTTTTCTTTTGTTATTATTTCCTTTAGGAAAAATTAAACAGGCAATTCATCAACAGTACTGTTCTCACAATCTTGACTGCAATATTCTATTTGAAGAACGCCACAACAATGCAAAGCACGTCGGGCCCCAAGTGGCCCGACTAAAAAAATTTTCGTTTTGAAACAAACTTCACTTTCAAACAGTCCGATACTGTGTTTTGAATTCTTTAGAAGTTGAAAAATGAACTGGGTCACCATTAAAAACTACTTTCTATCACTTTTGCAAAATAGTCAAAACATGCCAAGTTGCTTCAAGAATCAATCTAGGAAACCAATCAAACGACCTCATGAAACCATAAAAACTTGTAATCATATAGTCATTTGATCCCAAAGTATAGTGCAAAAGACAGCTCAGAGAAACAGATCCCGAGGAACCAGATATTAATCGACAAAGTTGCCCAATTAAACTTTTCTAAAACAACAACAGTTCATAAACAAATGAAACACACCCAACTGCCAATTTGTAGAAATATCAAATCAACCCCTGACGAGCTTCCATCAGACATAGTGGAACATTAAGATACCCCGAGCATGTGTGCAAAAGGAATTTTCATGAAACATCTTTGATCAAAAGATATTATCGATCAAATTTGACCATTCAGAAGGGCTGTCCAGAATGCAGATGTGAAACTAAACAAATTGCATTTGGTTTTGGTCTGCTAAAAATAGCAAATCAAATCATTAGGCTCTGAAAACTGACACTCGAGATCATTTAGGTACGGAGAATACATAACAACATTCATTTTGACATAACAATCAACTGGTTGCAAAATCCAAGCTCAAACAAGAGGCCATTTCGCAAACTGACAAATCTGCAAACAACAGAACAGTGCAAAAACCCTTCGACTTCACTTTTCAAAACCCTAACAAAACTTATCGTGGGAAGCTGAAAATTGACACACATGCTCACATATGTCAATCAAATACGTCTGTAAATGGGTTTTTCTTGGAAAACAAAATACCTCAAGTTCTGATTCTCCAAAGTGGGTCATTCAAATTGACCCCTCAAGTGCACTTCTGAAAGTGCAGAGGCAAATTTTCTCAAAATGGGCATCTCAAAATTTGCAAAATTTGAGAGTGCCAACAGTGGCTCCGTCTGGGATGTATGCCCCCTATGGGCATAGCAAGATTCTAGATCTCTGGGGAGAGTAGACCAAATTCAATCTGATTGACGAGTCAAAGTCCATCACACTAGGTACAATGCCATCCTGGTCCTTTATACCTTGATGCATCATACCTATGTGTGTTATCAAACATAAATTAATTGGCCCTGTGAAAATATCAACTCCTGGTAAGCAAATCATCATCATCATAACGTATGCATGTTGGATCCTCCTTCCATCCATCTTATTCCTCTTATTCTTCTATCTTTACTAACATTTCTATATAAGATTGGTGTGTTGTATCAAGATATACACAAGACTACCCATAGTCAATGACTGTCTATACATCATTAGACCTTTCTACATCAAAAGGAATCATCCAATAAGAACCACTCTAGCATTTTATCGCGATATCGACTGGAAAATTGAACATTTTCGCTCGATCTGTCAAGGGGGCAATATACCAGCATAATCCTTCCACTGGGGCAATAGTGGGGCATCTGAAAAAATAAAGAAATTTTTGACTTTGATCACAACAGGTTATTTTTTGAATCAATGCAACAAGTACATTGCTTCAAAGAGGGGCAAAATGTAGACATGGAAAATGTCTAATTTCAGTTCGACGCACTTCATCTTGATTATTTACAACATTTCTTCATGAATCATACTCTTAGCTTTTCGTCATATTCAGTCTTTTAATTTAATAAATCATTGTTTATTCGATTAAGTCTTTCTCCTTCTTTGATTAAATTAATCAATTTAATTTAATTAATCTTATATCTCTATTTAATTAAATAAATCATTTTATTTGATTAAAGCCTCTAAAGTCCTCTTATTAAATTAAATAAATTAAACCTTATTTGATTTAATCTAGCATTTTCCCACTTAGTTAAATAAATCAAAATCATTTATTTAATTAATCAATTCCTCTCAATTCTTATTTAAATTAATTCATCAATTTAAGTCTAAATTGTCACATCTCCTAAATTCCTCATTAAATTAATTAAGATTTGATTAACTTAATCTTAATTTATGTCACATTCTCTAGAAAATGAAACTTGCACCAATAAATTAATTTAATTGATTTATTAATTCTCTCTATTTTCCCTCACATGGCATAAAAGAGGAATATTCCCTCAAATTTGAATTCAAATTCAAATGGGCTTGGTCCTTCCAACAAGGCATTTAATGCCTCTTACATGTCCTTGACCTTGAGCTAAGTGACATTAACTCCATTCTTCTCTCCCTCCAACTTTCAAATTTGAATTTCAAATCTCCCCCTCTTTGGCACATTGACCAAAACTTGCACAACCATCAACCACTCACATCCTGACAAGTGGCACTTGGCCATTGGATGTTGAATGATCTCACATTGCTCAATTTCACTCATTATTCCAATTTTGAAATCTATAAATGAGAGACTCTTCCTCTCATTTGATCATGCACAATTCAAGCAAGTATACTATACTTCATTTCATCCATAACTTTTAGTAAACTTACTATGCTCAAATTCATCTTCATGTCACAGATTTCATGCAAGGTTACTCTCTTGAATTGAGATCTAATCTTGTTCAGTTCATTCAAGCTAGCTAATCTCACCATCAACAATCACAAAGCTTACAACAGGAATTGGGAAAGGGCTAATTTTGACATACCAATCAACACCAATTCCCCCATGGGATTGATAGTTGCTCATTAAAAATAGGATTTTTTTACTTCCATTCATATTGTTCTTCACTTTTCTTCCTATGTTAATGTTGCAATCTAATTTCATGGGGAACCTTCATTCTCTCTTGCATTTGATCTAACATTATGTTTGTTTGCTATGTTTGTGTAGGTTTGAATTCTAGGTTCACAGTGCCTATGTTGGTTCGCCATAGGATCATAATCCTGGGGGCTTGGCTACTCTCTTAATTGTTGTCATCCTATCTTACTAACATTTGTACATTTGACCCCTCTTGGTTGTGTGGTTGGCTACTTTAGTTTGAGTTTGAAGCAAGTTCATCCTCTCACTAAAGTGGGGGCTAAATGTAGTGTAATAAAATGCATGCCCTTTCAGTTTTACACTTGTTTGGGCCCTCCTTGCTTTATTTATCCTTCTTTATGGCTTAATTGGTGCTATTTTATGTCCACAAGCCCTATGAATGACATATATTTCTAGTAAATCCAAACATTCTCCAATGCATATATGATCTCCTAATGACTCTGATTTGAGTGTCCCTAATTTCTGGTAGGGACAAAAATGCTACTAAGGGTTTCTTTGTTCCCCTGAGGTCCTGGGACCGTAATTTTGAGGGATCTTGTTTGGGCCCCTTTTTGGTGTTTGTGCACCAAGTTTCATCACTTGGGACTAAGATGCCACCTAAGGCATCTTAGTCCTTCTTGAGTCATTTTTAGGATTTAATTTCAAATCTTGACAATATTTAACATCCTTCATTTATTTAATTCATATGTCGGCTTGGTGTGATATAGTTTCGAGATATTAAGCATAAACAACTATAAATACAAGGTTCATTCATTCATTTCAACCTATCTTTTGTGAGAGCATTCATCATAGCATAATTGAGTTCACAAGAGAATTCAAGAGCAATTCATCAAGCAATTGGAGAGATCATCAAGTTTCAAGCATCATGGAAAATATTTCTCTTGCATCATGTGCATTGTTGTGCTAGAATTTGTAATGTAGGGTTTTTATCTAAGCAAGAAATTAATTCAAGATCCATGTCCATTGTAGATGTGTGGTGTAATTTAATATGTTACTGAGAAGTAATAATCATAACTAAACAACATATAAGAATTGAATTGTATTACATATAATGAAGGAAAAGTAATAAAACAAACTATCATAGTCTTCCATTTGAACTCATCTCATCATCCTCTATTCTTGGTGATTCCTTAATTCATGCTCTTAGAATATTGCATTGCACATGAATGTGTGGAATGGAAACCTAAGAAATAAGTAGATATTTGGAATGCAAACTATAATGCCTACATGCCTATATTTTTGTATATTTGAAAATTATTTGCTGAATGATCTATGATGAGAGATTACTATTGATAGGATGCTAAACAAATGATGCAAAACTAAAGATAATGTTGTATAACATATGCAAGAAAATAAATACTAGAATTGAAATACTGTGATTAAAACAAATGAAAAACACTAAAATGAAACTGCAATGTTCTTCAAATGCTTTCAAACTACAATAAAATTTCTGCAGCATAAACTTGTCAAATTCTACTTCTTGTTATCCTCCAAAAGCTATAGAAATGAGCTCTATTTATAGAATTTTTCAAGCTGGGAATGATGTGGCAGCAATGAACGGTTGAGATTGTGATCCTGCTGCATCAATAGTTGAGCACAAAGAGGTTAGAGAGAATAATGGAGGTGGTTCCCTTCTTGAGAGAAATTTGCCAAGTGTTGAAAGGAATCAAGAGAAAGAAGAAGCCATGTGTCTAGGAGGTTTCAAAGTTGTTACAAGTTTGTTGATGGAAAATCCACATTTTTCAATTTATAAAATTCAATTTGATGTGACACATGGTGAGGTGGTAGGTGAGGTGGAAGATAGTTAGGAAAATATGTAGAAATGTGCTAAATTGAATTAAAAATTTAATTTAAAATGGAGATGGGAAATTAACATAATGACAAATTAATTAAATTTATACATCTTAACTAGTTTAAGAAGAATATGATTTAGAGGCCAATTTGAATATAAAAATTCAAATTTAAATGGAAAAGGGAAAACTAATTAAATGAAAAAAATGTTTATTTGTCCATTTAAATAATGAGAGAGGAAGTGATTTTAGATAAGAATAATATTTAGAAGTGAACTATATAAATAAATTTTGTAATTTATTTATAAGTAGAGGAATTAAGATTTTCATTAATTAAATAATAATTATTTAATTGATTTTTGCTCGGACCATTTTTAAGTGCATACATTTTGCCCCTCTTTGAAGTGATGTGCACAAACACATTGCTTCGAAGAATAATTTTTTCTGACTGCAATGATAAAATTTTGACATGTCCTAGACTCTAATTTTTGCAACGATGATGAAAGGATGCCCCCTCGGGAGATAAATAGGGATTTTTGAATTTGTTGATGATTTTTGAAATTTTTTGATGATTTAAATGATTTTTCAATGATATGCTAATGATTGTCAGATTTGATAAGGATGAATTGACTTATCTCCCAAAAATGATTACAGTTCAGCCACATTGTTGATTAATTGATTAAAAAGACCCATTTTGAAAAATTAAATAAATGACACTTTGCTTACCCCTTAATTAACCTTTAAAAGGTCAAAAAGAGTAAAATAGAGCTCATTTGTAACTTGTGCATTTTGAAAACTGAGATCCTGCAGAGAAAAGATGGATAGGATTCCATGCCACACACATAGATTTGAGCGAGTTTTCCACCACCAGCATCCATCCGCATACGAACCTTCGGTACATACCTCGAGAACCACTTTTTCAATTTCAAATTTGAATTTTTCTTGCTTAAATTTAATTTAAAAATTCGGATGCTTGACACGTTTTAATGCATTAGGCTAGTCTTTTAGCGCATACAAAACCTACTTTAGCGTGTAGGAACCCTATAGTAGCGAATCTAGTTAGGGTAGAATCCAAAAATAGGTTAGCACATTTGGAACCCACTTCAGCGCATTAGGTTGCTAAATTAGTGCATAGGGTTTTTAACGCATTGATAGGATAAAGTCGAACATAGGATAGGTTAGATAGCACATGCAAGAAATGGTGCATCAGAACCCTATCCTGATGCATGCGATCCATTTTCCAGCGCATCCATGAAATGGTGCATCAAGACTCTGTTCCGGCACATCCGATAGATTTTCTAGTGCATCTAATAGATCAGCGCATAGAAACTTTGTTTTAGTGCATTCAACCAAAATTGATGATTTTGATAGATTCCTCCTAGATTTTGATGATTGATGATCACCTTAGCCGATGATAGGATGATGTTGATTGATAGCTTAATGATCATGCTTATGATAGGAGAGGAACGATGATAGGATAGATAGATAGATTGATTGATTAATTGATTGATTGATTGAGATCATCCTCATGATAGGCAAGGAATGCTAATAGGTTGATTGATGATTGATCTCATGATAAATGAGAGTTGAGTGAATAGGATAGGTGCTCCTTGATATTTGATGAAAATCTCACATGAGCTGATTTGATTAACTGATATGTTGATTGAGAGGTTGATTTGATTGATTTGTTGACTTGATTCTTTAATTGGATTCTAGAAGGGTGGCTTAGGGAGCCTACAGGTTCAAGAGCACTTTGTGAGGACATGGGACATGATCCCACAGCTAAAACTGGTAGATCTTGCCATCATTGACCAATGTTGTTTGACTTGATTGATAGATATGCCCCAGTATTGAATTAACTAGGGGCTACTGATAGCACTTGCAGAGCAATGGCACAGTCACCACAACACTTTCCTTTTATCGGTCGAAGATATGAAAGTGACCCCACATGATGTTTACTGCATTTTGAGGATACCAATTATGGGGGAGTTAGTGGTCTATGATAATGAGGAGCAGGGAGTATAGATGCTATTTTCCAGATATTTCATGATGATCAATTCATTGGTTATGAGATTCCATGGTGGGAGTTGATTACATCCGAGTGGCCTTTAACATGGGTATTATTTTGATTTATTGGAGGATTTATTTTCCCTGAGCGTAGGTTGAAGGGCTTCTTAGTGGGTTGGGGTTGGATTCTAGACAACATGATTGCCCATGGTACAAGATATGCTTGGGGATCGTGTATGCTAGCACATTTGTATCATGAATTGCACTAGGTGGTCTATCTTTGGGTGAGTAATCTCGCAATAGGTTGTACACTTTTACAACTCTGGGGCTTGGAGCACATAACTATTACATGGTCATAGGGAGGTAAGGCTCAGCCAGTAGGATGATTGTATGTTTTTTTATACATAGGGCCACTTGTCCAGGATAAGCTACGCAAGTAGGAGTATTGGAGACGAGTCCTCGATGATCTAGACATAGTGATATGGTGGTCCTATCTTGATTGTGAGGCATGGCCAAAGGATGATTCAAAGTAGCCTTATGCATTTTAAAGTTGATATTTGATAGGCGAGATGCCATACATTCTGGAGCAGTTTCTTATTGGGAGAGTTTATAGATAGTATGGTTGCATTTAGGGTATGCCATAATGGCTAGCACACTATGTACGATGCAGGCAGGATATTCTAGAGTGGTGGCCAACCCTTGATTATGATGCAACCTACGTGGAGTACTACTACTTACAGTTAATTTACTGGCACTATCTCAAGGAGATCATGGATGGGTAGATGATGACTGATTATGCCGAATACTTTCACATGCACCCATCTTCATGGATTTCGAGTCCAGATGAGCCTACACTGGTTTTGGAGGTTGAGAGCAGGGTAGGGCCAGCTGTGCAGTCGAGGGGAGGAGATGGAGGTGAGGAGGAGGTAGAGGATTAGGTTGGAGATGATGGAGGGGGAGGCAGGGGCGGACATGGTGTTGGGCGATGGAGGGATGCACCAGACTTTGGGGTCATCTCCAAGAGGAGGAGGTCAACACCAAGTGGATAGAGACCAGTGATTTTCAGGATGCCCTCCCAGAGGCAACAAACTTAGATAGCTAGGTTATAGGCTTAGGTGCAAACACTCTAGGACCAGATTTAGACTCAATAGGCATAGCTTACTCAGGCATAGGCATAGATATAGGCTCAGGCTCTGACACACTTATAGGTTTAGGGGCAAATGGTGCAGTTGTAGGTCCAGGTAGCCACTCTTACTACTTAGAGAGATGCTACTAGGAGACAAGGGCAGCAGGCTATGGTGGTGGCTGATAGGATATAGACCGTGGCTCAAGGGATTGGTATAGGTTACCTTGTTAGAGAGCTTAGAGAGTCCGCCACGGAGGAAAAGTATTACAGAGGTAGGTACCATGAGGTTGTACCACCAAAGTAGAGGGTCAGTTACATTTGATCCAGATCCAGTCGCTCCCAGTCCCATGCCACTAGTAGAGGGGTTACACAACCACTACTAGGGGGACCACCAAACAGACCTCCACCAGGGTCAAGGCCATCAGGGGTAGGCATTTTTGGGTAGAGGCCTATGACCTCAGGTGACAACACTACAGGATCACTTGGGCATGTTTGATTTGTACATTGATTTAGAGACTTGACATTTGCCACATTTTTGATGTACCATTTCTCATTTTATTGATATCATTGTATACTTGACATGTTATTGCTTTAAGGTTATATGATATGCAATGACATTCTAGTGATCTATGTGTTGATGATTTTATCATAGATGGATGCATTTAATTTATGTTCTATGTGATCATGATATGTTCTATATGATTATATAATGTATGCATGTATGGATGCCTTAATGAGATGATGATGCTAAGCTTTAATATGTTTATGAATGATGCATTGTATGAGATGAATAGTGTTATGCAAATGATATGAGATGTATATTCTTATGAATGGTGCATTTATGAGATGGATGATATTGATGTGATATATATGATTTATGAATGATGTATTTTATTTTTGTAATTTTCAAATGTATAGAAGAGTATGGATGAATGAATGCATAAATGGTTTTATTATGGAATGCAAATGTATGATAAATGGATGGATAAATGGTTTATGGATGTAAATGTGATGCATGCAGATGTATGGATTTATGATAATGCTCTCTTTTTGGATTTTTCATGAGGTGAATAAATGGCCTAGATGTATGGATGAATATGCAAATGAATTATGATCATGAATGATGTTTATGTATGGATGGATGATGAATGCAAATGCATGTATGATTTTATGTTATGCCATTATGTGATGTTGATTATGCTCTTATGTGTAATAAATGTAATGCACTTTTTTGTATTTTCTATGCAAATATGAGACCTAAATGCATGAATGCAAATGGATTATGATGTTATTATTGATGATGAATGGATTATGGATGAATGAAAAAATGTATTTATTATGGCTTTGATGTATGATATGGATTATAAATGATAATGATATTTTAAAAATGCTTTATTTTTGGAATTTTTCATGATACAAATATTATAATAAATGCATGAATGATTTGTGATAGTGGATGTATGATAATGGTTTTGTAGTGGTATGGAATGAAATGTCAATGCAAATGAATGATTTTTTTGTTATGTCAAGTATACTCAATCTTGTAGTGAGAAATAACATCTTGTTGAGAGTTACTAGCTTGAAAAATCTATAATGTAGATGCAGACTAAAATGAATGCAAGCCTATCTATGTAATGTTTCCATTCAATTCATTGTACTTATTTTTATCATTGAGCATTTTATTATGTTAAAACTTGGTACAAACATCAATGGTATAATTAAACCATGATGAACTGAGTACAACTTCCATACAACTTCCATTGAGATTTGATAATGCAAGATAACACAAGCATCTAGGTATAACTAGACCAAGATGACCTGAGTATCACTTGTGTAAATAGACAAGAGTTAATCATGTTCTCATGCAAATTCAGAATTTCATCAATGATACTTTGTAGAGCATGCCCCACAATAATTTTCATAGTAGTAATGATTGACTCATAGACAACAGACAAAGAAAAATATCATTCTTGATCATACTGCCTCTAGTTTGTGAAATCATCAAGGTGCTCCCGAGAAATGATAACAACAATCAAGATACATCAATTAAACATTTGTGCTAAACTAATCCAACCATGATTCAGAAGATGATTCACCAGTGATGAGCTGATTTGATTTGTCTTGATGTTTGATTTGATTTACATGATTGATTGGATTGATTGATGTTAAATGTTTAGATTTTGATGGTTATTACAATTTTTGTTTTTGACAAGGTTGTGTTTGTTGTTTGCTTTCCTACTAATTTAAGCTCAACGGTGATTTGCTCCCAGTGAGATCAAAATTTTTCCCCCAATGAGAACAAACAAAATTTATTGTGGATATGTACAATGAAGACCAAGCCAAGGTGGGACACGATCGTAGCTTACAAGATAGTAATGAAGCTTATTGAAAGATAGGTGTGAATGCCTAGTGATGGAAAAAGCGGACAATCAACACATGCTTGAATAGATGGAGAAGCCAACTTATCACAAATAGCGCCTGTTTATCAAGTTTTCACCATTTGTTTTTCTTGCACCTTTTTCAAATTTTATGATTTTTTTGCTATTACCAAGACACCTATTTGCCAGGTTTTCATCAAGGCAACCTTTTTTTTAAATTTGCACTTTTTTTGTATTTTTCTCTTTTTGGTTTTTTGGTTTTTAATCTTTTAGATTTTTTATGCTATCACCAAGATGCTTGTTTGCCAGGTTTTCATCAAGGTGACCATTTTTTTAGGATTTTTTCTGCTTTTTAGGAAATTTTCAGGACTTTTTCTACTTTTTAGGACTTTTTTCAAGACTTTTTCTGGTTTTTAGGATTTTTCCAGGAGTTTTTCTACTTTTTAGGATTTTTTCAAGACTTTTTCTGCTTTTTTAGGATTTTTCAAAACTTTTTCTGCTTTATATGATTTTTTCAGGACTTTTAAACATGCACTAGATAAATTATGTATAGAAATTCTTTAGATGAAGACTGTTTATAGGTTCTTCAAATAGACACCCTTCTAGTGTAGACAGTTGATATGCTCTCGATCCAAAGATTGACACCACAATGAAAGGGCCTAACCAATTGGGCTCAAATTTTCTTTTCTTTTCTTGGTCCTACTGATTTCAAGGATTTTCTTTCAGTACTAGATCACCTACTTGAAATGTCCTAGGTTTGAATTTGTGCTTGCAACTTCTGGACATTCTCTACTGATATACTTTCAGGTGATCTACCACTAGCTAACGACACTCATCAAACAACTCCATCTCTTGTAGTCTAGACACACAGTAATCTTCATCTGAAATGAGACCATTCAAGGACACTCGGAGTGACGATATCTCAACCTCGATGGGAAGTACTTCTTCAGATCTATAAACAAGTGCATATGCACTGGCTCTTATGGGTGTTTAGATACTTGTACAATATGCCCACAAAGCAGGGTTCAATTGAACATGTCAGTCACCTCCAACATTGTTGACAATTTTCTTTAAGAGTTTTAGGATAGTTTTGTTTGAGGCCTCTGCTTGACTGTTCCCTTGAGGGTAATATGGTGTAGAAAATCGCTATTGGATATGAAAATTTTCACAGATTTCTTACACATCCTGATTCTTGAAAGGTCTTCCATTGTCAATGAGAATGGATTGAGGGATACCATAGCTTTAGATGATGTAGTTCAGGATGAACGATGAGATCTGCTTCCTTGTGATGGTAATTAGAGGCACAAATTCAACCCACTTCGTGAAGTACTTTATGGCTGTAATAATGAACTTGTGTCTATTAGATGAAGATGGGGGAATTTTACATACAAGATCCAACCCCCACTTACAAAATGACCATGTTGATGTAAATGGTTGCAATTCTTGTGCTAGTACATGGATAAGATGACCATGAATCTAGAATTTTTGACATGTCCTGACAAACTAGAGGACTTCTCTCTTCATAGTTAGCCAATAATATCCCAAATAGAGGAGTTTCTTGGTGAGGGTAAGACCACTTTAATGAGTGCCACAAATACCCTCATGGACTTCTCATAAAGTTGTTTTAGACTCATCAATTTCTAGACATCACAAAAGAGTTCCATCAAGATCTCGACGCTAAAGTATATCCACTATAAGGGTATGACTGGAAGATTGGCGGATGAGGTTTCTTTTTTTATTATGAGAAATATCGAGAGGTAGGGTATTATCTTTTAGGTAAGTATATATTTTCTTGTAGATGGAAGTATCGACATCATCTAGGTGGTAAATGAGTCTGGACTAAGAGTCATTGTAAGCGGGGGTAAACAGTTGCTCCACCATGAACTCATAGCGTTCGTGTTTTTCTGGAATCTGCATCAGAGAAGCAATGATAGCCATGGCATCAACAACTTTGTTGTCACTCCTTGGAATTTGACCAAATTTGATGTCAACAAAATATTTCTTAAAGTCATCAATCATTCTCTTATAGGGCATTAGCTTGTCATCTTTGGTTTAATAATTATCATTGACCTGATTGATGACTAGTTGAGAATCCCAATAGACTTGCAACTCTATAATTTTCCATTCCACATCTATCTTGATTTTGATGATGAGGTCTTCATATTCGACTATGTTGTTGGTACAAGGGAACATCAAGCAATAGGATTTTGGAATGGTGTTCCCCAAGGAGTGATGAATAAGATTCTTTCTCCTAATCCATGCTGAGTATAAGAACCATCAAAGTACAACACCCATTATTTTTCTATTACTGTCAGAACATTTGCATCTCAAAATTCAATATGTAAGGGATGATCATCATGAATTGGTGCCTCAACTAGTTGATCGACAGTGGCTTTCCCTTTGATTTTTTTTCTATTGGAATATTGGATGTTGAATTCACTAAGTACCATTACCCACTTGGCCAGTCTTCCTATCATATTTTCTTTGCTTAGGAGATACTTTAGCGGATCTATCTTGGCTATGAGCTTGACTGTATGAGTTAGCATATAGTGTCACAATTGTTGGGTAGAAAATTGTACAACTAAACAAACTTTCTTGATGGATTTTTAAATGATCTCATAACCATTCAAAGCTCTACTGATGTAAGAAATTTCTCTCTCCTTCCTTGTCGAATCTTCCTGTGCCAACAAGGCTCCCAATGATTGGTCAGTAGTGGCGATGTACAATAAAAGAGGCTTCCCTTCTGTTGGAGGTGCTAGAACAGGTGGACTCATTAGGTACTATTTTAGTTGGTTGAAAGTTGTTTCACACTTCTCATCCCATCGAAAAGAAATATTCTTGTGAAATAGATGTGTGAAAGGATGGGTCTTGTCAGCCAGTTGTGATATAAACCTTCTAATTGACTGGAATCTACCTTAGAGTGATCTTAGTTGATTGATGTTTTCTGAGGGTGGCATCTCCATTATATTTGTCACTTTTGCGAGATCCACCTGAATACCTCTCTAACACTATATACCCAAGTAGCTTTGCTAACGTTACCCCAAATACACATTTCATTGGATTGAGGAAAACATTGAACTTCTCCATGAGAGTGAATAGTTTGTCTAATATCTCCAGATTTCCTTCTCTAATATAGGATTTTTCCAACAAGTCGTCCACATAGTCGTCCATGAAAGTATGCATCATGTCATGGAAGATGGTTGTAATAGCTCTTTGGTATGTGTCCCCTACATTTTTCAACCCAAAGGGCATGATGTTCCAACAAAAATTTCCCCATGGGCAAGTGAATTTCGTCTTATCTTGATCTTCAGGAGCTACCTTGATTTGGTTATAGCCAAAAAATTCGTCCATTAGTGATAACATGCCATGACTTGCTACAAGTCCACAATGATGTCAATGTTAGACAAGGGGAAATCATATTTTGGGAAAACCTTGTTGAGGTCCCTAAAGTTGGTGTAAATCCATATGCTACCATGAAGCTTCAAAATAGGTACAATTTTGGATATCCACTCTACATAGTCAATGGGTCTGATGAATGCAACATCCAATAATTTCTTTAGTTCTGCCTTCACCAATAGGGCAATGTATGGATACATTTTTCTCAACTTTTTTTTGACTGGTTTGATTCCTAAAGGAAGGGATAAATGGTGCATGATGAGGTCTAGATCTATCCATGGCATGTCTGCATACAACTAGGAAAAGTTGACTTGTCACTCTTCAAAGAACTTGATAAAGCTAAGCTTTTCTTGTTCTATCAATGATTCTGCCAGATGAAGAGTTCTTACTATTTCAGCATTGCCGACATTGATGGACTATGTTGGTTCGATCAAAAATTTGGATCTCCCCTGGAAGTGCTCTAGGAGAGTGTCAAATTTCCCATCCTTCGGTGCCTCAGAGAGGTTTTCACCATTAGATGTGCTCTTTATTTTTACTCTTTCTTGATTTGATATTTCCATGGAATGGTTTTCACTATTAGATCTTTCTTTTGTTTCATTTATTTTGTAGCTAGGAAATTTGGCACTCCCCTATTGTGAAGCTCCACTATGATGTTCAATGGTGGACATTGTTTTAGGATTAATAGCACAGAGGAATTTTATGATGGCCTCATCAGTTGAAAAGGTGGGGATATTGATAGGTCTGGTCTAGTCCCAATCTATTAGTTCAAGATGCAATAAAGGTAGGGTGTCGTTAGATGGGTTCAGATCAAATGTCGTAAGGGTCCTAATGGAAATGTTGTCATCAAATAATACTATGGCCAAGTCAAGGTCTATGATGTTTCTCTCTTCTGAGTGACTCATCTCGCTAGGAGTTTGATCATCTTCACTTGAACCATCGATATTTTGTGATCCTAATTCAAGTGGTCTAAGTCTTGAGCTTTGTCTCTCCCCGAGTGTGGGAGTATACTTGTGTATCACATCAATATCCTTATCATGACATGATTCTTCTGACAATGAATCCCACTCATATTCATTAGAATCTATTTCCTGGTGGTCACTTGCTTGGAGCTATATGATCCATTCAACAACCTTCTGCTTTAGGTCCTCTTTCATTTCTTCATCATTTTGATGTTCTTTATACCCCAACCTTGTTTTTCCTTTTGGATTTTTTATGACAAGTTGGATAGGTTCTATGATACCTTCTTTCATTTTCCCCATAGTTTATTGTCCATCATATCCCATCTTCTCTAGGATTGAGAATCCTTTTCCATACTGAGTGGTTTGGACATTAGCCATTGCTGCTTGAGAATCAGTTTCATCCTTGTAGATCCAATTCAAAAAATCTTTATCATCAGATTCCTCTACTTGGGTGCTTGATTTTATGAATCGATCATCAAAAAGTGTGAGCAGTTGTGAGGATGGTTGGGATGAGGTTGATGGTTGACCATAGGATTTTGCTGACATTAACTATGAGAGATAGAGGGATTGTTCAATGGAGTATTCACCAACACCTTTGTCTTTGACTTGGACTTTATTTTCAAATTGTTTGGCCAGAGTATTGAGCTGGGCTTTAGAATTGGTAGATGTAGAGGGGCTCGGTTCTTCCTTTTTCTTCGGTTGTTTGGATGATGAACTTGATGGGCCTCCTTCATTAGAGGATATGGATAGCAGCTTAGACAATTTATTGGCTTGACTGGAACTGTTGGGGATATCAGAAGTTGTATTAGGAGCTTCACGGTTATGAGGCACAAATACATCCTGGATAGCCTTAAGGGCATTGTAGTGTTGAGGACTACTTGAATCAGCAAGAATAGTAATTTCTTGGCCATTGCAAGGAAATTTTAGACATTGGTGGTAGGTTGAAGGTATGACCTACATTTCATGGATCCAAGGATGACCCAAGAGTATGTTATACGTCAAATCCTTATCCAAAACTTGACAAACCACATTTTTCTGAATTGGCCCTACCTGAATTGGTAATAAAATCAATCCTTTTGAAGTTCTTTCTTCATCATCATATGCTTTGATAGTGATATTCTTCCTTGCTTCTATTGCATTTTTCAGAGAAACCTAGTGCACATACAAGCTTTAAAGTACAAATATTAAGACCGGCTCCTCCATCTATAAGGATGCAGTTGAGATGACTTTTATGAATTAGAACCTCGATATTGAGGGCTGCATTATGAGGATGGGTGAGAGATACGTCATAATTTTCTATAAATGATAAGCAATGAGGTGCAACTAGATGTCCCACCATGGCTTGGAAAGCATAGACTTCCAGATTATTTGGCACTATTGTGTCGACTAGGGATTTTTCCAAGATCTCCTTATAAGCGAGAGAAATTTTAAGGAGCTCCAATATTGATATTTGTGTGGGGATTTTCTGGAGCTGATCGGAAATTTTATATTGATGAGATGTAGCAACACGTGCTTTGGAAGCGATGCCTTTCAAACATATTTTTTTTCAGGCCTTGTGGTAACATTTATGAGCACACTATCTTGTTTTCCATTGATTTTCATGACATTAATTTGAATATCTGTTACAACCAAGTATTGTTGGATATCGAGAACTTGATTAGAAAGGATATTGGTGTTGTTGATTGGATGATTGGTTGCAATAGTATGTGGTGTATTATTGATTTCAATGTCATTTTCATGATCTTCAACAAATAAAATATTAAGGATGATGGTATCCTAAACATAGTCTACATTCTTTCCTTTGTCATTATTGTTAGAAGATTCTCCTTTATCATAATTTGGCAAAGGATGTGTGAATACCCCATGGTTAGTGTTTTTTTGAGTCTCTTCTATCCTTATGATTTAATTTTCAATCAAATCTTGTATCTTATGCTTCAATTGCATGCAACTATTGGTTAAGTGACCTTTGCATTGATGAAATTCACAAAAATGGGCTTCATTCCACCATGATGATTTTACTTTGGGTTGAAAACCTCGGGTATTAGGTAGAGTGATAATATTTTCCTCAATAATCTCTCTCAATGTAGATTCATATGATTGACCCAAAGGTGTAAAATTTTGATGGTTGTTTGGTGTTTGATAGGGTAGAGTCTTGGATGATGTGTTACTCTGATTATTTTGAGCATTACCCTGGTTAGTATTTTGGTTGTTTCTTTGGTTGGCATTTTGATTAGTCTTTTGATTGAAATTTGAGGAGCTTCTTGACAAATTGAAGATTGGTTTGGCATTATGCATTTTATTAGAGGTATCATTGTCATTATTTTTGTACTTTTTCAAAAACTTTGGTTTATCATTATTGGAGGAATTAGATGAATTGTTTTCATTATAGATTTTTAGTATTCCTTGCTTGACCAAAGAATCCTCAATCTTGATCCCATTTTCAATCAATTTATCAAAAGTTGGAGGGAATTGTAAGTCAAGTCTGTAGCTCATGTTAGAATTCAAGTTATCAACGAACACCTCTATCTTCTCTTTTTCTGGTATGGGTCAGGGATACCTTGTGAATAATCTTCTCCATCTTTGTAATAATATGAGGAATTATTTCCCTCTCTTTTGTTTCACATTACAAAGGTCTTTCATCGTGATCTCATGTTGGATATTATATGAATATTGGGTAATGAACCTGTATACCAACTCCTCAAAAGATTTGATCCCCGACAGTAATTGTGAGAACCATTGCATGCATTTCCCTTCCAAACTACATGGGATTAATCTAATCAAATATGTATCCTCATGGGAAAATTCAAGACTCATCATTAAGAATTCACTTACGTGATCTATTGGATTGGCTTTCCCATTGTACTTGTCATATTTGGGAAATTCACAATGTTTGGGGAACGGTATCATGTTGATCCTTTGATCGAATGGGTAGGGACATATATCTTGCATGAATTATCTCTTAGTAGTCTCAGTTTGCATGTTTTGTATTTTTTGTTGAAGATTTTGGATTTGTTGTTTCAAAACATCCATCAGTTCATTGGTTTTTACTTCATTGCTTGATTCAAAATGTGTCTCAGTTTCCATTTTCTTAGGAGTTCTTTTCAATTTTGTAACATCAAAATTGTTGGGTAGCTTGACTCCTTTGTTTTCCAACATCAAGAGGTATCTTTCCCCATCCTTTTTGAAAACCTATTCTAGAAATTTATGGAAATTTGGGTCTTGTTGGGCTTGTTGGACATCTTCTTCATTTACCTCATCAGTTTCAGTTGAAAAAATATTATGAAAGGGGTTTTATTCTAGTTCAACCATGGTATCTTGGGTTTCAATTTCTTTTTCTTGAAGTTTCAGCTTTTGGGATCTTGTTTGGATGGGCATACAAGTGATGATGATTTTCTAAATATTTGACCAAAGTTTGGGAGTGTCAAAGGGATTGGTTAAAATATGATTAAGCAAGATTTATTTTGGGATAAAGGATGATGAATCCTAATGGAGGATGATAAATCCTGGTGGTGAAATACAATTACTAAATCAAAAATGGGATGTGATGAAAAAGGCACTTTTGGATGTTTGATCAAAATTTAGATGAGGGATTTTCGCTTGAAAATGCTGGTTTCAACAAGATTGAGCTCTATTGTATAAATTTATTGGGATGATTGGAATATTGGATTGCCAGTTGAGGAATGAAGGAGTGATGAATAGGGTGACTTTGATTATGCCTTTGTGAGAGAGCTCTTCGTTGATAATAAGATTGTGAAGACAAAGGCTCTAAATCAAAATCATCAATATATCCTCTATCAAAGTCATGATATATATGGATGAAGGTTCGATAATCAAGTAAGACCTTCCTAATTTGGTACAAGAAGCGTCTCCTTTTCAAAAGTTTCTTATAGCCTAGTAGCTTCTTTGGTTTCTTGATTCTTTTGGTAGGGGATTTCTTGAATTCTTTTGTTGATTTACAATCCCTTAACAAAAAAATTAGGACAAGGAAAATATGTTGCTTGAGAGGGAATATCTGAATTGGATACTAATTGGTAGAATGGAGGTCAAATTTAGGTCTCCATTTGAAGATTTACTAGATGCGCTAAAACAGTGCCCAGATGCCCTGAAACTCAGATGCATTATGGAATGGTTTGAATGCGCTTCAAGAAGGTCTGGATGTGCCAGAACAGAGTATGTATGCGCTATGGAAATATCTGAATGCACTGTAGGATTCAATGGATGCACTGAAAGAGTATATGCCAGAATATAAGTGGGATGCGCTAAAACAAAAAATGAATGTGTTGGAATATGCTAGGAAAGCGTTGAGCTAGTCAATGGATGCGATGAAATATAGTAGGGATGCACTAGGGAAGTCACTGGATGCATCGAACTAGAAAATATTTTCTAGTTTCTGACAGTTTGACATATTTTTCTAATTTTTGAGAGTGAATTTGAACTATTTGGTTGTATTTTGTTCTAAATCACTAGTAAAATATTTTAGAGTGTAGTATTTTCTTTAATTTTTATTTAAAACACATAGGTGAAGGCATATCAAACAAGCACAATCCTAGGTTTTGTAAGGAAATATTTTTTTGGGTTCCATGCGGATTTTACTCTAGCCACACTTATTCTTAGCGGGTGATTTAGAAGCTTCACTGCACAAGCTCCCCCTTATAGTGCATTCACTTCTCGGGCCAACCAAGCTTCAAATTCCCATGAATCTCCCATGGCAAGCTTTTCACCTCTACTAAAAACTTCGAGAATGTGCATGTCTTGGCAACGACCATTGCTACACTAAAGAATAGAAAGGTAATTTGGCTTACTACAACAAAGAGGTTTTTAGTAAGGGAATTTCATTACGGGTGGGCTATCCATATGACAAGATTAGCTCCATTAAGGAGGGCTCCCAACCTATATAGGTTATGCTCTATATATTTTTACGCACCACACGGGTACTAAGGGAATCACTTGTTGACATAACTATTCATGGTCCTTGAACTTTCCTCAAGTCCTCATTTAATATACCGGTTGGAAGGGCTTGGCCTTAGCCTATTACTGGTTTGGGTCATTCCCTTGGGGTGTTTACCTCTTGTCCCACCAAGGTAGGCCCTTTAAGGGTGAAAATGAAAAGAAACGAATGGGTCTAGATTTTTTATAACCTAGTTAAGGGGAGAGCATACTCGCCTACCACTCCAAACACAATAGAGATGGTGTAAATTATTCCTTCTAATTAAGCTAGATTCCTATCTTAATAAAAGGAAATGAACTATCTATATACAGCTAAAATTGGTCTCAAGAATCCGACTAATTAAATATGAATTATTTGATTAATTATCCTATTTCCTCTACTATTGAATAAATAGAAATATTTATTTATATAGTTTACGTTCACATTTTAATTCTTCTAAATTCTTCTATTATCTCATCTTAATTAAATAAACAAAATTAAATACTTTGTTTGATTTAAATTATCAAATCCCTATTTTATTCTATCACATCGATCTTAAATTAATTAAATAAAGATTAAACACTTTATTGATTAATTGCCATTATTCTTTTGTTAAATTTAATAAACAACTTCTATAGTTTGTTTTACTAAATTATTTATCCCTCTTTGGCTAATTTAAATAAATCAAAAATATTTTAAATAAAGGCATAAGGAATATTCCTCTATATTTCCTCAAAAACAAATTAGATATCCTATGTCTAATTTACGTCAAAAATATGTCAAAATTAATGCTTTGAAACTTCACGGGAAGTTTTGGAGACAAATTGGAAATTTATCTCTCAATCCTCCTCCATCAATCTTTCCTCTTCTTTTGCCTGGTGTTTTCATGGGTAGAGACAATCTCCAAAATTGTCTCAATCTCCTCCATCTCTCACCATTCAATCCTCCAGATTGAATCCAAGCCTCTCTTTGCCATCCCTGTGCATTTCTACAGCCAGGAAATCTATAAATACAACCTCATTCAACCAAGAAAGGATCCAGACAATCTTAAACTTATGCACTCTTACTCTACAGGAATTCAAGCATCAAGCATCCAACATCCAAGCATCCAACAATCAAGCTTTCATATCATGGCTGCCTCTTGTAGCTTCATTTATCAGTTTCCATGTCAATCCATGCTAAATTAGTTTATTTTATCATCTAGAATTTACCATATTAGCTTCATATCATTTGCGTCAACATCATTCTGTTCTTTAGATTGTCATTTTAATAGTTAATAGTGTTATTTAAATCTGAGAGAACAATAGCTTAATAAATCTTTAAAGATAGGAGAGCAATATGATGCTTTCAGTAGATTATTGTCTTGAATTAGTTCAATTTTCTTTCTCTTTGATATAATTTCGTATTAAGAAGTGTTTTATTCTTTATACCTTATTCACACTTACAATTTGGCGCCCACTGTGGGGCATTAACCCCAATTTTATCAATTTTTCTGAAAAGTGTTGAGCAGGTTTCCGGCATGTTCTATTTTAGCACTTTCGTCAAATACTATAGCGTATTCATGGAAAACTATGGTGCTTCTGTGCTCTGTTTCGACGCTTTTGTGATACTATAGCGCATCCGTAAAAAAATTCAATGCTTTCAACTCTAGCGCTTCCATGACCTGTTTCAGCGCTTCGGTGACTCATTTCCAGAAAAGTTGATTTAGTGTTTCCATGGCAAATTCCGGCACTTCGGTGTTCTGTTTCGGCACTTTCGAGTTTAGCACATCAGGTAAAAGTTATAGCGCTTTGGTGGACTGTTTCAGCGAATTTGTAAATTTAGTTTGGATCTGACGCAATCACGGCCAGATTTTAATTTTTTTCAGAATTAGATTAAAATTTATCAATCCTAGGGTAGCCACTTTTGGTTTTCTAAAATTTATCAATCCTAGGGTAGCCACTTCTGGTTTTCTAAAATTTATCAATCCTAGGGTAGCCACTTTTGGTTTTCTAAAATATATCAATCCTAGGGTAGTCATCGCATTTTTGCAGTATAAGTTAAAAAGAACATCATGATTTTTGTGAAGCAAAATCTTCACATAGATTAGAAAATTGTCTTTTTGGGCTTAAAAAAAATAAACTTATATGTTGTGCTTGTGCGGTGATTAGGCTTATGCTCTCCCCTTAGCGGGGTGATCAAAGAGCCAGGTTCATCTTTATTTCATGCTATTTACGCTTTATTAAATCCTTTAGAAGGCCTGCCGTAGTGGGAAAAAGTACTCACCCTATAGGAACAACCTAAGTGGGAATGCCTAATGCCAAGGATTCCAACCCACTATAATCAAAATGCAAGTTGTTGATGAAATTCCAATCTGACGGTAGTGAGCAAGATAACCATCCCCAAAATCTTTGTTCTAAAGATTGGGAGGTCTCCTGAGGGAGTTTATCAATTGCCGCAATGCACAGAAGCGCTATCTATGAACCATAGAGTAGTATCCCATCGAGTTAGCAACCAAACATTGTCATACTCGCGGTGCAAGGGGAGGGAAGAATCTACCCCCAAGATACTCACCATATAATTGCCAAGGATAGTTTTCTCAGAGGACGAGAAATCCAACTTTGAGTATGCACCTAGAAACAACAAAAACACGGGCGCCCTCTAGGGGGTGACATGACTATGTGCGTCAACACAATTTCAAGATGTGGGCTGTGAGTATAACGATGATCTATTTGTCCTTAAGTGTGAGTCTGTCTGATTTGTGTATATTTATCAAAGCAACCTGTGAAAATCAATAAGGACCATTCGTGGTTCTTGAACATACACGATCTATTCAATTTAAAAACAGTTATTCCACAAATGCTTGTTGTGTTTTCACAAAATTCATTAAAATCAGATTAAAGATCATCCTGAAAACAACAAGTCAAGTTAGGTCAAGAAATTCATGATTCAAAAGTGGAAGTCCACCATGTTTTTCAAGAGAAAAATCAAAATCACCAAACCCAAGAAACCTTTCGGTTATCGAGATAATTTAAGAAGAAGGCATTTTCTATATCAAAATCAAAAGATATTTTTACAACATAGAACCTTCATCCACAGATATCACAATTTTTCTAGAGGTCACATTCTTGATTATGCTGTAGAGCCACTCTATTCATGAGGCTTCTTCCAAAGGAGAGCTCTCAGACAGTATCACAACCGTAGTCAACGCATACATCATTCCTATTTTCTGCAACCCATGATAGAGTATGCCACAAGGCCAGATCAAATTTTACAATAGAGTCTTAAAAATTCCTGTTTTTAGCACTCTGGAAACCTATTTCAGTGCTTCGGGTCACTGTTTTAGGGCTTACAATCTTTATTTTACCGCTTTCATCATCTTTTTCAGCACTTTTAGGCACTGTTTCAGTGCTTCCATCACTTTTTCCAATGCTTTCGGGCACTGTTTTAGCGCTTCTATTAGGATAGCGCTTCAGAACTTTGTTCTAGCACTTCTATGAAATAGCACCTCTATACTCTATTTTAGTGCTTTCAAAATAGAAAGTTCAAAAATCATACCATTCAGTTTGTCTGTCATTTATCCACAGCTTTTACCAAAACATAAGTTTCTTTTTATCATAATCATTGTCTAGAAACCGAAATCGGATAGGTTTTTACAATTCCAATCTTTTCAACTAAAGCGCAGATCTTACAAATCATCAAGTGTCAAATCAAAACACAATCTTGATTATTACGCTAAGTTTCATCATCAGGATATTACCATCCTATTATCACAAAACAAGGTATAGTAATCAAATTTTTAACCTAGTCTTATCAATAAGATCTATCATCTTATTCGACTTTGTTAAACATTCACTTGACATTTTCCAAGATAGAAGATCAAATTTTGGAAGAAATAGAAGCTCTTAGAAAAGGAACTTGAAACATCAAGTACAATGGCAGAAGAAAATCCCTAGAACAGTCTGCACCAAAATGATAAAAATGAAATAACTCTAGAGGATATTCAAACAGCCCAACAAGATCCCAAATTCCATAAATTTATGGAAAATATTTTACAACAAGACATGGAGAAATATCTCTTGATGTTGGTTGAATCGGGTGCTAAACCTCCCAAGGACTTCAACATAAATCGTCTGAAGGAAGCACCTGGAACAAGTGAAACTGAAATACCACAACCCAGACAAGAAATAGATCTGGTTGTTGCTTTAACATCCCAAAGGTAAATATTACAACAATAGATACAGGATATGATGAAAGGGAGTACCAAAAAGTATGTGATACAACACATTTTTCCTTATCCTTTCAATGCAACAGTTGGCACAATACCTTTTCCTAGACACTATCAATTCCCAAAGTATGATAAATACAATGGAAGAATGGATCCGATAGATCATATCCGGGAATTCAAAACATTGAACCTTGAGTTTTCCCAAGAGGAAGCTTACTTAATGAGATTATTCCCAAGAAGCTTGGGAGGATCACATATGGAATAGTTTTGAGGAACTGGTCAACAGGTTCATCTCCCAGTATTCTTTTAACATCCAACACGATGTTACGATAAAGGATCTATATAACCTAAAAGAAAACAAAGGGGAGACATTCTTGTCCTTTCTACAAAGATGGCGATGATTGTTCACCAAATATCCTCGATCCATTCCTAAAGAAGAGAAGATGGAGTTGTTCATTGAAAACTTGATGGAGGAAATGCGTTACAGACTTGAATTGCAATGTCCTCCTACATTCAAAAAAGTAATAGAAAACGGTCTTAAAATTGAAGAAGCGCTAGTCAAAAGAGGATTTATTAAGCATTTCAATGATAAATCAAATAACACAAATAACTCCTCCAATCAATACTCAAGTAGTGATAAACCAAAAATTTGGCAACAAAACTAAAACACAACTACCAATGAAACAACAAATGATTCGCAAAATGTCAAACCAGTTTTTAACTTGACAACATCTATTTCAAAGAATCAAAACAATGATCAAATTGTCAAGTTGAATGTCATACAGAACAATGAAGTCACAAAAGAACAGTCATATCAAAAACCATCAAATCAGCGTAGGTTCACACCTTTAGGCCAAATGATGGAATCAACAATGAAAGAATTAGTCACGAGTGGCCTTATCACTGTACAGGAAGCTAGATTCTGGGATCCAAAGGTCAAACCACCATGGTGGAATGACGCAGATTACTAAAAATTCCATAATAACAAAGGCCACAAAACCAACATTTGTATGGAATTGAAACACGCGGTACAAGATTTGATTGACAACAACAAAATATATGTGGAGGGACCTCAAAACAATAACGATCATTCAGCCTTCAAGGACCATTTTCCAAACTATGAAAAAGGAGCATCATCCTCGACAAACAACAAAGGTAAGAACATCAATCATGTCTATGAAAAAAAAATCCTTTGTCTTTCCGAAGTAGAGAGTGATCATACAGTTGGTCATAACATTAACGAACCTGAAACCAACAACACTACCCCTTTGGATTTTCTCCCAAGCATACAAGACTCTGAAAAATCAAATAAATGTCTTAAAAATCAGAGACCGTCAAGACTATCAACGAACAAATGTAATGACTAGGGGGAAATCCAAGGTAGTGTTTAAGGGAGTTGGGTCTAAAAATTCATTTCCACCTCCATCTCATTATAATATTGACGATCAACAACAAAACATTCTTGCATAGATATCGATACTAGAACTCCTTAAATTATCACCATTGCATAAGGAGGTTCTAGAACAAGCACTAGTGGCCACTATAGTACCAAAGAATCTAGATGTTTACCAGTTCCAATCTATGGTCGGGCATTTGACTACCCCACATTGTCTATCATTCTCCGAACAGGATGATGTCTCACTAAACCATCCCCATAATACCGCACTCCATATCAAAGTCTTGATCCACAATCATCGCGTCAAGAGAGTCTTAATAGATGGGGGAGCTGGTCTGAACATTTGTACTCTCAAGTTAATTCGTGCAGTAGGGTATTTCGATGATGCTATTGTTGCCCGAAGGAAATTGACTATAAAAGAATATGATGAGGAAGAAAGATCATCTAAAGGCTTAATTGTGTTACCCATTCAAGTGGGGCCAATGATGAAATACATAGCATGTCAAGTATTGGAAAAAGAGTTAACTTACAACATACTCTTAGGATGACCATGGATCCATGAAATACAGGTTGTGCCTTCCACATATCATCAATGTTTAAAGTTCCCAGTGAATGGACATGAGGTGACTATATTTGCATATTATAATCATCCTCAACATTGTGACACACTTAGAATCTCTCAAGATACCTTTGTGCCTCACAATAGGGAAACATCAAGTTCAAAATCATCCAACAAAGAAAAACGTCCAAGTATTACCACCAAGTGGGTAGAAAAGAAGGATAAAGAAAAGGAAACAAGTCTTGTTGAAACTCACTCAATAGACAATCCAGATCCACAAAATTATTTATCACAAAAATTTCAAGAGCAAGTCCAACTGACAGACAAGGGAATGGGGAAATATTCTGTGGAGCAATCGCTTAACCTTTCATAGTTAATGCCATCTCCTAAGACATATGGTCAACCATCTATGATCAAACATCAAACATCATTACCTATCATAGTTCTTGAAGAAAGGTTTGTCAAATCCGATACCATAGAGGATGAATCAGACAACAAAGCAATCCTGGATTGGTTATACAAAGATGAGGAATCCTCGACATCAAATATCAGTATCAAGAATGTCAATATCAACACCGACAAATTTGGAAAATGGAAAGCTATCCTAGAAAAAATGGGTTATGAGGGACAAGGACCTATTGGGTTAAGGAAGGATGGAATCATAGAGCCTATTTAGCCCCTCACTCTCCATTCAAAAGAGAAGCTAGGACTAGGATACTCTGAGGAACAAAAAGAGGAGATGATAAAGAAAGATGTAGAAATGATCCTTCATATTAGAGATAGCTCTTAAATGGATTCAAATGAATATGATTGGGATTTGGGTTCTGATGTATCTTTCACTAATGTTCAAGTTGATGTAATCCAACAATATACACCTACGCATGAGGAGGGACAAGGCTCTGGGTCTAGACCATTCATAGCAGGACCACTAAATATCGATGACTCAAGTGGGAACGAACAAAATTTGAGTGAACTAGATGATCTTGAAGAGGGTACCATCATTGATCTCGATATCCCAAATGACAACTATGATGAAATTTTTGTCCTAACCCTTACTTCCATCTACCTAAGTCAATCTGATGATTTCATGCCTTCAATCCATCCCGAACTTATTGACTGGGAACCTATCAAACCTTTGAATGTACCACAATTTGCAAATGATGATGCCATTGTAAATTTCCTATGTCATGATGAACCTGGTACAAGTTCTATCTATAATACTCATAACAACACGACTCAGAAGGAGAGTGTCAAATCTTCCAGTTGCAAAATTGAAAACAAGGAAAATAGATCTAATGGTGAAAACCATTCTATGGCAGCATTAGATCTGGAAAAAGAAAAAATAAAGAACGCATCTAAAGGTGAAAACCTTTCTGAGGCACCGAAAGATGGGAGATTTGACACTCTTCTGGAACATTATCATAAGTGATCATCAGTTCTGTTGGAACCTACATAGTCTGTGAACATCGACACTAAAGAAAAATAAAAAATCCTACATGTAGTAGAATCCATGACAGATCAAGGGAGACCAGAATTCATCAACTTCTTTAAGGAAAGAAGCATCAACTTCGCTTGGTCATATTCTGATATTTTAGGCTTGGATCCAAATTTACTCATGCATCATTTGTCTTTGCCCACAGGAATCAAGCCTGTCAAGCAAAAATTAAGAAAAATGCATCCCCACATCGCATTGATGGTAAAGACATAGCTAAAGAAATTGTTGGATGCTGGATTCATAAGGTCTATAGACTACGCCGAGTGGATATCAAACATTGTACCTGTTTCAAATCCAAACAACAACATAAGGATATGTACGGATTTCAGGGACCTAAATAAAGCATGCCTGAAGGATGATTTTCCATTACCAAATATAGACATCATTGTGGACTTCACAGCAGGGAATGCCATGTTGTCAATCATGGACGGTTTCTCTGGGTACAATCAAATAAAAATAGCTCTAGACGATCAGGAGAAGATGAATTTTCATGTCCATAGGGAACCTTTTGTTGGAACGTCATGCGATTTGGTCTGAAAAACGCAGGAGCCACCTATCAAAGAGCAATGAAAACAATCTTTCATGATATGATGCACACCTTCATGGAGGATTACGTGGATGACATCTTGGAAAAATATGGTACTGGGGAAGGACATCTGCATATTCTAGGCAAAATATTCACACGGCTAGAGAAATTCACTGTCAAGCTAAACCCCAAGAAGTGTGTCTTTGGGGCCACATCAGCAAAACTATTGGGATACATTGTCTCAAAAAAAGGCATTGAAGTGGATCAAGCAAAAGTCAAAGAAATAATTGAGATGCCACCTCCTAAGAATATCAGTCAACTCAGATCACTACAGGGAAGGCTCCAATCAATTAGGAGATTTATCTCCTAGCTAGCAGACAAAAGTCATCCTTTCAATCATCTATTGCATAAAAATGTGGTTTTCAAATGGGATAATGGGTGTGAAACAACATTCAATCAAATAAAACAATATCTGATGTCACCACCCATTCTCATACCACCAACAGAAGGAAGACCTTTGATATTGTACATTATACTGACAAATATCTCTTTGGGGGCACTATTAGCACAAGAGGATTATAAAGGAAAAGAACACGCCATCTATTATATCGGTAGAACATTAAATGGCTATGAAATAAACTACACTTTTATAGAGAAATCTTGCTTGGCGGTAGTGTTTTCTACTCAACAGCTAAGACACTATATGCTAACTCATACAATCAAGCTAATAGAAAAGATCGACCCTTTAAAATATCTACTCAGTAAAGCTGCCTTAACAGGTAGACTGGCAAAGTGGGTCATGCTATTAAGTGAATTTGACATTCAATATGAAGAGAGAAAAGCAATCAAGGGTCAAGAAATCATTGAAAAATTGGCTGAGGCTCTTCTACCAGATGCTCGACCAATGACAATGGAGTTTTCGGATGCAGACATTCTGACAATGATGCCACAACAATGGGTATTATATTTTGATGGATCATACACACATCAAGGATCAGGAGTAGGGATCTTGTTCATCTCCCCCCAAGGACACACCATTCCTAAATCATATAGACTGATGTTTCAATGTACAAATAATGTGGTAGAATATGAAGCATTGATAATTGGGGTCAAAATAGCAATTCAATGGAAGATCACGGACTTATAGGTATATGGGGACTCTCAACTAGTCATTTATCAAGTGAATGATGAGTATCAAACAAAGGATGAAAAGTTTATGCCCTACAAGCAACAAATAGATGATCTAAAATAGTTCTTCATCAATATCAAGTTTGATCAAATTCCAAGGGCAGAGAACAAAGTTGCAAATGCTATGGCCACAATTGCTTCATTATTACAATTGCCAAAGAAACATGGTTGTTATGAGTTTATGGTAGAACAAGTATCATGTCTTTCCCATAATAATTCAGAATCCGCTACAATATGCCATCTAGAAACCATTGAAACCTCCATCTATGAAAAAACCTATGCTTACTTGAAAGACAATGTCCTTCCTCCAGATCTTTATAGAAACCAAAAATGAAGCTTCATCCGCCAATCCGCCCAACATACTTTAATCACAGAAATTCTTTATCATCGAGGTCTTGATGGTACCTTACTCTGATGTCTAGAACACGACGAATCTAAAGCGGCCTTATAAGAGGTTCAAGAGGGTATTTGTGGCACTCATTCGAGTGGGATAACTCTAGCCAAGAAACTCCTCCATTTGGGATATTATTGGTCATGCATGGAGAAAGAATCTTATCAGTTTGTCAAGAAATGTCAAAAGTGTCAAATTCACAGCAATCTGATTCACACACTGGCTCAAGAACTGCATCCCTTTACATCAACATGGCCCTTTTGTCAATGGGGACTGGATCTGGTAGGAAAAAGACATCCCTCTTCATCCAATGGACACAAGTTCATTATCACAGCTACAAAATATTTCACAAAATGGATAGAAGTAGTGCCTCTTACAACAATCACTGGGAAGCAGATTTCCTCTTTCATCTTAAATTACATAATCTATCGATATGGCATCCCTCAATCCATTATCACTCATAATGGATGACCTTTCAAAAACCAAGATGTCCAAGAACTATGCGAGAAATTCCATATCCAACATCATTTTTCAACACCATAATATCCCCAAGGGAATGGCCAAGCAGAGGCCTCTAACAAATAAATTCTAAAAATTCTCAAAAATATGGTTAGTGATGTTGGACATGATTGGCATGTTCAACTCAATCCTGCGCTATGGGCCTATAGAACAAGTATCAGAACACCAATAGGAGCTACACCATATTCCTTGGTATATGGATCAGAGGCCATACTACCCATCGAAGTAGAGATTCCATCCCTCCGTGTATCACTCAGAGGAATCATTTCAGATGAAGACTATAGGGTATCTAGACTATAGGAACTGGAGTTGTTGGATGAGTATCATCAACAAGATGTTAATCATCTAATGGATTATCAACAAAGAATTTCAAAGAGTTACAACCATAGGGTAAAACCGAGGGTCTTTCAGGTTGGTGATTTGGTTCTAAAAGAGAACCCTAGGAATCAACAGGTTAGGGAGAAGAAAGGGAAATTTGAGCCTAATTGGCTAGGTCATTTTTTTTTTCATATCAGTGTATGGATCAAGGGCATATCAACTATCAACGTTAGAAGGGGATTTGTTTGATGAAACTATCAAGAGTATCCATCTAAGAAAGTAAGTCTAGAAAAGAAAAATCCAAAAACATAGGTCTGTGTCAGTGAAACTACGTGGTCTCTGCATGTGTAACATAGGCAAGGCTAATCTTTGATCAGCCCCCGAGATCCTTAGGATAGGTTAGTAGGTTAGATCTTTGGTCAAAATCTCATAAAATTGCAAACACATCAAAAAGTCGGGATGGATGATCTAATCTGAATAATGATTTGAAAACACTCTAAGTAAAAGGTGGATAAGTTGTATTTTTTGATTGATATTATCATTTATTTGGAGTAACTCAATGATGTAAATAACTAGAGAAACAAGGAAGAAGAATAATACTTTTATTGTCTGTTGTTTTTAAGTTAATCATATGAATGTATGAATTGTCGGGGGATGTGCTATGCAAATGTATCACCGATGACATTCAAAATTCACACATTGAAATGATTAATCACTGTCTGTTTACGCAATGAATGCTAAGGTCATCTTGGTTCAATTATACCTCGATGCTTGTGTTCACTTGCAGTATCAAAAATCATGAAAGTAGTTATTGTCATTGGTCTAACATATACCATTAATGCTCGTACTCACTTTCAACATTTTTAAAGCTCTGTGATGATACAAAGCACAAAAGTAATGTTAAAATGATAATAGTTTGCATATAGTTGCACGATAAAATTAGACTGCATTCATATTAGTTTTGCATCTGCATTATAGGTTTTTCACATCGATTAATGATATCTATATCATCTTGCGTTAGATGCGGAATCATGTCCCACATCTTTGGGAAAAACTCTAAAATCCTCCTATAATCAATCAAAAATCATTCAGCCTATCAATCTAATCAGCTCTAGTGAGAATTTGATCAAATCTCATGAGTGACTATCATGAGGTCAATCAATCAATCTATCATTGATCCTCACCTATCATGAGACCAATCATCAATCTATCATTGATCCTCGCCTATCATGAGGTCAATTATCAATCTATCATTGATCCTCACCTATCATGAGGTCAATCAATCAATCTATCATTGATCCTTGCCTATCATGAGGTCAATCATCAATCTATCATTGATCCTCACCTATCATGAAGTCAATCATCAATCAATCATTGAATCTCACCTATCATGAGATCAATAATCTTCTGATCTATCAAGATCAACAATCAATATCAAATCAAAGGCTAGCACAATTGAAAATCATCAAACACAAGAAGGTAAGGTAGGGCAAAATTTTATCATCTGGCAGAATCAATATTCTATATCAGGAGATAAATTATTTCATCATCAAATCATCATCAAATCATCATGGTAATTTCGAAAAATCCAAAAAAATCACCAAATTATAAATTTATCTCCCGAGGGGGCATTTTATTGGCAATCATCTAAAAATCAATATTTGGGGCATGTTTAGGGCATATTGAATTTTTTTCATTGATACTGGCAGTAGCAGCAAAATTTTCTTCGAAGCAATGCGTAAACACATCACTTCAAAGAGGGGAAAAATGTATATACCTAAAATTGGTCTCGAGAATCCAATTAAATAAATACGAATTATTTGATTAATTATCGTATTTCCTCTACTATTGAACAAATAGAAATATTTATTTATATAGTTCACGTTCACATTTTAATTCTTCTAAATTCTTCTATTATCTCATCTTAATTAAATAAACAAAATTAAACCCTTTGTTTGATTTAAATTATCAAATCCCTATTTTATTCGATCACATCGATCTTAAATTAATTAAATAAAGATTAAACACTTTATTGATTAATTGCCATTATTCTTCAGTTTAAATTAATTAACAACTTCTATAGTTTGTTTTATTAAATTTTTTATCCCTCTTTGGCTAATTTAAATAAATCAAAAATATTTTAAATAAAGGCATAAGGAATATTCCTTTATATTTCCTCAAAATCAAATTAGATATCATATGTCTAATTTACGTCAAAAATATGTCAAAATTAATGCTTTGAAACTTCACGGGAAGTTTTGGAGACTTGGAGACAAATTTCAAATTTATCTCTCAATCCTCCTCCATCAATCTTTCCTCTTCTCTTTCCTGGTGTTTTCATGGGTAGATACAATCTCCAAAATTCTCTCAATCTCCTCCATCTCTCATCATTCAATCCTCCAGATTGAATCCAAGCCTCTCTTTGCCATCCTTGTGCATTTCTACAACCAAGAAATCTATAAATACAACCTCATTCAACCAAGAAAGGATCCAGACAATCTTAAACTTATGCACTCTTACTCTACAGGAATGGAAGCATCAAGCATCCAGCATCCAAGCATCCATCAATCAAGCTTTCATATCATGGATGCCTCTCGTAGCTTCATTTATTAGTTTCCATGTCAATCCATGCTAAATTAGTTTATTTTATCATCTAGACTTTACCATATTAGCTTCATATCATTCTCATCAACATCATTCCATTCTTTAGATTGTCATTTTAACAGTTAATAGTGTTATTTAAATCTAAGAGCACAATAGCTTAATAAATCTTTAAAGATAGGAGAGCAATATGATGCTTTCAGTAGATTATTGTCTTGAATTAGTTCAATTTGCTTTGTATGTGTATAATGTCGTATTAAGAAGCTTTTTATTCTTTATACCTTATTCACACTTACACTATCAAATCCCTACAACCAAATATTAGTAGTTTTAACTTTTATTCTTTGACAACATTCTTTTAATTGTTTCTGCAAAGTCTCTAACTACGTACAAGGTTCCTACAACACAAAAAAACATAGATTAGTTTTGGGAATCTAGAAAATTTACAGTAAAAACCAGATGTTCCATTACAGAGATTGAATGCACTAAAACTTATACTGAATGCGCTCAAAGAGTGACTGAATGCACTAAATGACAAACTCAATGCATTGAAATGGAAAATGATAGAATAAAATTTAAACTCCTTGATGTGTTGAAATATAATATGAATGCGTTGAAAGAAATGCTAGATGTGCCAAAACAAAAGCTTGATGTGTCGAAAGAATAACCAGATGCGTCGAAATAGAAACTCAATGCGCCGAACCAGGAACTAGATGTGCAGGAGAAAAAATTGTATGCGCAGTTTCAAAAATTTTGACGGAACCTGTGAAATAAAACTTGATAGAAGATAGATTAAAATATGGGGCTCAACCCCAAGGTGGGAACCAAAATATATGTGGAGTAATTTAATGTGCTAGTTAGTAGTAATAATCATAACTAAACAACACACAAGTGATGAAATCTATTACATCTAATGAAGGAAAAGAAATAAAAGAAACTATCATAGTCCTACATTCAAACTCATCTCATCATCCTCTATTATTGATGATTCCTTAATTCATGCTCTCATAATATTGCATTGCACATGAATGTGTGGAATGGGAACCTAAGAAACGAGTAGCTATTTTGAATGCAAACTATAATGCCTACATGCCTATATTTTAATATTTTTAAAAATTATTTGTTGAATGATATATGATGAGAGATTACTGTTGATAGGATGCTAAACTAATGATGCAAAACTAAAGATAATGTTGTATAACAGATTCAATAAACTAAATACTATAATTGAAATTTCATGATCAAAACAAACTAAAAACACTAAAATACAACTACAATGCTCTTCAAATGCTTTCAGACTACAATAAAATTCCTGCAGCATAAACTTGTCAAATTTCACTTCTTGTTATCCTCCAAAATTTGTAGAAATGAGTTCTATTTATAGAATTTTCCAAGCTTGGAAGGATGTGGGAATGATGAACAATCGAGATTGTGATCTTGTGGCATCAAAGGTTGAGCAGAAAGAGGTTAGAGAGAATCATGGAGGTGGTTCCCTTCTTGAGACCAATTTTCCAAGTGTTGAAGGGAATCAAGAGAAAGAAGAAGCCATGTGTCTAGGAGGTTTCAAAGTTGTGACAAGTTTGTTGATGGAAAATCCACATTTTTCAATTTATAAAATTAAATTTTGTGTGACACATGGTGAGGTGGAAGGTAGTTAGGAAAATATGTAGAAATGTGCTAAATTGAATTAAAAATTCAATTTAAAATGGAGATGGGAAATTAGCATAATGACAAATTAATTAAATTTGTGCATTTTAACCATTTTTAAGTTCATACAACAACCATTACAAACAAGTTTGCAGCCTTTACAAGGGCTAGGTGAGTTGTAGCATTGATTTTTGTTCATTCACCATTTCTTCACCATTTCAATTTTACTTCAAGGTTTAATTTCCAACAAGGGGTTGACCAAGGAAAACCCCCATTCACTAACAATCAATAAGTTTTTCCATCTTTTTCATTTGTATTTGTTGATCTAGGTTGAAGACTTGAAGATCACTTGGAGTGCAAAGTTGTCAAAGTTGAAAAGATCCATTAAAAAATTGTCATCTTCATGGAAAGTTACCTACAGGTTAGATCTTGTTGTTTTAGAACCTAAGATCTGAGAAAAAAGCCATTGTAGAGCTAGGAGCTTAGGACCACATTCACACTTTTAAAAAATTAAATCAAGATTAAAATGGGAGCAAAGGCATCTTAGCCCTGCAAGTGGAATATTTTAGAGATTCTTTATGATTTTGTTTCGTTATCTAAAGATTCTATGTTTTCCTCAAAAAATAGCAATGAGACTAAGACAGTACCAAATGCGTCTTAGTCCTCCAAGGAATATTTTGCTAGTATGATTTCATTTCTAGAATCCTATTTTCATGTCTAGGTTTCCCATGTAACATACCCTACCTTGGAGTTGTTCATTTTCAGTATTTGTAAGCTTCATTCAGCACATTTTAAGTGTTTTGCATATCATAGTGTGTTTTCAAACATTGTCTTTTCTAAGCATTTGCTTGGTGGTGAACACCTTTATTTGAAATAACATTCCCTCCTAAGTCCTAGCTATGTATTGAATCACCTTATGAGGTTGATAGTCAATCCTATTAGGGTTCTTAAGACATATTTGAATGACTTAGGTAGAATAGGAAGGCAATCCCCCTTTCCCATTTTACCTATTGTTCACTTCATAAACTTGCTAGGAGAAACAGTGTGAACTAGCCCCTTATTTGTATGAAATTGGGAGATTAACCTCAAAATTCAAACAATTCAAGCCGACACCAGATCTAGAGATAAACATTATTAAATTCTCACCAAAATGCAATTAAAAAAGGGGGTCCTTATTAAGGGAGGACCTATTCGGCACCTAGGTTGAATGGGTTTTGGATCGACTTTCCAAGACCTGATCTCGGGGGATGGAAAGAACACTAAAAACCCATTTAGAATTAGTTGATAAAGGGGGGTCCTATAGTGAGAGGACCCATTCACCACCTAGGTAAAATGGGTTTTAGCACCAGTTCTTAGGACCCTTATTTTACGCAATTAATTGTTATGTAATTTGAATTGTGGGTGTCGAGATAGATCTTCGGTAGGTTTCATAATTAAGGCTTGAATTTGAATTAAAGTTGCTAATTAACTCCAGTTAACCACAATTAATTAAGAGGACCCTAGATAAATGTGAAAGTGTGTTAAAACACTTTACAATATCTAAATAAGGTACATATTAAGTTAATTTCATTAAAAGGGGGCACATTAGGCTTAATTCATTAAATAAGCCCTAGAAAAGTGTGAAATTGTGTTACAACACTTCACAACACCTTTGCAAAGGACTCATTAAGGTACATTCTAATTAAATATGGACCCTAGAATGATGTGAATGTGTACAAAATATTACAACACCACTACAAGATACAATTAATTCAATTTTATGTCAATTATCCAAACTAAGTGTGAAAAAGGATTACTTTTTTTGACACTACAATTGTATTACAGTTCACCTCTTGGCAGTGAGCCATACTCTATTTTGTAATTTGCTTCAGGTTGTGAGCCTTAAAGGACAGTGATTCTTGGCAATGATCCATTGTAATATTCTACATCTAGATATATTATATTGTGAGTTAATCCTCACCATGGTTTTTCCCATTTTAGGTTTTCCACATAAAAATCCTGGTGTTCATGTGTGTTGTGATCTTTTTTTATTTCAATGCTTTCACTTGTTATTATGGTTAGATTTTTGTTATTGGTTGGATGGATATTATGTAAATGGTTTAATGGAATACTAATTCACCCTCCCTCCCAATATTCCAAGTGTTCAACAATTGGTATCAGAGCCTAGTTCCTCTTAAGATGTCTAACAACTTTAGGAAGATCTTTGAATTTGAACACATGGAAGATAAGGGATTCCCCTTTCCTCCAAAAGTAATTCTTGTTGAGTATACTGAAGAAGATTATATCCTAGATAATAATGGTGAACTTGAAATATCTCTTGAAGATCTTGAAAGAACTAAAGAAGAAAACAAAGGTTTGAACGAAATCCTTTGGTAAGAAAATGAGTGCATCATGAAACTAAGAGAACAAATCAAGAAATATAAAGAAATATATAGAGACGTTAGTGATTAGTTGAAGAAAGAAAATGAGGACATCACCAGACAAAGAGTGCAAGTGGAAGGAAAAAGAAGAATATAGGACTGTCAGAGAGCTGAAATTCAGAAAAATAAAATGAATGAATGTGTAAAGATTGAACAAGAAGTGGTAACTCTTAGATCAGATCTTGAGAAAGAAAGATATCATGAGGAAAAATTCAAAACAAGTTCTACAATGCTAGATAAACTAATTCTAGGACAAAAAACTTCTAAGGACAAAAGTAGTCTAGGAGATGAAGAAGGAAACTGTCCAAAATAAATTATATCCTATAACAATGTTGAAAATCAAAGGAAGACTCAAGGCAATGGTAGACAGATTAAGAATCAAAGAAGCAATACCAAAAGTAATCCTATCAGACAAACTAATGCTCAAAGGTACTCATCTTTTAATGGTAGTAAAATATTTATACATAGGGAAATAAATTGTAGAAATAGAATAAAACAAAATGATAGAATGAATCAAAATTCTATATCTTTCTTTGGTCAATTTATTAAATGCAAAAGAATTGGACATAAAGCTATAGAATGTACAAGTTAGATGTTGAAAAGAATGAACTATCTCTTCAAAGGCCACTATTATCATTACAATTTATTTGGAAACAAGGCTAACCAATGTAAAAATAGATTGAATAAAGGATAATTTTGATTGAAGAATGTTGTTTATCATATTTGCAGCAAACATGGCACTTTGCCTAAAACTATAGAAGAAAAAATGTGAAAAGAGACTATCTGGTAAAGAGATATGAATCAATCACTAAGGTTGAGCCAATATAAGTTAAGAATGAAATGGAAAGTATCTAGAAGAAGGAAGGAGAATTTGAAAAGCAAGAAGAGTCAGAAGTATTAATTTCATTTTGGCCATCCTCCGGTTCAGATGATCCCATCAATAATTAAACCTAGGTAGTGGCCTAGGGAGAGCAATATCAGAAAATTTATTATCCCCCTACCAATGGGTGAAGCCACAATAGTGGTTTACAATTCCAGTGAGGAAGGAAAACTCACAAAAGATGACCCCATGCCAAAAAATGTGATTTTGGAGGTTTGTACGAACCTACAAGTTCGAGTGAACCCATTCCCTAGTTGCTCACCCAAAACCCAAATAAAAATGCATTATGTGAGGTGGTTTGCTCAAACCCCTAGGGGTTCGTACGAATCCCCCTTATCCCTTATTCTTCCCCTCAGATACAAAAAAACCTTAAATTTTTTCACTTCAAAGCACGGTTTGAACATGAAAATGGTGGAGACTTCACAAACCCAACCAGAATCAGGTAGTCCTCAGAAAAACTATCCAATGAATATAATTTTGATATGTTTTGGTTTTATTATGTATTTGTTTTTTTAGTTTTATTGAATATAGGTTTTTCACCAAAAATTAAGGTCTTTGTTCTACACATGTGGAAAAATAGCAGACTATCAATTTTTTTTTGAAAAATATGAGTGCACCAATTATTGAAGTCCTTGATCCAATAAAAAAAATTAAATTTCGATATATACAAAAAAAGTTGTGTTATATGGTCGTGCTATGTCTGAATTGTAATTGGTTTGACTTCGAATTTTGATTAAAGAAAAAATATTCAATAAAAAACTATCTAACCAAGTGGAAGCACTATATATCAGAGTTACAAATCTAAATTTGAAAGAAATATAATTTTATCCTTCATGGAAAAAAATTTATGCATTATACGGTGTGCGTCACTTTTAAAAAAAAACTATTTTCTGAAAAAAAAAACAAGTTTTTGTGGGAGATGGAAAAAGAAGTGCAATTGGATTCTAAAAATTTAGAAAAAAATATTTTTAGAATCTACAGACAAACTTTGATGAGACTCTAGTTTGCATCATCTTCAAATTCCTCATAGTTTAGCTACT
Source organism: Sequoiadendron giganteum (assembly GCA_007115665.2). NCBI lineage: Eukaryota > Viridiplantae > Streptophyta > Pinopsida > Cupressales > Cupressaceae > Sequoiadendron > Sequoiadendron giganteum. Next base: position 235,809,007 of record CM021108.1, on the reverse strand, counting down.
ATAGGTGCTTGAATGTGAAGATTTAGTTAAAAATAATAATTTTCGTGTCCAATTTGGCCAAAAATAATAAACCACTATTGTGGGATCACCCCAGTATATGGTGCCATGTCATGACACAAATGCATTTATTGAAGGTGACAAATTAAAAATTTCACGCGAAAGTAATTTTAAGTGGAGATGTGCAAAGAACGAATATTATAGAACTTGAAATGATAGAAGTACACACAAATTTTCAGGAAATATATGTGTGATATGAAGCATTTATTGAAGAAGAAAATGGGATCAAAGAAATAAATTTAAGATTATTAAAAAAAAATTCATTCGATGAAAGGAAATTGTGGAAGAGAAGAAGAGTGTGAAGCAAGCTTGAAGAGTCCAAAGAATTTCCATACTACAAAATTTCAGTGTTTAGCTTTGGTGTGTATGCAAAACGTAAGTAACTGCTATTATACATTACTCTCTATGAACTATTCATTGAATTTTGTTGATTGTGATGGATACACCTCAAGTGGTAGAAAATTTAGGGAGATCAGAACCACAGTTTAAGAAGTATCCTTCTAAAACCTTAGAACTTGGCCCCTTGGGTGCATTTTTGGAAGTTCCCCTTGGTTTCATTCCGACTGAAGAAATTGGGATATATATTCATAGGAAGTTGGAAGATCCTAATTATGGAAAAGCACATATATTTTGGTTTAAATAGTTAATTGGAGATGAGTACACCCTAAAACTAGAACATAATGTGCTGATAGAGATGAAATTAGATGTGGGATTGATTTCCCGACTTTAGCAATGAAGAAAAATGTATTATATTAGCACTAAGCAGATTTCATGTCAGTTTGTGTGGCTTGGTGATTCATATATGATATCAAAAGAATCAATTAGAGATGTTACTAGTTTTTCCTCCTATAGACCTACTCCGGTATGCAATTTTGAAAAAGGAAAGGTATTGATAAATAACACAAGTACTGAAATCAATAATCTAGTGATTCAATATGCAAGTTTGGTTATTTCACACCTAAATTTTGGTGAAAATGATGTTTCTAACATTGCAATTGACTGAGATTTATAAATGGTTGAAAAAAGGACCGAATATGATCTTTGTGAGTTTCTCTAACAACAACTATTGGAGAATTTGAATGATATCAAGAAGAGGAAATGCACATTTAGGTATGGAACTTTGATTATATGCCTAATCTTTTACTTTATGATGGAAGTTCTTGATATACAAGAATTTATTTGGGTGAATACCAAACCACTTGCACATTAGATCAGAGAATTAATGAGAATTATTGGAGATTTGGATGCACAAGGTGATGCCTTTGCTGCATTATTTGGAAAATTCCAAAAAATAATGAAAAAAAGATAGAGAATTATGAGAGAACTAGTGACATAATATAAGAATGAGATAAAAAAATTGGTATCCACTAATTATGACATTATCAAGGTGATTGAACTAAGAATTGTATGGATTCTTGAGCTGGGCTATGAGATTTAAAAATATTATGTTATTGGTTGTATTGAAATGTTAATTAATAGTCCTCGAGACCCCAATAGGCTAAGATTCAAAACTTATACTAAAGTGGCTCTAGAATTTCATGAAAAATCACAAGGGATATCCAGTAAGTTTATTGAGCTCCATTCATTGATTTCTCAAATAGATCCCACTCCAAGGAGACTCAAGTAGCTAGCTAGGAGAAAGGTACATCTTTAGATAGTTCCTAGAGTTGTTTCCAGATCCTCATAGTCCAATGTGGGAGGCACAAATGAATTGAGTAACTCATTTAAAGAACTAAAAAGTCAAGTAGTAAGTGAAATGGTTGCTTGGGTCAAAGAAAAAGTCTTGTTAGAAATTGAAGATAGATGCATGTCTACACATAGCATTACACTTGAAAAACTTAAAGAAGTTCAAGAGTGAGAAAAAGAGGCCATAAATCTATTCTCAATTTGTTGGAAATGGCCTGATGTGATTCAAAGTGTGTGCAAGTGTTTTTCTACTCTAAAATACAAAATCAAAAAAAGAATGCAAGGTAAAAAGGACACAAACAACCAATCAAGATAAGCCTAGTTTAATTCAAACAAAACACAAGAAAACAACAAATTTACCTTGTTGAAATTTTTCCTTTGGTTGGCCCCTTGTTCTCCATTTAGCATGCTCCTTTTTAGGAAAAATGACAAGTAGCCTAGCTCAAAATGATGGGGATGAGATGAGGAATGAAATGAGGTAGCTTAATGATGGATTCAGTGCGAGATGGATGCAACAATGCATGTTGGATAACTTGCTAGTATGAGTGCTCAAATTTTTGCTAAGTGTGTATGATTGCTTGTTGGATGAAAATGAGGCCAAATCCACTATTTTTAGGGGAAATGGATCCAAATGAATGGATGGCTAAGATTTCTCCAAGGTTGGGAGATCAAGGGATAAGGTGAATTGAGACCTCGTAAGCCATCACATGAGGACATGTGGATGGTGAGGTGGAAATGAGATGGAACTAAAGTGGAGGTACTTGAAAGTACCTTGAGAATGAAAAAGATCTCCTCATAAAGGAGGTTCTTGTCCATATATACAATGGGAGGACAAGCGAGGAATTAAAAATTCCTCACAAATCCTCATGGGGATTGATAAAGGATCTAAAAGTCCCTTATGGGGGATGGTGAGGAATTAACAATTCCTCACAATTCATGGGGGCAAAAAACTTGAATTTAAAATTGAAAGGGGTAAGAGGGTGATTTCTCCAAAAGGACTAAGTTTTAATGAGATTTTTGACTAGGGTACATGCCATAAATGGCATTAGGTGAGGTTAGAGGATAATTAGTGATTAAGGTTGTGCAAATGAGGGGTTAGGTGGGTTAATGGGGGATTAGAAGCAAGTGGCCAAGTATGCAGGATGTGACCCTAATTGTGATTAGGAATGTGCACATAATAATAACAGATTAATCAAACTAATCTAGTTTAGGAAAATATTATGGAGGATAGACAAGGAGAGAGAAAGAATGAATTTAAAATTTGATTTTAATTCATTTAAGAAAAGTGACTAAATTAAATGAATTAGACTGTTTATTCAATTTAGAGAAGAATAAGATAAGGTATCTAATTATTTAATTAAACACCTTAGGAGACATTAGGCTGGGGTGAAATATTAACTAAATAATAAATTATTCAATTAATATGGTTTAGGCATGCTGAATAGAAGAAAAGAAGGGTGAATTTAATCATATGGGAGTGGTCAAATTCAAGTGTCTACATTTTTACCCTCTTTGAAATATCGTTAGAATAACAATTTTTTGAAGAAAAATAAAGTGTAGATGAATCGATAGAAGAAAAGAACATCAAAAGATGCCTCTATCATTGCAAGTAAAATGTATAATAAGGAAGAATATAGAAATATAGTAGGATATGCCCCCTCGAGGGGGTAGATGGGGAAGAAAAGGGGCCCCTAGTGACTTCTCGATATGGATAAATGGAGGGTACCACACAATAGAGGATGAAAAAACATGAAAAATGGATTTTAAACAGAGGAAAATGAGCATATGGGGTGCAAATGGTAGCCCACGGAAGAAAGGGGGCATAAGGATTAAAAATGGTTAAATAAAGGGTAAAAACTACCCTAAATTAAGAAGGATAATTAGGGGAAAAAATAAAAATTATAAATAGTAAAGTTGAAAATTCACTATTCACCTAATTTTCATTTGCACACATGTTATTAAGAGACTGGATGAAAGAGAGAGTGAGAGCTGAACAAACAAGCGAGATGGTGGATGACAACAAGATGATTCATCATGCAAACGAGGTTCAAGACTTCTACCACCTTCGAGCATGACCCTGACAGGTAGGCTTGAGAACCCTTCTTGTGATTTGATTTTGAATTTAGCACATGTTTTCAGTTTCAGGTTGGGTATTTTAGGTTAAACAGAATCACACGAAAGGGCGGATTCGCCCATCTAGCCAAATGCATTCGCCTATATGGAAAATGAGAAAGGGAAGGGGTGGGTGCACTTCCATAGGGTCAGATGCACTAAGAGAGGGGTGATTGCAAAATCACCACACTTTGGAATGGGTGATCCTTCTTACGTAGGTGCATATGGGACTAGGAATGTGTGATTATGAAATCGCCTAAATCAAGAAAGGATCAGCATGCCACCTCACAGGGGTGGATACACTCTGGATAAGTTATTGTGAGATATCCCTTTGGGAGAAATAGCGAACATGAGATCACTCAGAAGGGGAAGGGGAAGATGCAACTTCACCTAAGGTGAAGAAAGGAGAATATGAATTTTCCACTCTGGGAAAAGGGGTAACAGGGTTGAGTACATACTTTCCCATGGGGAAAAGGGGTGAATGCAATTTCTCCTTTGGGATGAAAAGGGGCAGATGGGTGCCCAGACAGGAAGAGGTAAACACGCCTGGGGAATAGGAAAACCTGCCACTTAGATGGGAATGCAAGGGAAAATGCATGAGCCAAATAGAAGAACACATAGAAAGGGAAGAAAAGGTGAATCACCTTACACAAAGGAAAACTCACCAAACTGGGGTAGGGATGGAAATAAAAGATAGAAATGAAATGATAGAAAGGATTGGTAGAATGGTGGATATGGATGTAGAGCATAGAGTCCCTAGGGACTTGGGAGAGACACTTGGTCGTGTTGTAGGAGACACAGGAGGTGAACACACACAATGACCTTGCAGTGCTGGAGAAGGTAGGCCTACTACACATGTTGGGATATCCCAACATCTAGGCCCACATACCTCTACTGAAAAAATTGATGGAGCGATGGAGATTAGAGACTTCAACCTTCCACCTCCCCATAGGGGAGATGACGATGAAATTAGAGGATGTTTGGCACATCTTGAGGCTCTGAGTCAAAGGGCACCTGGTGAGAGCCATGTCAATCCTACTAATAGAGAGGAGTCTTCGAGCAGTGATCAGAACCACATAGGTACTCGACAAAGGGATGGAGGTGGAAATAGAAGATTGTGTGGGAGTTGCATCACCACTACAATTTTATGTATGTGGATTGATTAGTAGGATCCTTCTCCCTAATAGGAGTGGGAGATTTTTTATCCTCAAGATGATTGAAGTTGTGTGGCACATTGTGGAGATCAAGGAGGGTGTATTTTCTTGGGGACCCTATGTGTTGGCACAACTATACAGAGACATGCATGTTGTGTGCTATAGGTGAGCACTAAGTGTGACTCATGTCACACTATTACAAGTGTGGGATTGGGAGCATATCCGAGTTGTGCACCTAGATATTTTTGTCGTTGGAGAGAGAGATGGCACTCTCCTAGTGGCATACTAGTATGGTTAGGAGTATGGGTGGGTTCTCCACAATAGTAAGGTAGGGAGCTTGGACCATTGGCGTTGATTGCTAGATGGGCTAACAGAGTAGGACATTGTGTCACAACCATATGTGGATAGGTATTTTCGATCATGGAGAGGAGAGGATAGGGTATAATAGCCTTACATGTTCTCTAGGTGTTATTTTATAGGGAGAGATCCCTACACTATTGAGTTGCATCAACTAGATCAGGTGACATGATAGTTTGGGATTTAGCAGGATATCCCCCTAGAGCCGCAGTTGTTTAGGATGATTAGTAGAGAGTCTAGAGAAGTGTGGGGGAAATAAATACCTATTGAGTATGCTCAATAGATGCTGGATGAACTTGTGATAATAGGATGGTCATGGAGAGGGGGACTTGATAATGTAGGGACCATAGTGAGATATGTTGCATGGTGGCAGGAGCTCAAATTGGTGACGGTATCTATAATACACCCTACTGTGCTAGCTATTGGTATTCGGGAGAAGGATGAGTAGAGACCCCACATAAGGAGGAGAGGGAGGAGGAGGCAACACAAGATGTGGGGGTGCCAAAGGTGGGAGTGCAAGATGAAGAGAGAGGGAAATAGGAGATAGAGGTGGATTGCCTTGTAGTATATGAGAGGGTGATTGTAGTCTATTAGGGGCTGCTAGTAGAGGATCTCGTAGTTAGGCTAACAAGAGCCTAAGATCATCTCCATATTTTGAATTATAGGTTGACGCAGACATAGGCCGAGATAGATCGACTCCAGGCAGAGGTGGAGAGGCTCTAGGGGGAGGTAGATCATCTATAGGAGGCATCAAAGGTCATGTAGGAGGATGTGCATAAAGCAATGTTCAGGATGGAGAGGGAGCTGGGAGAGTAGCTATAGAGGCTACTAGAGGAGAGGGCTTAGCTACATGAAATGGTACAGACTACTGGGGAGAGAGGAATGCAACCTTAGGTGTGGAAAATTACGTTATGGAGTAGAGAGATGCGGCCTTGAGGAGGGCAGGGGAAACAAAGGGGGATGTAGTAGGACTATAGGGAGGACCGAGGCCACAAGGATGTAGATATAGGGCCTGTAGACGAATAGGGATGAGGATATGGGGAGTGTGGAGACTATAGAGGCACTTCCACAAAGCCTATAGGAGGAGCGAGATGAGGGAGTTAGGAGGGTCTCCTAGGTAGAGGCACAACTTGCCTCTATGAGATTAGAGCAAGATGCTTAGGAGCTATAGCAAAGGAGGCTATAGGGGAAGAGGGACAAATATAGGATGGAGTGCGAGGAGTATAGAGTGGGGGTGGCAAGGGAGGTAGATGTGAGGAAAAATTTAGGATATTATATGTGCACTTATTTTGGGACAGTGCTCGATCCATCATAGAGGTTGCTTGCCTACGTTAGATGGTGATACATAGGCCAACATGACCTTCACACTCAAGGGCCACACATACTCGTGGGTACAAAGAGACCCTACCTAATGACCAAGGACCTAGAGCGGACTCCCCACAATGATTGGATGTGGGGAGTAGTTGTTACATAGACATGGAGACAAGCAAGGATTTATAGTTTTAATAGGTGCACAATAGACGGTTGTACATATAGGCAAAGTCAGCATACAAATTCTTTTATATAAATGATTAGATTAATTTGCTAGATTCTTTGATTAATTATTCTTTATTGATTCAAGACACCATGATGTATTAGATATATCTTCATGTATTTGTATATGATGGAATTCTCTATATTTGTAATTTTATTTTATGGACTCGATGGACTATGGTTATGGACTTTTATTATGAATTGTTATGGACTTTATGATCTTTTTATTATGGACTTTATAGTGGGTGATGGACCATGTGATGGAAACTATATTTTTGATATATATATGATGTGATGGACATTGATGGTGCTATGTCTCTTTTATGTGATGTTATCGATGTTTATTATGCTTATGTGTATGGTCATGATGATGATGTATGCATGCGATGATGATGGTTAATGCTATTATGATTATTTATATGATATGGATGAGGTGTCTTATGACTAACACTTTGTGATGTAGGGTGTGAAGAGAGATGATTTATCATTTTGTGATGTATGCTATGGATGTAATACTAGTGGTGTGTGATGCAAGTGGTGATTTGGTTTTGATTTATGATGTATGATATGGCTATGATGTGATTATTTATGACGTATAGATTATATGATGTGACATGAAAAATGTATATTGTATGAAATATGCATATGTTATGGATGGATGAATGTTATGAATGTAATGTGATGCATGTAACAAAATGAACCTAGTACAATTAACTTAGATTCCTAGGACAACAACCCTAAACAAATTAATGAGATGTAGTAATAATTATAATGGAATGGACTTAAGATGCTTAGAATAACAAATCTATATTACTCTAAACAACTTAAGATGAAATGATGAAAATGATAATGCAAATGATAATGAAAGAAAATGAAATCAATAATGAAAATGGATTTAAGCTTCTTAGAATAAAAAATCTATTTTAAGCTAAATAACTTAAATTGATAATGAAAATGATAATGCAACGAGATGAGATGATAATGCAATGGATTTAGGATACATAGAATAAAAAATCTATACTAATCTAAAAAAATTAAAAGAAAAAGATAAAAATGATAATGCAAATGATAATGAAAGGAAATGAAATGATAATGAAATGGAAAATACAATGAATTAATGCAATGAACAATGAACTAAGTATGAAATATAATGACATGATTAATGCAACCTAAGGTGATGAAGCTGAAATGGATAATGAAATGAATAGAAATAATAATATAATGCAATGGAATAAATTTAAATGATAGCGGACATGCATAGTGGAATGAATAATGGTGGGTGTGGTAGTGCACCTGTCAAAACCATAGGAACCCTAATAGGAAGAATGGGAGGGGGAAATAAAATTTACAAAATCGAAAACCAATAACCATAGGCTAAGGAAAAATGGATGTGGATAAATACAATGTAATGGGAGGATTAATGAAATGCAAATCTAATGCCATTTTTCCATATTAGGAACACAAAAAAATTCTATAGCATAGGACACAATATTCCATGGTATGAAAAACCAGAGCTGATTAGTGTCAAATGCATAAGATGAAAACAACGAACAAGGAGGCTATCCCAACACCCCAAAACCACAATGGCTTTGGTCAGTCGCAATGTTAGAATAACCACAAGCATAAACGTTGCCCCAACATAACACAAGACCACAAATATTTTGGTGGGTACTACATAGTACAACCAAGAAGACAAGATCACATCAAAATCAAGATATGACCCTATGTTTACCAACCAAAGTGCAACATGATATGATGGATCATGGTGAACCTGATAGGGTATAATAGGAAGCTCAAATGATAAACAGAATGCAAATGCACCAAAAGATCACAAAAAAAATTAAATATCCTTTTCCATAAGACCAATAGGTGGATGGGAGTGATGTGATCTGATTTAAGGCAGGATACATCCATTTAAGACCAAATATGGAGGGTAGATTAGTTGATCAATATGACTCAGGCTACTCAAAATGGATTGGACCTCATGATACCAATGGATTTTGTTGTTTGGAATCTACTATATAACGACATACTTGACAACATGACATAAAACCAATATACACCTTAAGGATAGACCTAGGGCCTTGGGGGCTGATCAATGATTAGCCTTACCTAAGTGAAAGCGTAGAGCCCTCATAGTTCGATAAAAGTCTAACGAAAGAACATGGATAAAAACAAAATGAGGATGATGGAGACTCAAATGGGAGATGAATAGTGACACAAACGAATGGACAAAAGCCTCAGGGGCTCATCAAATATGGCCTTGCCGACGTAAAAGCATGAATCCCTTGTAGTTCGACAAAAGATAAAGGACGATACTGGATCTAATGATAATAAACACAATGTAAGATCCTACATGAGGACACAAGACTGATGAAATGAAAACATATACAAGTAATGAGAATATCAAGATGCGGGATAAAAGCTCAAGATTTTAGATAGCAATACTAAACCATTCAATGCTCAATCAACATTTACCAATCGATGAATGACATGATATCAATGGAAAATGGATGTGATAGGAAAATAGAATAGGATATGAGGATAGTATGAGTGAAATTATAGAAGGAAATGGGACACAAGGTAGATAATGATTGACACCTATTTCCAGGTTTTCATCAATTATACTTGTCCAAGGCACCACCAAAGGTGGTTTTCACCATAGGACAAATTATTTCTCTTTACTATTTTTTGGATTTTTTTGAATTTTTTATTTTTAATATATTTTTCATGATTTTTTTACTTATTTTGGTATTTTTCAAGGTAGGGTAGCCTAGCTGAATTAGGTATAGAACTGTTTCAGATGTATGATGTTAATGTGTTCTTCAAAGGGTTCTCCCTAAATTGTAGAAAGCCTATGTGCCCCAAAACCATATTTTGTGGTGATGACATAAGGACCCAACCAATTAGCTTCAAAATTTCCTTTGTTTTCTTGATCTTGTTGGGTATGTTGATTCTCTTTCAGGACTAAATCGCCAATGTTGAATTTGTGGGGATAGACCTTATTGTAACTTGTTTGAAGCTGATGTTGATAAGCCTGAAGGTGATTGTAGGCCTTGATGTATTTCTCATCTATGAGCTCTAGTTGACTTAGCCATGCAACACGAGAATCTTCATCACTAATCAAATTCTTTAGGGAGATTCAGAGTGATGGGATCTAAAATTCAATCAACAAGATGGCATATGCACCATAGATGAGGGAATATGGGGTGGATCTAGTAGGGTATGGATGGATGTGCAATATGCCCAGAGGGCAAGATTGAGGTGGAGGTACTAATCTCGACCACTATTATTGTCAACATTTTTATGGATTTTGATGAGGGTTTTGTTGGTGGCTTCAACTTTTTCATTACCTTTGGAGTAATAGGGAGTTGACCAACAATGTTGGATGTGATATGTTTTGCAAAGGTGTCTCATGTATTGTTTTTTGAAAGGCTCACCATTGTCGGGGATGATATTGGAGGGGATACCATATCTACAAAGAATATGGTAAAGGGTGAATTAAATATTTGAATGCCAGTGATTTGTGAAAGTGAAATTGTTTCCAACCACTTGGTGAATATTCAGTGGCAGTTATTATGAAGGTATGGCCATTGGACGAGGGTGGATAAATCTTGCCGATTAAGTCAAAACCCCATTATGAGAAAGGCCACAGTGTAATGATAGGTTGTAAATCCTGTGTAGGAGAATGAATTAGATCTACATGTTGTTGACACAATAAAAATTTCTTGAAAAATTCACAAGCATCATGCTCCATAGTTAGCCAGTAATACCCTCCTTTGAGAATTTTCTTCACCAAGTCCATCCCATTGGAATGAGCCCCACAAACACCACTGTGCACTTCATTTAACACAACAAGGGATTCTAATTCATTTAGACATTGATGGAGAGTGTCATCATACCCTCTATGATAAAGTGTATCTCCTATGATTGTGTAACAAGAGGTGCATTGAAAGAAAGATTTGTGTTGCTTATGGGTGAGATTGGGTGGTGGATGTTTTCTTGAAGGTAGGTGTAAATGTCATTATACCATGGTGATTGAGGATCTATGATGTCACACACCATTTCATTGTACAAAATTTCATATGTTGGGATTAATAATTGTTCTACTAGGAACTCACAATATGTTCGATCTTTAGGCATTTCAATAAGAGAACCTATTATGGCCATGACATCGATAGCTTTGTTCTATAATCTGGGAGCCTGATCAAACTGGATATGGCTAAAGTATTTCTTGAAAGATTCAACCATGCACTTTTAAGGGAGTAGTTTATCATCCTTAATTTTAAACTTATCATTGACCTATTTGACTATAAGTTGTGAATCACCAAAACACGAAGGTGGGTTATATTCCATTGAACTGTGATTCTAAGGCATATGATCAAAGCTTCATATTTTGCAATGTTGTTTATGGATGGGAATGACAACCTGAATGATTTCAGGATGTAGCCACCTTGAGGGGTGACAAAAAGGATACCCACACTAGCCCCAATTTAATGTTATTACCCATCAAAATATAATGTTCATGTATTTGATTTTGAGACTGTGAAGATTGATTAATTAGGGAATTCTACCACTAATGGATAAGTGTATACAAGAGGAGAATGAACCAGCTAATATGCTATGAATTTTCCTTTGATTTCCTTGCACTCCACATACCCTAGATATTAAACTCACAGAGGAGCATAACCCACTTGGCCATACAACTAGTTAATGAAGTTCTTGATAAAAAATACTAAGTGGGTAAACCTTGGATATCAGTTTGATTGGATGACTGAGCATATAGTGACATAGATTTTTTGAACTAAAAACAATAGCTAGGAAACCTTTCACCATGGGGGAATAGTTAAGCTCATATCCCACAAGTGTACGATTAATGTAGTAGCTGGGATGTTCTTTGTAAGATTCATCATGTTGGGCTAACAATTCTACAAGTGGAATTGAAGTGGCTGAAATGTATAGCAGTAGTGGCTTACCAGGGATAGGTGGCATTAAGATTGGCGGGTTAGCAAGATACTCCTTGATCTTATCAAAGCCTTGCTAACATTGTGGATACCATTTGAAAGAGATGACCTTACGTGGGTATGTGCAGGATCATGATGGGCCAAAAAGTGGCGATATGTAAGTGATATGATGGTCCATGTGGTTGATGACTTTTTTTAACCCAAAATTGATGAAATGAAAAGGGTTTTTAAAGGATATTCTTAGCTTTCCACCAATATAAATTATTCTTTACTTTGAATTTAATAAATAATTATTATTCATTTTCTATTTGAATTATGACTAAAGTCCTGATTGTTAGGCTGATTGAAAAATATCTATAGCTTTCAAAGGGTATCACATTTTTTGAGTTTGAAACATGTGTCACATTCTATGCTTCACATACTATAGGATTTAAAAAAAAAATGAATTTCATGAAGTTTTGACCAAGTTAAGGTGGTCAAACGTACAAGTTTTTATATATTTTTTAAGTTGTAATAAAAAAATCATAATTAATTATTTACTTGGAAAATAATTACAAACAAATATGCATCACATCGAGACATGAGTCTTCTACTTATATCTAAAATATTATAAAAACATATTATCAGTTTATTCTGATTAGGGTGGTCACACATACACGTACTTCTTATTTTTTCTCTAAAATTCAAGTACTACTGCATTGAAATTTCAAATTTTCACCAAATATATATATTTTAAATAAAAATAAACCTAGTAGTTTAGAAACTAAATTCAATTTGCAACAGATTCTATTCTTACATATTTTTTAAATAATATAGTTAACTTATTCAAATTTTTACGTCAAGTTTCCTAACTCTGATTTTTTTGAATTTTATTGCCACTTAAGGGCCTTTTTTTTCCATGATGATCCTGCACATGCCCACGCAAGAGGTGAGTGAATGAATGATATTTATCAGTAATTTGGGTAGTAAAATACCTGATGGAATCTATTTTTTCTTGTAGGCTTCTAAACGGATTTGGATTTCTTGGTGGGGGCATTTCCATGATAGCCTTGAGTTTTGCTTGATCAATCTTAATACCCCTTCTAGATACAATGAATCCTAATAGTTTATTGGATGTAACACAAAAAATGCACTTCTTTGGATTTAAGCACAACTTGTAGTGTTCTAACCACCCAAAGATTTCCTTATAAGACCTTAGGGTGATCTTCCCTAGTTTTTGACTTCCCTAGTAGATCATCAACATAATCTTCCATTATAATGTAGATGAGATCATTGAAGATGACTATCATTGCACGATGATATGTTTCCCCCACGTTCTTAAGATGAAAGGGCATGACATTGTAACAAAATGTACCCCAAGGGGTAGTAAAATTAGTCTTGTGTTTCTCTTTAGGTGCAATTCTAATATGATTATAGCCTGAGAAGCCATCCATAAGGGATAGCATTGTGTGCCCTACTATGAAATCTACTAACATGTCTATATTGGGAAGTGAGAAGTCATCTTTCTTGCAAGATTTGCTGAGATCCCTAAAGTCTGTACAAATTCTAATGCTCCCATTAGGTTTGGCCATAGGTACTATATTTGATATCCAATCTAAATAATTAATCGGCCTAATAAACCCAATTGCCAATAGTTTTTTCAACTCCTTATCAAGCAAGGCCACTTGTGGGTGCATTTTTCTAAGTTTTTGCTTGACTGGTTTTGCATTAGGATGCACGTCAAGGTGATGAATGACCAAAGTAGGATCTAAAACTACCATATCAGAATAATACCATGCAAAGTTGAGGATGCCTTCTTTCAGTAGGCTGACAATGATAGTATACTCTTCTTCGGACAAGGATTTCACCATGTAATTTATTTTAGGTTCTTCTTTTGTGCCTAGATTAACTTCTTATGTTTTCTCAATCAAGATCAAAGATCATTCAGATAAGTGAGATCCAATAAGGGGAAGATGAACATTCCTATCCTCTAGCACCTCATCAAAGTTTTCACTAGGGGATACACCCTTTATTTTTACTTTTGATGAATCAAAAAGTTCCTCAGGGAGGTTTTCTTTAGATGACTCTTATTGATTTTGTTTCTTTCTATTTTTTCAATTAGGGTGTTTAGCTTCCCCCAATCCCATAAGTTGTATGTATGCTTCCTCTGAAGGAAATATGTCAATTGGTGCACTCCCTCATAAGTCCCAATCAATGAGGTCATGATGGCAGAGTGAAAGGCTAATGGAAAAGATAGAGGTGGACTGAAACAGGGAAGAAAAATCTGTCATCGTACGAGAGTATGATAGCCTCTTCTTTGGGTATGTCCTCAAGAAAATTGTTCTCCAAGTTAACATTATTAAAAGTGCTAGTAGACGCTATGGGACCCTTTTGTTTCTTGTCATATCTTAGCCCCAAATGTTTAGGCCACACTGGTGTTTCAATGGGTTGTCATCTTCCATCTTCCTCAACACCAATCCCTCCCCCTTGATAGTTATACTTTTTAACCAACTTAGAAGAATGAGGATAGACTTCTTGAAAGTACTCAATGAGGAGAGGTGAAGGTTTAGGTTCCTCTCTATAGATCCATTGAATACTATCTTCATTCATCTGATCTTGTATTGTGCCTAGAGATTGGAATGTTGTAGAGCCCATATTCTTGGAACTGATGGTTTTGGTCTTTGATTCTTCCTTCTGTATAGATTGAGATAGTTGGCCATAAGTATGGGGAGATGGGGGCATTGTTACTACATTAAGATTTGTATGCATCTCATACTCTCCACACCCCTTGTTAATGATGTGGACATTGGTTAAATGGTTAAATCAGATGTAGTGGAGGGAGTGGAGGATGTATTGGATGATGGATTAGAGGTTGGAGTGGATGATGGAATGAAGAATGTTGTTTGAGGAGTCCTCACTTCTATTCTTGGACAATATCATGAGTGTGGGAAGGAGGCCTAAAGAGCATGACAATAATCGAAGGGTTGGGGGTCAACATGGATAATAACTTCAACTCAACTATAGGGAAACTTCAGACACTGATGGTGGGTGGAAGGAATGACCTACATTGGATGAATCCATGAGCGGAAAAGGAGAAGTTTGTATGGTAAATCCAAATAAAGGATATGGTAGGTGGTATATTATATGGAAAAACCAGCTTGGATAGGAAGGAAAATAATACCATTTGAGTTGCTTTTTGGGTTGTCATATGCCTTGATTGTAATGGTTTGATTATCTAGATCAGCATGAGTATACCCTACTTATTTTATGAACTTTAAGGTGCATAGATTGAGGACAGAGCCATTATCTAGCAAGACCCTTTTTGACTTATGTAGGGTGACAAGGACTTCAATTAGTAAGACATAGCCGCTAGATGGATCAATTGGTGACATATCATTCTGGCTAAAACCCAGTTGATAGGTAGATGAAAAGTGTCCTACTAGAGCTTGGAATTGAGTAGGATCAATGTCATTTGGTAAGTGTGTATCCTATAGCACTTTTGTAAGGATCTCTTGATGAGCTGGGGAAGATTTAGAAAATATAGGATGGATATTTGTATAGGCATCTTACCAAGGTGATCAAGGATATTGTATTGCAAGCTCATAGGAGTTGGTTGAGATGAAGTGGATGACCTAGGGACTGATTAGTGGAGTGACCCTTAATCATATGATAATCACAATAATCATTCTCTCTATAGAAAGCGGGTTTTGGCTTTGAATCATCAAAAGGATTTGTCATAGGATAAGTGACCACATAACTCATTTGGAGTAACCTCTTGAAAACAACATCTAGGGACTCTCCCAAAGGAGTGAATGTGCATTTATTATTCCCTTGATTGGTTTGATGGGACTATGGAGGAGGACGAGGTGTACCTTGTGGTACATATATGACATTGGAAACCGATTGTGGATGAGGGATATATTGTGATCTTTGAGAAGTGTTAGCTACCTAAATATGCTTGGCATCGGTGATACCATCATTAACAATGTTTTTGTTTCTATTCCACTAGCATGATTTGTCCCTAGAATATTTATCTTTATCTTCTTTGAAGATTTTGATGAGCCCTTTTGCAGTGAGGGCTTTCTTAATGGTGGTACCCTTCTTAATGACCTCTGCAAAGGTGGTGACACAATGGAGATGCAAGTTGCGATCTAACTCAAGATGGGATTTTCCAATAAAAATGCCTACTAACTCCTTCTTAGGAAGACTAGATTTGAGTCGATTGGCAAGAGCTTGCCACCTTTACACGCAGTTTGCGAATGTTTCTCTGTCACTTTTTTTATCCTTTAGGAGGTCTAAGGTGTTTGTATCTTTCTCAAGATTGAAAGAGAAATGGGTGAGAAAATTCTCTTAAAAATGAGCAAAGGTAGAAATCGACCCTCGTGGAAGACCCATGAACCAATCTAAAGCTTTCCCTATTAGGCTTCTAGGGAATAACCACAAGAGGTAGTTATTGTTATGCAGGACCTCCTAAGAATGCATATATAATTCTCACAAGTGGTTGTGTGGATCACTTCTCCCCTTATACTTATCAAATTTTAAGATTTCAAAATGTTTCAGGAAGGGGATTAGACAGATGGATGGATCAAATGGGTAAGGACAAATGTCCTCAAGCTTAAAATATTTCTTTGATGTACCCACTTGCAAGTGCTTTAAAGTAGCTTTCATGTCCTCCCATTCTTTATTGATTGGTGCTAATAAGGGAGGACCTATTATATTGGACTATTCATAAGGAACATATTGTTGATAAGGTGGTGGTGGAGGTGTATTGGATTGATCATAGGATGGTAGAGGATATGAAGGGATTTGCTGGTATTGGTCAATATAGGTGGACTACAAATTGGTGTATACTTGATGCTGGTATGATGGTGGTGCTTGATAGGATGATGAGGAGGCATCCTACTATTGGAATGAGGGTTACTCATTATAATATGAATATTTAGGATTAGTATGGTAATCATATGTGGGTTGTTTTTGGGATACATATGCAGGCTATTGTGAATTAGGTTGTTGATAGTGGGTGTTTTGTGATGACTGTTGGGGATTAACGTAAGGTGGCTACTGATGGGATGATGACTATTGATTATAGTAGGAATAATTAGGATTAGCATTTGTGTTGGATGTGGTATGTGGTTCATAATAAGTGTTGTTTGGAGGAAATTGATGGTAATGTGGTGAGAAATGGTGAGGTGGAGGTTGTGAATAATATTGATATTGGGTTGCAAGGCTACCTTTACATTGCAAGGCTATTTTTTGTGATTGGGGATTGACTTGAGATTGGTGAGGAGGTTACAATGGATTACCCTAAAGTTGTTATGGGGGTTTTTGATAAGATGGTTCTTGTTGTGGGGTGATTTGTGGCTGATGAGGAGGTTGTGATGGATTTCCCTAAGTTTGATGTGGGGGTGGTTGATAAGGCGATGGCTGTGGGATAGAGTGACTAGGATTGGGCAACATATTTTGATGTGGCAATGGTTGTGTGTGGATGAGAGGGATGTGAGGAGGTTTGTAAGAAAAAGGATTATACGTATTTCCCCCAATGTTTCTTGATGACTAACTAGATTGATTAGGTGAAAGACATGGTTCATATGGTGTAGGGGTAGGACCTTCAAGATTACTACCTTGAGAGTTACTAGGACTGAAACCTTGAGGATGGCTGGGACCTTATTGATTGGTATGACCCTATGGAATGGTATAACCTTGAGTATTGTTGGGATTAGGTGTCGCACCCATAACTAAAATCAAAACCAAAGAGGGTGGGACTTGATAACATACAACATTGTTGAATCTAGGTTGGTACCATGTGTCCTATGTAGTAACTTGGGGGACTTGAGGGATTGATGATCTCAGATTCACCTAAGAGCTTTGTGGATCCTATATTAGAGGAGGGGGTGTAATATTGACATATTGTGACATATCAAAACCTGATGGGGGATTCGTACCCATTATGAGAAATAAAGAGAATTTTGTCACCCCACTTAGCGAGAAGATGATCAATCATTTGTACATTAGTAGGATCACTGAAATATTCATCAATATTCAACTCAATTTGATTGACCATGCCTTCCTCAATGGAAGGGAAAGGATGAATTTTTTTATTGGATTGTGAAGATCCACCATTAGTGGGTTGATTAAGAGTGTTTCAAGGCTAACCACTTTGGGACTATTGTAGTTCCATGAGTTTCTTTTCCCATGATCGTTTGGTAATGGGCATGAAAATGCAAGTGACTAGGTGGCTAGGATGACTCTAATCCCTAAGATGTACTTAAATGATGATGGAATAGATTATGACTTAAAGGATCACTAAGATGATAAATTTATTGATTGGATGATTGCTAGAATATTGATGGATTGATAATTGTATAAGATCATGTTAGATTGATTAGTTAAATTGATAGGATTAACTTAAAACTAGATTTAGGAGTTCAACTAGATGATGTAGGATGTTGATGTTTAAATAGGGTGATAAAAATATGATTATGACAAAAAATATACCTCAAAATGGAAGTAGATTTATGAGGTCTAAAAGGATTACTGACTTAGGATGGATGGCAATCCTAAGTAAATGCTGATGATAGTGGTTAGAGTTAGTTTCCTAACCTGATTTGAACAAAATACCCTAAATGGATGTCTAAGGGACTCAAATTGATGGATCAATAATTGATATACATTTTAAGGATGTCCTAAGATGAACCTATATGATTTTATTAAGGATTCGATGACCTTCATGAAAATGAGATTGTAAAAAAATGGATGGTGATAAAAGTATTTGATCAAAGGAATGAGCTCAAGAAACAACGAGCTTTCAATGGCCAAGAGGGTTCACTCTCTATTTTTCTTATGGGAGGTGGATCCACCTCTATGGGTAGCATATTTACCTACTTAGTTCAAAAAAATTCCTATCCAAGACTACGTGGGATTTCCTATGCGTATAGTAGGATCACCTATCTAATATTCATGTGTTCACCTATAACCTAGAATGCACAGTCAAGGTTTCATAGGATCATTAAAATAAATAGCAAGTTCACCAATATCTTGAGTTGTATAGACAAGGGTATGAAAGATCACCCTTTGGGTAAATAGGTTTTCCTATCTAGATATCAATATCACCCCTTGCTCTGGTTGTACGGACAAGACACAAAAAATGGCTATTCGAGGAAGCAAGATCAGTTGTTTCTTCAGATGTATGGATGGGATGGTATAGACTCAACACATGATCACCCTTGTAGAGGGAAAGTTCACCTATCTAGGGGATGTAAGGATGGAGGACTAGGAGACTCAAATGTAGAATCGCCTATCTAGGAGACCCACCAACAAATTCAACCCTTACGGAAGTGAATTTGCCTTTCGAGATGACTGGACTAGACTTTGATGTGGATTCACTCATTGCAAGGTAGGATTGCCTATCCATAATGTAAATTTTCCCTTGTAAGAAGAAAAATTTCCATTATGGGTAGGAACAAGCAACAAGCAGTGGGCTAGGATAAATTTAGACTAATGACACGCACTAGTATATCACAAGAAGACACACCAAAAAACAAAAGGCTAAAATTAGTGATAAAGGGTTTAAAAACATGATGTAGGCCCACCACCTTGAGGGATTACCCCAAGGTTAATACTTTTTGATATCAAGGTGGTTTTCTAGATCACTCTTTCTTGTGAAGGCAGATAGCTAGAGATTCGGTTCGGTGGCATAGGGTCATCAACAGATGCCACAGGCTCACCTTCACTCTCTCTCTCTCTCTCAAGAACTATCATAGTAAACCATGAGGATTTCTATCTCTACCCAAGGGAGTATGTGGTTAGTAACTTCAGGGTACCATCCACAATCCCTACACAACACCAAGCCATGACTAAACATGGGTCTTATCTAGGATAACGATCCTTATTTAGGATACACAAAGAGGGTGTGTGAGGCACAAGCATGGATTGGGAACCCCAGTGAGGTACTAGAAACTCATACCAACCCTTAACACCTTAACTATGAATCACCCTAGTATCGATGCTCCGCTAGACATGACGCGACTAGATTGGGGTAAAACTTTGGCTCTCCCCCTTTATATACCCTACTAGTACACGTGGTTGAGATTGTCCCTTGGTGTGATGAAATACCCAAGAAGATCTCACTAAAGGGTGGGGAATGCTTGGAATTTATGATCCCCATGCTCGCACATAGCACAAGGGGATAACATACATGTAAACTAGCACCCCTAGGTGGATTCAGTTGGACTAGAATGAGTTATGAATTATGATCTCTAGGCTTACCATATAGTGCAAAGGGATAGAATACACTGATATCTTGATCCTAAAAACATAAAACAAGTGTAAATTGACCCTTTAATAAAATGAAATGCGCCTAAATTAATATGAAAAAGACACATAAGGAAACTAATCTAAGGGCCTTCGACTGATCATCCTGCAATACATGAATTAGTAGTTTACCCTCCAATCTTGGACATATGATAAGCTACACAAACATTAGTAAAATATAATAGACACCAAAAAATAGATTAGTGGATCAGTACCTAAAACCAAAATCGAATGAAGGCTCAAACTGGAAGAATTAATGTACTGGATTACCTCAAGTTCACCCCTATTTAGGGTAAATTTTCCTTTGTCTGGGAGTTAAAATATTCTTTTCATTAGATGGGTAGATTATAAATCACCTTTTGATAGAAGAGGTCGATGCGTACTCACCTTTGTGGTCTAAGCAGGATCACCTCTTCAGTTTTGCATGTTTTCCCATCTATATAGGTCAAGGAGAGTTCGCCTCTAAAATTTAGGTCCTTGTGTCCTGGTTGTAGATTTTTCTTTCTATTAGAGAGGAAGGTGCACAATCGTCGAAGTCTTACTAGGATCACCCTTACGATCAGGTGGATTCACCCATCAAGGTGAATTCACCTCTATGGTCTAAATCTGAACCTACAAAATTTGAAACAATAAAAAATAGTGAAAGTGGACCTATGATGTGGGTCCCACCGAGTGTTCCAAAAATGTGTGCAAGTTTTTTTCTACTCTAAAATGCAAAATCACAAAAGGAATGCAAGGTAAAAAGAACACAACAACCACTCAAGATTAGCCTAGTTTAATTCAAACAAAACATAAGAAAACAAAAAATTTACCTTGTTTGAATTGTTCCTTTGGTTGGCCCTTTGCTCTTGATTTTGTGTGCTCCTTTTTAGGAAAAATGACAAGTAACCTAGCTAAAAATTATGGGGATGAGATGAGGAATTCAACGAGGTAGCTTAATAATGGATTGGATGCAAGATGGATAGTTAAAATGGGTGCAACAATGGATGTTGGATAACTTGGTAGCATGAGTTCTCAAATTTTTGTTGTGTGTATGATTGCTTTTTGGATGAAAATGAGGCTAAATCCACCATTTTTAGGGTAAATGCCTCCAAATGAATGGAAGGCTAAG
This sequence comes from Sequoiadendron giganteum, assembly GCA_007115665.2. Taxonomy (NCBI): domain Eukaryota; kingdom Viridiplantae; phylum Streptophyta; class Pinopsida; order Cupressales; family Cupressaceae; genus Sequoiadendron; species Sequoiadendron giganteum. Next base: position 235,787,744 of record CM021108.1, on the reverse strand, counting down.
ATTTCTCCAAGGTTGGGAGATAAAGGGATAAGGTGAATTGAGACCTCATAAGCCATCACATGAGGACATGTGGATGGTGAGGTGGAAAAAGGAGGGTGAGATGGAGATGAGATGACACTCAAGTGGAGGTACTTGAAAGTATGTTGGGAATGGATTAGATCTCCTCATAAAGGAGGTTCTTATCCATATGTATAATGAGATGACAAATGAGGAATACAAAATTCCTCACAAATCCTCATGGGGATGGATAAAGGAATTAATAATTCCTTATGGGGGATTGTGAGAAATAAAAAATTCCTCACAATTAATGGGGGGAATAAACTTGATATTAAAATTCAAAGGGGTAAGAAGGTGACTTCTCCAAAAGGAGAAAATTTTAATGAGAGGGTTGATTAGGGTACATGCCATAAATGGCATTAGGTGAGGTTAAAGGATAATTAGTGATTTAGGCTATGTAAATGAAGGGTTAGGTGGGTTAATGGCGGATTAGAAGAAAATGGACAAGTATGGAGGATGTGACTCTAATTTTGATTAGGAATGTGCACATAATAATGATAGATTAATCAAACTAATTTGGATTAGGAAAATATTATGGAGGATAGGACAATGAGAGGGAAATAATGAATTTAAAATTTAATTTTAATTCATTTGGGAAAAGTGACTAAATTAAATGAATTGGACTATTTATTTAATTTAGAGAAGAATAAGGTAAGGTATCTAATTAATTAATTAAATACCTTAGGATACATTAGGCTGGGGTGAAATATTAACTAAATAATAAATTATTCAAATAATATGGTTTAGGGATGCATGATAGAAGAAAACAAGGATGAATTTGACCATATGGGAGTGGTCAAATTTAGGTGTCTACACAAAGATTCAAGGATGTTGAGGACACAACTAAGACACAAATAAAGTATGCAACCAACACCTTTAATCTAGCTCTAGATCTAGGTGATCAAACTTGGTATGGTTTAACAAAGTTGGATGAAGAATATCTCACATTACATAAGGAGAAATGAGAAATGATTGAAAAATATGGGAAGCTTAGAGATCTAATAAAATTAAGTACACATATTTCTACTATGCTCTTTCTTTGGTTGAAAATGTTTTGGACTCAAATGTCACTCTTAGGACTCTGGTTGAAGGAAAAGGCATGCTAGCTGTGTTGGGATTATGGAGCCTTGAAACATGAGAATGAAGTATGGATGGTTTTTGTTGGTTGTTCCTATATTGTCATTGATTTCAACATGGTTATAACTATATGGGAAGCCTACTTGTTTTATCAAAACTTATTCTCCGCCGATAATTGTGATGGATCGGTGTGTTGGTATTTGAGTCCAAAATTCATTGCAAGATCTGATATGACTCTATTATCTTAACCATGTTATCATGACTCATTGAGACAACTGTTTCTTGGATCTTGAGATGTTTTTGGTTTTCAGTAGAAAGTTATCTTTCACAGAGTTCAACTATGTATTCTACTGTTATTCTATGGTTGGCATATTATGTGGAAGACTCTACATTTTATTAAGGTGAACATTCTTATGATGTGGTTTTGTTGATAGTCTCTATGTTGGTGGTATGATGGGAAATCAATGTGTTCTCTGATTCAGAAGGTGTTTTCTTTGAGGTTTATTTGTTGATATGGAAAATGGTGTTCTAGTATTGGTTGACTTAGCATATGCAATGCATTATGGAAACTAGTTATGTTTTATGGATGTTAGCTAACTTGGTATAATGCACTGCATGGATAAAATGTTTAAATCATATATGGTGTTGACAAAGATATTTTTAATTATTTTTTTTTCATCTAAGTAGGCCAACCTAATTGATGAAAAATACTAGTATAGGGTATGTCCAGGATCATGATGGGCCAAAAAGTGGCGACATGTAAGTGATATGATGGCCCATGTGGCTGACGACTTTTTTTTACCCAAAATTGATGAAATAAAAATGGTTTTTAAAGGAGATTCTTAGCTTTCCACCAATATAAATTATTCTTTACTCTGAATTTAATAAATAATTATTATTCATTTTTTGTTTGAATTATGACTAAAGTCCTGATTGATAGGTTGATTGAAAAAAATCTATAGCTTTCAAAAGGTATCACATTTTTTCAATCTGAAACATGTGTCACATTCTATGCTTCATATACTATAGGATTAAAAAAAAATTGAATTTCTTGAACTTTTGACCAAGTTAAGGTCGTTAGACATACGAGATTTTACATTTTTTAAATGTTGTAATAAAAAAATCATAATTAATTATTTACTTGGAAAAAAAATACAAAAAAGATGTGCATCACATCAAGACATGAGTCCTCTACTTATATCTAAAATATTATAATATTTTTTATCATTTTAATGTGGTAAGGGTGGTCAGACAGACACCTACTTCTTATTTTTCCCTGAAATTTAAGTATTACTACATTGAAATTTCAAATTTTCACCAAATAGATTTATTTAAAAATAAATAAACCTAGTAATTTAGAAACTACATTCAATTTTCTAGAGATTTTATTCTTACATATTTTTGAAATAATATAGATAAGTTATTCAATTTTTTACGTCAAGTTGCCTAACTCTGATTTTTCTGAATTTTATCACCACTTAAGGGCCTATTTTTTCCATGATGATCTTGCACATACCCTATATATAAGATGTTTTGAGGAATGAAAAAAGAGGAGCATGAAGTGTAGGTGTGTGTGGAAGAAAGGTTAAAGTGGATCCCAATCTAAATGCTTTATCGGTTGTGGATTAGTGTAGATTTGTTGAGCGATGGTTGTGTGAGATAGTACTTCATATTTTGAGCTTCATTGGAACTGAACCCTACACATTGAAGGTGCATTCTATCAGTTCGATCTTTTGGTAGTGAGCCACTATCTTTGTATCTTGGTGGTTATCCATCTTTTGTACTCAAGCAGTGAGCCGTTTAAGGATAGTGAGTCTTGGTAGTGAGCCCTATAATATTTTATATCTGGATATAATATATTGTGAGTTAACTCTCACTATGGTGTTTCCTATTTATTTTTTTCCACATAAAAATCCTGGTGTTCATGTGTATGGTTGCATTTATTTGTTTTTATGTTCCTTCTTGTTGATTCAATTAGAATTGTGATAATGATAAGATGGATTTTATTGTGGTTTTATGGAATATTGATTCACCCCCCTCTCAATATTATGGATGTTCAATAATTGGTATCAGAGCTTGGTTCCTCAGAAGTAGCCTAATAGCTTGAGGAAGGTCCCAAAATTTTAGTATAAGATTTTTTTCCTTTGGAAGTGATCTCTACTAGATATTCAAAAGAAATAGAAGATTTGAAGGACAAGTTGATGAAAATTAATGAGTATATTGAAAATTTGTAAAGTAAAAGTGTTGAAGCATGTGATCTATTGGTTAAGGTAGATGAAATTGTCTTTGGTATATTGCAACAATTGGTTGAGAAGAAAATAACTAAAGAATGTCAGGAAATTGAAATTTAGAGGAAGATGGATGAATGCATAAAGCTTGAGGAAGAATCAAAACTATTGAGATCTGATATGGAAAATGCAAGAAGTTTTGAAGAGAAATAAAAGATAAGCTTGGAAATTATTGATCAGTTGATTGCTTCTCAGAGACCAACAATGGATAAGAGTGGTTTAGGTTTTTAGGAAGTTCAAATTTCTAAAGCAAAGCAATATGCTAAGAATACTCGGTGCAAAGATGGATGAATCAAACAAAGGCAAAACACTCACTTGACAAAGGTATGATGGAAAATAAAGGAAAAACATCAAACCCCCTGATGGCACTTTATAACATAGTGTGAGTACAACATGACACAAAGTGATGTGCCAGAATCCCAATACTACACATACAAAGTTGAGGCACTTTATTTCAGTGTGTTTACAAATGATTAAAACATGCAATGTGAGCCCATAAGGTCCAAAAAGGACTATAGTTGAGAAGAAATATTTTTGGAAAAGACCAAAAATAAAATCTAGAAACCACCAAGATCACTGTGAAGAGGTCAAAAGTATCTTTCTGATGATATCTCATTTTCCCATTTTTGACATCGTATGCAAAAGTTACGATGAAAACATTGTAGGCAACACTAGAAAAGAAGATCTGAATTTGACTGGAAATAACAGGGACTTGAGAAAAAATATCCAAAAAATACCTACACCACTAGAAATTACTCTGAATCCTCTTTCCAATGATATCTGGTTTGCCCGATTTCGACACCGTGGGCAAAAGTTATGGCCTCTAGAAGAAAACTGCCCTCAAAGGGAAAAAACATAGTGAGTGCATTAAATTTGACCTCCAAACGGCCGTTGATACATAAATGAGGGGTTAAATTTGATGACCAAATGGCTGTCGCCACATTTTCACAATTTCACTTATTTTGAAAAAAATGTTTTTTTTTTTAAACAATAAAAAAATAAAATTTACAACAAATTTTTTTAAGAAATTGGGTGGGGGGGCACGTGGGCCCACCCCCACATGGGTGCAGGTACTCTACGTAGGTCCGTACCTACACAGGTATGTACCTTCCCTCTTAATTTGTTGTAAAAATAAATGTTCTCCAAAACTTTTTGTTTTTTAAATATTAATTTTTTTTTATAAAAAATTGGGAATTTCTTTTGATGATTTTTTTTACCTCAAGATGCATGCAAGAGGTCGTACGTTATTGCCCGGTAAAAGTTTTTTGTCTCGGGGTGACCTGCTCCAAAATTGACAAATTATATATAGAAATAGCGGTTTTTCGGCCTTTTGAGCACAATGGTGAGGTTTTTTTGGGCTTAAAATGCTCTAAAAAATTAGGCACCCCTTGGATTTGGCAAAAAAAGCCATTTTTCAAACCCTCACAGATCTGACATACGGAAGCCAAATTTGACAAAACAAAGGTCAATCTTGACTATTCTGGCAGCTCTAGATTTAATGGAGAGGTCTGATTTGACCCTAGATGCACTAAAAAACTACTTCAAGGCAATATCTCATGAAAAAGGAATAATAAGCTTGTAGATCTGGTGCTCTGATACCATGTAGAAGTTGAGAATCCAACCTCATAGATCCCAATGAACACTTGCAAACAAATAACTATCATCAAAGGAGATCAAGAGGTACAAGAATGTTGCTCTACAAACATGAAGCAAAAGATGCATTACCCAAGAAGTGAATAATTACAAAGAGATCAATCCTTAAGAAAGGAGATTGAAACCTAAAGTGAGAACCCTAGGATGAAGATTAAATTAGCATGTGCCAAGTGTCAAAATCATATAATGAATGAGACAACATGACTAATTTAATAATACAAAATAAAGATTCATAGGTTTAGCTTAAGTGAAATAAAGTAAAGGTGACTTAATTAATTAATCAACATTATTAAATTAATCAAGTAAACAACATGATTAAATTGAATATTAAATTAGCATGTGAAAAGTGTCAAAATCATAATGAATGAGACAACATTAATTTAATAATGCAAAATAAATATCCCTAAGTTTAGCTTGAGTGAAATAAAGTAAAGGTGACTTAATTAATTAATGAACATGATTAAATTAATCAAGTAAACAACCTATTACTCTAACAATGTTAGGAAGTTGAAATTCAGAGGAAGATGGATGAATGCATAAAGCTTGAGGAAGAAGAAAAAATATTGAGATTTGATATGGAAAAGGCAAGAATTTTTGAAGAGAAATTTAAGATAAGCTTGGTAATGCTTGATGAGTTGATTACTTCTCAGAGACTAACAATGGATAAGAGTAGTTTAGGGTTTGAGGAAGGTCAATGTTCTAAAGCAAAGCAATATGCTAAGAAGACTTGGTGCAAAGATGGATGAATTAAGGATCTAAAAAAGAAATATGGAAGAACTCATGTCAATCAGCCTAATGCTAAAAGGTATTTATCTTTCAATGGTGTTTGTTATTCCTGCAAGAAATTTGGTCATAAGGAAAAGGACTACAGAAGTAAAATGAATGATTATTTATCATTCTCTGAGAAATGTCTTAAGTACAATAAGATTGGATATAAAGTTAATTTGTGTAAAGATAAGTTGGATAAAGGAAAAGATGGAATCAAGAATGTTATTTGCTATACACCCAACAATCTGAAACACCCTAGTAATAATTGCAGAAGAAGAAAAAATAATTATCTGGTGAAGAACAATGATCAAATCATTGATCCAGAAGAAGAAAGAAAGGAAATGAAAATAATTTGGAGAAAGGAAGGATAATTCAAGAAAGATTCAGAATCATTAGTATTATATGTGCCAACCTCTGGTGCAGATACTCCCATCAATTTTTAAGTCAAGCAGTAGCTAAGGGGGAGCAATTATCAGAAAATCTATTAAACCCCCTCATTGATACTTGTGTCACATCATGACATAAGTATATTTAATGTGGTAATGAAATTAAGGAATTTTATCAATCACATGTGTGAAGGATGAAGTCTATAGAATTTGAAAGAATGGAGGTGTACCCCATTTTTAAGGTAATCTACTTGCAAGTTGAAACATTTATTGTAAAATCATTTAGAATGAAGGAATAAATTCAGATAATACAAGAGGCTTATGTATTTTTAGAGAAGTGTGCAAAGGAAGTTTACAGAGCAATTTGGAGTTTCAACGTTTGAAGAAGAGATCAAGTGGATTCAAAGTGAGATCTAGAAGTAGGATATCTATACATTTCTTGTTGGCATTTACAGAGGTATTCCAATTGCACAATCTTTCATTTTTATTGCTATGGATAATTCAAAGGTTGTGAATAGTGTAGATAGAGTGTAAGTTAATTTGAAGAGATATTTGAAGAATGTTTTAGAAGAGTCTTTTGGTGCATTCTCTTGCGTCCCTCTGAGAGTGCTTCCCATAGAAGATATCTATGTATTTTCTTACAATAAGATAGAATAAATATCATTAGTTGAGTTGAGCATAATATGGAAGAATGAATTGGAAGAGAGCATTATGACTATAATGTGTTAATTGAGAAGAAGTTGGATGTTTGGAGGAAAGTCCCTTTGTTTGAATTTGAGAACTATATTTGAATAGTATTGAGTAGAATTAATGGCAAATATTTGTAGATTGATGAGACACATTTGATTACCAGAGAAGCTATCAGAGATGTAACTGGTTTGTGTTCCTCTAGACTAGTTCCCAAATGGAAGGCTATGCATGAGAAAGAGATAATTGAGGTTATCGGTGTGAATCTTGAAAGGAAAGAGTTTTATTTGAGATCAATTGTGGATTTGGTAATATGGTATGCTACTATGGTCATTGGTCACAAAGTTTGTATTCATAGAAATGAACTTACAATTTCTATTGTTGTTGTACATACTGCTATTGATATGGTTAAAAGAGGTATGGATTATGACGTGTCAATTAATTTGTATACATATTTTCAAGAATTTAAAGGAAATCAAGAAGAGTAAGAAGAATATATTGTTGTATGGAAATCTGGTTATCTATTTACTTTTCCACTTTTTGAGAGAACTACTAGTAATAGGAAGAATATAATGGTGAAATACAGAGCCTATTGCCCATCAAATTAGGAACTTCATGATAAATCTTGGTAGCTCGAATAAGAGATTACCCTTGCTGCATTCTTTTGAACATTTTAGATGAGGATGAGTAGAAGGTTTAGGATTCTAGTAAGTTTTGTTGAAAGGTACTCTGGAAGCATCAATTTTCTTGTGTCTACAAATTTCTATCATATGGAAGTAGTTGAATCAAGGTTAGTTTGGATATCAGAATTAGATTATGTTGTATCAAAGGCTGAAGTTGATAATTATGCTAAAATTTTTTTGGAAGGCCCTAAGAATCTTAGTGTAGAAGGTACCTCTAGTAGTGTAACTGGAATAGGGAAGAAAAGCAAGTGTTGTTAAGAAAGAAGTTGTAGAAGAAAGTGATTTTGAGAGAGCTCAACATGAACATGAAATAATAAATATTCAAAGAGCTTTGGGGTATGTGCAGGATCATCATGGAAAATATAGGCCCTTAAGTGGTGATGAAAATTCAAAAAATCAGAGTTAGGCAACTTGATGTAAAAATTTGAATAAGTTATCTATATTATTTCAAAAATATGTAAGAATATAATCTGTAGCAAATTAAATGTAGTTTCTAAACTACTAGGTTTATTTAAAAATAATAATTATTTGGTGAATTTTTTTAATTTCAATGCAGTAGTACTTAAATTTCAAGGAAAAATAAGAAGTAGGTGTCTGTCTGACCATCCTAACCACAATAAAAGGATAATATTTTTTTATAATATTTTAGATATAAGTAGAGGACTCATGTCTCAATGTGATGCATATTTTTTTGTAATTTTTTCCAAGAAAATAATTCATTATGAATTATTTATTACAACTTTTAAAAAATATAAAAACTCATATGTCTAACCACCTTAACTTGGTCAAAGCTTCATGAAATTCAATTTTTTGTAATCCTATAGTATGTGAAGCATAGAATGTGACACATTTTTTGGATTCAAAAAATATGATACTATTTGAAAGCTATAAAAAAAATTCAATCAACCTATCAATCAAGACTTTAGTCGTAATTCAAATAGAAAATGAATAATAATTATTTATTAAATTCAAAGTAAAGAATAATTTATATTGGTGGAAAGTTGAGAATCTCCTTTAAAAACCCTTTTTGTTTCATTAATTTTGGGTAAAAAAAAGTCGTTAGCCACATGGGCCATCATATCACTTACATATCACCACTTTTTGGCCCATCATGATCCTACAAATACCCTTTGGAAGAATTGTAGAAGGTTATTTTTGATTCTAATTTTGATTCATATATTTCTGTTGTGGAGAATCTCAAAGGAATGATTGATTTTTTGAAGTTCTACATCTCCGAACTTGAAGTGCATGCTATAATTAGGTCCGATAAAGGAAATTTTGAAGATATCAAGGAAAAATGTGCTAATGCACATAGTCAAGTGATGAAGGAATTGGAAAGTGTACAAGTTTCTAAAGAAGAGGCACAAGAATATATTTCTTTTTTCCTAGATTGGTTTTGCAGTACACTAGACATAAGAAATGAGATAAGGATGAGTGAATCTCATATGAGCACTCAGGTAGATACATATATGTTAGCAATTTACAAAGATAATCAAAGGTGGTCCTACATTATGCAGCTTCAAGAAAAATTATTTTCTCTACAGGATCAAAGGATAGATTTTATCAAGTAGTTTGTGGCACTCAGAGACATGATTAAACTCAGGAATTCTTTTGTTTCTAGTGCTCTTGGTTGTATTGGTGAATTATCAGAGATTAATCTTAGTCCCAATACTCTAGTAAATGCTGTAGATTCTTTAACTAAGCTTGAGCTATTATGAAAGACTCTTATAAGTGAAAAAGGTTCATGGGAAGAAGGAAAAGTGTCATGAAAGGTCATCCTAAAGAGTCTTAGAGGTTCTTATTTAGGTTAATTCAATTTAGTATTCATATCCTTTTGGTTAAATTTTGATGCATATATACATATATACTGGACCCCATCCTTTTTCATTGATGTCAAAGGGGTAGAGATAGAGAGATAAAGAGATAGAAGAAAAATAGTTTTATGAAGAACAATTTTGATATGAGGAGTATTCAGAGTATTCAGCTGTAGTATATTGGAAAGAAAAAATTTCATGCATGTTGCCATCAATGCCAAAGGGGGAGATTGTTGGGATTATGGATCCTTGCAACATGAGCATGAAGTATGGATTGTTTGTGTTGGTTTTTCCTATGTTTTTATTGATGCCAATATGGTGATAACTATGTGGGAAGTCTACTTGGTTTACTAGAATTTGTTCTTTGTCGGTAATTGTGATAGATCAATGTGTTGGTATTTGAGTCTGGAATTCACTACAAGATCTGATATGACTCTATTCTCTTAACCAATTTATCATGACTCAATCAGATAGTTGTATCCTGGATCTTGAGACATTTTTGGTTGAGAGAAGAAATTTATCTTTGACATAGTTCAACTCTATATTCTAATGTTGTTCTATGCTTGGCATACTATGTGGGAGACTCCACATTTTATTAAGGTGAACATTCTTATGTTGTAGTTTTGTTGATAGTATCTATGCTAGTGGTATGATGGTAAATTAATGTGTTCTTAGATCTAAAAGGTATTTTTTGTGAGGTTTATTTATTGGTTTGGATAATGGTGTTCTAGTCTTGGAAAACTTAATGTATGCAATGCATTATGGAGACTAGTTATGTTTTATGGATTTTATCCGGCTTGGTATAATACACTACATGGATAAAATGTTTAAATCATATATGGTGCCAACAAAGAAAGTTTTGATTATTTTTTTTGATCTAAATAGGTCGACCTAATTGATGAATAAGATATAATTGTATATATATAAGACATTTTGAGGAATGAAAGAAGAGGAGCATGAAGTGTAGGTGTGTGTGGAAGAAAGGCGAAAGAGGATCCAAGCCTTAATGCTTTATTAGTTGTGGATCAATGCAGATTTGTTGAGTGATTGCTATGTGAAGAAGTACTTCATATTCTGAGCTTCATTGGAATTGAACCCTTCACATTAAAGGTGTATTTTATTAGTTCAATATTTTGGAAGTGATCCACTATCTTTATATCTTGGTAGTTCTAAAGCCATATTTTGTACTCAGGCAGTGAGCCTTTGAAGGACAATGAGCCATGTAATATTTTGTATCCGGATATAATATATTATGAGTTAACCCTCACCATTATTTTTCACATTTTGGGTTTTCCATGTAAAAAATACTGGTGTTCATGTGTATGGTTGCATTGATTTGTTTTTATGTTCCTTCTTGCTGATTCAATGTGAAATGTGATAATGATAAGATGGATTTTCTTGTGGTTTTATGGAATACTAATTCACGCTCCCTCTTAGTATTTTGGATGTTCAACAAGTTGATCTTAGTTATCTATAAATATCCTTGACGTAAGCAAAGAAGCTCTAGGATGAGATAAAATCCTCTTGGATAGGTACTCTTTACAAACTTCAAGGGACAAACACTTATGGTTGATTACTCACAACTACCATTTTGGATGTACTCCTAAGGGGGAGTATTTAGGTATGTAAAGGAAATTGTTAAAGCATTCAATATCTCTTATCCTTTACCATTGATTCCAAAGGGGCAGAGAAAGTACCATATGAAAATAAGATTCTTATTTTTTTGGGGAGAGAGACTTTTCTCTTGATGGTTTTCACATCATGTGTTTCCATCAATGAAAAAGGGGGAGATTGTTGGAAATTGGAATATTTCCATTAATGTCAATATTTACATCAATGTTGGAAAGTAAAAGATTGTTATTGATGTTAATAGTTGCTCTAGTAATAATGGTTTGAGCTATGCTTATCATGTACTAGAATTTTTTTGATCCAGTATTCTGGTCTGGTTATCTTATTTTGTAAGATTCATTCAAAAGTTGATAATATGTTCTATCTCAACATCATTTACATCCATTGACAAGATTTCATTTTACTTGGTCATATGATTGAAAAGATACAGGTAATAGTAGATTGGTACACAATGCTTTGTTTATATACAGGTTTAATGCATCGGTTCTTTGGTCTAGATTCAATAAAAAAGAATGATATCAATATAGGATTTTGTACATTCATTCATAACTATGAGATTCATCTTACCTCAAAGTTTTATGATGATATGCGAATGCATATGGAAGAAATGAATAACAATGTTTTATTTTGAGGTTTACAATAAGTTCCAATATGGGCGGGTGCAGGAAGATGGGTAGCAATTTTGTGGCCACTTTTTTAAAAATAATTGGAAACTCATAACATGGGCACATTATAATGTGCTCGCATTATTGCATGTTAAAATCTCAAAAAAGATTGGAAGTTCATTTTCATTTGTGACTATTTTTTTTGTTGCCCACGGCCAAAAATCCCAAAAATTTGCGCTTGCATTCTAGGAGGAGATTTTGTGAAAAAATATTAATCTACAGTTGCTAATTCATCACCAGGATGCTGCCACATCGACAAGGAGGTCAAAGAGGTAAGGATTATTTGTTTATTTTTTAAATTTATTAGTTTTAGGTTGTATTTGATATTTTTTTTTTTGAAATTGTAGGAGATGTCAATCAACCTGGAAACCCTCCTCAAAAATCCATAGCAAGAACAAAATCCTAGACAACAAAATCCTCAACCACAACAACAAACTCCTCCACCAATCCCTCAATACCCTCCTGACACTCAACAACATTTAATGGGTGAAATTAAGGACAATAAAAAACAAACTGAGGATTTAATCGGGAAGTTGAACAATCCAAATGATTCAACTGTAGAAAGAATGACCCTAGCAACTTCACTGCAAGATATGTTAAAAAGTGTAGATTCAATAAAAAAAAAATTATTTGGTTGGCGAGATAGGAGGCAAGTGACTACAACTTTTTACCAAGATAAATTATAATATAAAGAAGTAAACGATTTAAAAATTATAAAATTAGATTTGTGTGCATTATTCACTAACCTAGGGTCGAATGGAAATCTCTCCCTCAATGTGAAGAGGTTTCCTATTCATTGGTGTTGTAGACACTGAAAATTGGTCTAGGCTTGCGCGTACCACTTTCGACATAATTTTTTGTCCATGGTCATGATTAAATAATCTTAATTATATAATTATTTCCTAAACACATCTTTCTTCTATTAATTAAATAATCTTTAATTATTTAATTAATTCATTATGACATGTATTCAACTTTGATTAATTAAATAAACATTATTTATTTAATTATGTCACTAATTAATTAATTCTCTTTCTAAATTAAATGTTTTATTATTTAATTTACCCTTTATCATATTTCAATTATAATTAAATATTCATTTCAAATTTTTTAATTATTTAATTAAGCTTTTCGACAGTCAATTAAATAAATCAATATTTATTTAATTAAATCTTTCAATTTCGAATGTTGAATTAAATATACATTTAATTCATAAAAAGAGTTATTTCTATCACATTATTCTATTGCCCACTTAACTAATTATTCACTCACCATTTGACTCGAGATCTCTTTGAATTAGTCAGTTATCTCCTTATTTGATATCTGATCATCTCTATGAAGAGACTCTCTGTCACAACCAGTCAAACTCATATGCATGAACATATTTATTAATTAAATATCTTTATTTAATTAATTAATTCACGTGTGCATTCGAACAGATCATTGTCAAGTTCTAACTTTATCCTTTTCATTCAATTCTTATCTTTCTAATTTTTGAAGACTTTCAACTAAAGATGAAATCATTTATTTAATCTTGAACTCTTATTCAGTCTATTTTCGAATAGTCTCAACACCAGATTAAATTATTATTTAATTTAATCTTTATCATGTAGAATTTCTCAACTCACATTCTAACTAACACAAATCTCAATCGCATGACATTCATCAATCTCAACCATTGATCTCTCTTTTGAATCTAAGCCGATCGTTCGAAAACCAAATTTCTATAAATTGACTTGGCATTTGTCATTATTCCTCTTCCTGAAATCGATACTTTTGGAATAATTATTAATCTTCGATATTTTTCTTTAACACATACGTCAAGGCTATACTTGCATACATACTGAAAATTTGAGGGAATGAATACCATCACGGCAAAATGGAAAAGGAAAATCAAGATAATTCAAAGGAGTTTTCTGATATTCGATGAGACTATTTCATGTTTTTCTTTAGTTATTTGATTACTATGTTAGTTTATTGTTTCATTCTTAGTTGTTTGATTTAGATTAATGCATGTTAGATTAGATTTAACCAATCTTTCTTGCAGAGGTATTTTATCTACATTACATCTGGTGAACCTGACGTGAAGACACTTCAATCTTCACAAATTCATTCCGCTTTCTCAAATTTTCTTTTACAGGTATCATACAGAAAGTTGCATTTGATTGACAAAACAACACATCTGATTCCACAAACCATAATTGATAAATTCTGAGATGCATCTAATGACACAATATGCATCTAAGGTTTCCCACAATGCATTTGATTGATAACACTATGATGCATCTACAAGATTAAACAATGCATCTGGTTGGTAACAATTTCGATTTTTATTTGTTTTGTATTTTCGTTTTCTATTTTTTTGTTTTGCTTTTCACTAATGTTTTCTTTGTAGCGTGTGATTTAGGAGCATAACATAGATTTTGTAGGATGAAGCATAGAAGATATTGAAAAACAAACCCCTTTTCTTGTAGGATGAATGACGAAGACCAAAGAAACTACTAACAAGTTGCATGCAGGACCTGTTGTCGAAGATTTCAAATTTTTAAAATGAGATTTTGTGTTTGGTAGTTAGATAATTTTCATTTGGGATTAAAATTAACCAGTGTTTTTTTTTTTTTGTATCTATTTAGGTAGAACCTCGATTCGGTATATTGTAGTATCCTCTCCCCTTGCACATTTGTGCGATCCTAGGTGCAAGAGAACTGGTTACTAACTCTAGAATTTGGGTCTGCGTTGGTGGTTAAGAGTAACCAACGTGACTCAAACCAGTGATGGGATTTTTCGCCGAGCCACTCCCAACCAATATAGAAATTATAATGCTTGAGGAAAATCAGTATTATAGAGATCCCAGCGGACTCATTTTTTATTCCCCAATACCCTTGTGCGTAAAAACCTGAAGAGCGTAACCTTTGCAGACTGGAATGATATTGCCTCTCGCATGGTTTTCTGAATGGGTGTCCATACTAAAAATCCAACTTGTTATAGTTTAAGCCAAAATCCCATCTATTTACTGGTGCAGCAGGTCGGACCTATGAAGCCATCTCAAATCCTTACAGTTCATGCATAGAGATGAAATGTATGCCATGGGAGTTTCATGGGTACAGTAGCTTGGCTGCCCCATATAAGTGAGTGTCATGGAGGGGAGCCAATTGGGTCAAACTACTAGTCATCCACCTTGAATATGCATAGCTGGGGAAACCCAATTGAGAACTCAGTAAATACTATCCAACATAGCCTAGGATTGTAACTGTCTGCTAGTTTTAAAAATTCATGCATGTCAAAACTGAAAACACTTTAACTTATGTGATTGTATTTGCTTTATTTGTCAAAACTTGATCATAAAACTGAGTCAGTCGTAACTTTTTCATCAAAAAATCATAACTATAAACTGAGTCGCAACTGCCAAATTTTGAACCGTATATGCCATTACGAGTCACAATTGTTAAACAAAAAATTGCATGTGTTTGTCAACATAACTAGTTTTCACAGAGTCTATATTTTGAGTTGCATTTTCTTAGTGAGTTGCATATGATTTAGTGATTTGCATGTGTTATAGGTTAAACCGCATCTATTTTTCATAAGTTACATCTTCCTTTTAGTACACTGAGACTATTTTTTACCAGAGAATTGCATCTATAACTTGCAACACATCTATCAATTTTAGTGACGCATCTACAACCTGAACCACAATTTACTGTCAACAAAAATCCAAAAAATTTGCAAACACAATCCAAAAACAAACTATCATTCTCACCTCTATGTCTTAGAGTTAACCTTGAACATAAATTGGAAAATTGCTCAAAATCCTTGCATTGTTCCTCTTTAGGTGTCATATACATCTTAGTTGCAAAAACTTAGTTACCTCATAGGAATTTGCATATCTTAGAATAGGTCAACTTTCTGCATATTGGAAAATTTCATGTTTCAAAAATCTGAGTCATTAAACCTTGTCACTTTTTTCATACTAGTGAATCCCTCCATCTCATCAGTCTAGTTTGGGAAATTCACCCTATCATTTTGTCCTTGTCCTACCTTAGGTTCCTTGATAAAGTTAAGTTGTAGCTTTGATTAATCCATAGGTGGTAGGTATTATCCTCTTCGAATTATTTAATGTCATATTCTAGTTAACATTTTGCATATTGTCATCCTAGTATATGTCATTTTAGACATCCTTTATTTACCAATAAAATACCAAAAAGATAGCAACATTCATTCATTATATCTAGAAAATCCCAAAAACACAGAAATAGAGCATATCATTTTAGACATAGTTTGCATTGCCTCGTCTTGAGAAACATTTTCATGATTCAAACAAGGTCTAAAAAGAAAGAAAAAGAGATGGCAGATTCAAAGGAGCTCATTAATCCTTTTAGAAACCAACCATCAGGGAAAGAGAGACTACGCAAAACTTTGCTTTGAAATGCATGTCACTAGAGACACACATGGAAAAATAAATGTAGAAGACATAGATGTTGCTATGCAAGATCCTGAGTTTGCATCCTTTATGGATGAGTGTTTGGAAAATGATCCTCAAAGATATTTGGAAAAGTTACTAGTAGAAGGTGCCACACTACCACCCATTTTTGACGTTCATACTTTGAAGACAACGTCTACTCAACCAACACAAACCATGACATCGAGCATCTTTGTTCCTCAAATTACCACAACAATACCAACTAGCATACCTATTCAAACATCGTCAATTGTAAACACAACCCCATTCAGTATAACATAAGGTCTACAATTCACTGCGGGAGCATCTTCATCAAACCCGTTTGGCACTAACACCACTACTAAAAGATCCAAATTTGGCACAAACACAACTATACCTCATATCAACACCAGTACTTCCATTCCACAAATAGGGGCTACATAGACAGGAAAAATTCCTATACCAAATTACAACATTCAAACACGAAACATTCCTATACCAAATCAAAACACTCAGACAGGACATATTCCTAGACCAAATCAGAACAATCAGACAAGACATATTCCTATACCAAATCAAAACATTCAAATAGGATATATCCCTACATAGAATTAGAATATTCAAACAGGATATATACCCTCACCAAATCATAATCCATCATAGAATATTGTATTTCAGAACACTTACATCGATCCTACTAATGCAACCAACATGTCATTGACACAAGTAGATGTTCTACAAAATCAGATGCAAGCCTTACAACAACAAATGGACAATATGCCTATGTCAAGAAAAAAAACTATCTTAGTGCAAGATTTATGTCCATGTCCTTTTGACAAAGTGCTATACATGACACCCTTCCAACATGGATACATTATACTAAATTTTCCTAAGTATAGTGGGAAGAGGAACCCTCTAGAACACATCAGGTAATTTTCCACAACATGCATGGACATCTTGTATGACCCCACATACTTAATGAGACTATTTCTACGAACCCTTGTTGGGATAGCATTGGAATGGTTCTCTAAACTACCATATGGCATAAAATCATGGGGTGAATTAGTTGAGAAGTTTGTCGAACACTTTTCCCTTAACATAGACAATGAAATCATGATAGCTACCTTGTGTCACACCATGCAAGAAGAAGGAGAAAATTTAACCACTTTCTTTCAAAGATGGAGAATTTTTGCTAGTCGATGTCTAGTTGTGATACCAAATAAACAAAAAGTCACAATATTCCTTGAAAATCTAAATCTGAAATTAAGAAGTGACTTGCGGGTACATTGTTGTACCTCTTTCCTTGACTTGGTACAAAATGGAATTATACTTTAAAAATACCTTATTGAAAAAGGAGACATTAAAGTACCAAGAAGGAACCCAATTGTTCAACATCAAAATGCTCCCAATGATATAAAAAAAATTTGGTCTAGAAACAAAATTGTAAAAAATGATAATATTGTTGATGCTAAGACCCTACATACAAGACCTATCATCTTGCTTAAAGGGTACAACTCCAATCAGCACATGATGAATAATCTAGATCAAACAACCAACTTTGTCCAAAATTCATAACAACAAGGACCAAAAAGGATATTTCCTAAACGTGAATTTACCCCTTTGGGGGAGCCAATCAAAACAGTTTACAAGGAATTTATTAAACATAACCTCATACGACCTCTAGAGTCCAAACAATATGATCTTGGATAGTTTAAACTTTCATTGTGGGATGATAATTCCTATTGTGAATACCATCAAACAAAAGGACATAAACTACAACAATGCTGACAAATGAAGAACATCATACAAGATTTTGTAGAAGATGGGACCATAGAAGTCAATGGGAAAAAACATACCAAAAACAGTGATCACAAGGTCTTCATAGACCCATTACATGACCATGGGAGAGGAAAGGCCTCTAGTTCGGGAACTAAGAATAAAACCTCGACCAATTATACCAATGCTAAGTATGACTATAAAACAAGTACTATCATCAACCATATCCATTCTACTAATGAAAACAACAATACCATTACCATAAAGAAGTGTCTCGAATGTGGTGTAAATACACACAGAACTAAGATAACCCTTTGGGGTCCTTCTTCAAGGCCACCACCATAGTCTTCCAAGCCTAACTATAATTTTCTTGACCAACTGGGGAAGACCCCCAACATAGATATCCATCTTGGAACTATTGCCCATATCACCAGACCATTGAGCCATTCTCGACAAAGCCTTGCAAAGCACCACTGTTCCTGCCAACTTAGATGTCAATCGTTTTGAAGAAATGGAAGGATACTTAACCAATTCCCATCATGCCACTTTCTCTCAACAAGATTATTCAACTAAGAAGACAAATCATAATGACCCATTACACCTTGATGTTCTTTCCATCAAACCAAAGTCAGAAGAGTCTTGGTAGATGAAGGAGTAGGGTTGAACTTCTGTACCTTGAAATTGGTTAAGACATTAGGATTGTCAGAAGAATGCATGGATACAACTAAGAGTATAGTTAGTAAGGCTTATGATGATGAGGAAAGATCATCCAAAGGAATTGTCACACTCCCTATCAATATTGGCCCTATAGTTATGGACACAAGTTTTCAAGTCTTGGATTTCACCCTTCCCTATAACCTTTTGTTAGGTAGACCTTGGATACACGTTGTGAAAACTATACCTTCCATGTATCATTAGTCTCTTAAATTCCTGTATAATGGCACAAAGATCATGATTGATGGTGATCTAGATCCTTTCCAATATTTCACAAGCCTATGTGAAATACCACAACAAAAGGTGCCAGTTAATCAAGAGGCCTCATCAACCACCTTATCCATGTATGTTGATCAATCAAATCTATCTAAGTCCATTGCATCACAATCATCACCATCCACTCCTCAGGTCAAGATCCAAGATAAGGGTTGTGGAGAATATAATATGAAAGCATCCTATTGTGTCAATTAGTTGATTCCTCCTAAGACATACGGGTTACCTACAATGGATAGGAAATAATTGGTTGTCACAATACATGTCCCTCCTACAATGGCATTCACAAAATGGGGAGAGCTAAGTAAGGAAGCTATCAACCAAGAAGATGTCACCTTCTGGTCATATAATGAAGACAATGAAAACCCTCTGTTGTCTATTCAAATACCTAAGGACTAATATGGAAAAGGCCTCATGATAATGCAAAAGGAAGGATATGATGGACATAGTTTGTTAGGACTACATCAAAATGGAATGACAAAACTAATCATTGTCTCTCAGTGACTGAAAGGTTTAGGGATAGGATTTCAACCAATTAGAATTGGTTTTCCTACTACTGCGGTACCAACACAAGAGGAATTAAGTGATTTTGAAGACATTGAGATATCTCATGAACCACTTGAACTAGTTTACAATGAATCCCCAGACTCAAAAAAATATGAATGGGACTCCCTTTCATCTACCAACACCATGGACCTAGACCAGTTATTTGGCCAACTTGATAAAATGTTACAACCCCCACCAAGTCCATCTAGCCCCTGTCCTAAGATGTCCTTGTCAAAAGAAGAATGGCTTAAGCTTTATTATTGGTAAACCTTTGATTCTGAATCTTGGGCACCTAACGAACCATCTTCTGATGACCTATCCCTTACAATAGTCCCACATCATGGTTTACCTATCCATAGGAAAAAGAATAAAAAGGAGTTAGTCAAAAAAATTGTGACCATGTCAACAATTCTATCCTCACCTTGTCAGCCTCCACATTTGATAACTTTGATGATGAAATTCCCCTCATTTATCCCCAACTTATCGACTGGGATCAGTAAGGTACACCCATCTTAGACACGTTCAAGAATGACAAAGCAATTGCTGAGTTCATGGGACTTCAAGAAGGCATACCTAGAGGTGATCACAAAGCTAGATTTACCATAGAATTGGATAATATGGCATATTTTGGGGAGTCTTTTCACACCTCCAGTCACAAAAATGAAAATAAAAAGAAAAACAATGAAAATGACAAGTCCCTAGGTGAAACCCGAAAGGCACCTTTGGACGAAGATATAGTAAAAATAAAGGATGCATCCAAGGGCGAAAACCTCTCTGAGGCACCCATGGATGGAGGTTTGAACATTCTCCCAGTTGCTCAGGAAAGATCACCCATGTTAGTAGAAGAATCAGTTGAAATCAACATAAATACATAAGAGAACGCTCGGGTAATATACTTTGTAGCATCTTTGACAGATACAGAACAACTAGAGTTTCGAGACTTCTTCACAAAGAGAGATAAAATTCACATGGTCATATGCTAACATGCTTGGGCTAGATCCAGACCTTATATTGCATCATCTACCATTACAACTCAGTGCTAAGCCCGTCAAGAAAAAGCTAATAAAAATGCATCCACAAATTTCTCTACTAGTCAAGGAAGAACTTAAGAAACTATTGGATGTCAGATTCATTAGATCCATAGACTATGAAAACAAGATTTCAAATTTGGTACCAA
This sequence comes from Sequoiadendron giganteum, assembly GCA_007115665.2. NCBI lineage: Eukaryota > Viridiplantae > Streptophyta > Pinopsida > Cupressales > Cupressaceae > Sequoiadendron > Sequoiadendron giganteum. The sequence continues at coordinate 235,767,116 of CM021108.1, read as the reverse complement.
TGAATAAACCATCTAGGGGCATCCAAATTTGTATAGACTTTAGAGATATCAACAAGGCATTTCCTAAGGATGATTTCCCCTTGCCAAACATTGACATGATAGTGGACCTTACAATAGGATATGAGATGCTATCCCTCATGGATGGTTTCTTTGGTTATAACCAAATCAAGATCACAGCTGATGACCAACACAATTCAACCTTCACATGTCCATGGGAAACATACTATTGGAATGTTATGCCTTTTGGGCTCAAAAATGCTAGAGCTACATATCAATTTGCAATGATGATTGTATTCCATGACCTTGTACATACTCTCATGGAGGACTATGTCGACGATCTCATACCTAAGTCATTAACAAGAGTAGATCATTTGAAAGTCTTACACAAGATATTCCAAAGACTAGAAGACTACAAAGTAAGGCTGAATCCAAAAAGTGTCTTTGGCGTTAAATCAGGAAAACTTCTAGGATATATGATTTCTATAAGAGGTATTGAAGTGGACCTTGTGAAAGTAAAAGTGATAATGGACATCCCTCCACTAGCCACCATTGTGTAGCTAAGAACATTACAAGGGAGATTACAATCTATAAGACGCTTCATAGTACAGTTAGCAGATAAGATACATCCACTCCAACACTTGCTAAAGAAGGGGGTACTGTTTGTATGGATACCCAAATGCCAAGAATCTTTTCAAAACATCAAATAATATCTACTTACACATCTATATTAATGCCACCAATAAACACTAGACCTTTGATACTCTATATATTAGTGACTCAGTCAATACTAGGAGCTTTATTGACAGAAAATGATGATGAAGGTCATGAAAGAGAAGTATATTACATCAACTGCACATTGGTGGGATATGAACTAAACTACAGTAACATAGAACATGTCTGTCTTGTACTAGTTTTTGCTACTCAAAAACTTAGGCACTATATGCTAAACCACCAAACCATGTTGGTCACCAAAATCGATCCTCTAAAATATCTCCTAAGTAAAGTAGCGCTAATAGGACGATTGGCTAAATGGGTAGTGATACTTAGTGAATATGACATCTAGTATTTGGAAAGGAAAGCAATAAAAGGGAAAGTAATTGCAGATCAATTAGCAGATGTACCAATTAAGGCCAGCCATCCTTTAGTGGCAGATTTTCTTGATGAGTTTATCTTCAAAGTTGACACTAGAACCATGTGGAAATTATATTTTGACGGGTCACATACTAACCATGGTTCAGGAGCAGACATACTGTTTGTTACACCTCAAGGTGACACCATACCTAAGTCATTCTGCATTGCTTTCCCTTGCACCAACAATATAGCAAAATATGAAGCCTGTGTGATAGGATTAAGATTGGTAGCCCAATGGAAAACTAAGAGTTTACATGTATATGGAGATTCTCAGCTAGTAGTTCGGCAAGTTAATGATGAATATGAAACTAAGGATGAGAAAATTCCCCCTACAAGTGCATGACAAATAGTTTTAAGCAATACTCTTATAAAATCAGCTTTCAGTAAGTACCCCACATTCAGAATAGGGCACCACATTCTATGGCAACCATTGGTTCGATATTGGATATACTTAGCAACGTGCCTAAATTTGAGTTTTTGGTGTGTAGAATTGTTGGTCCTACTTCCCCATGGTACAAGGACAAATATGACTACCTAAATGCCCAAATCCTTCCCTTAGACTTGTCAAAAAACCAACATAGAACCTTTATCCATAAGTCTTCTAAATACACCATCATCGAAGATACCCTATATAGACGTACCTTAGATAACACCTTGATGAGATGTATCAATGCTGAAGAAGCAGAAGAAACCTTACAAGTGGTACATGAGGGTATATGTGGATCCCATTCTAGCTATCCTACCTTAGCCCACAAGATTATGAGATTAGGCTATTATTGGCCTACTATGGAAAATGACTCATATATCTTTGTCAAGAAATATTGACAGTGTCAAATACATGGAGATTTGATACGCGTGCCAGAATAGGAGCTTCGTCTGAGTACTTCACCATGGACCTTTTCCCAATGGGGACTTAACCTCATAGGTAAGATATACCCACCATCTTCTAACGGCCATAAGTTCATCATAACCACCACCGAATATTTCACCAAGTGGACTGAGGCTATTCCTATGACCTATATTACCGGCACTCAAATTTCCAAGTTTATCCTGAACTACATCACTTTTCAGTATGGTGTACCTCAATCCATTATCACAAAAAATGGACGTCCATTTAGAAACCAAGAATTCCACCATCTCTATGAACAATTCCATATCCAACACATTTTTTCCACCCCATATTACCCACAAGGTAATGACCAAGCCGAGGCATCTAATAAAATCATTATCAGAATCCTCAAAAAGACTGTTAATAACGCTGGTTGTGACTGAAACCTATGGCTAAATCCTACCTTACGGTCCTATCGCACAAGCATTTGTACCCCCACCGACACTATTCCATACTCCCTAGTATTCGGTTTTGAAGCTATCTTACCTATTGATGTGGAAATTCCTTCTCTAAGGCTATCTTTGAAGGGTCACATTGATGATGAAGAGTATCGTGTATCCAGATTGTATGAGTTGCAATTCCTAGACAAGCGAATACAACAAGCTTTAGATCATTTGCAAGCATATCAAAATTGTCTTCATCATAAATACAAGAGGAAAGTTCTAAATTGACACTTCGACATTGGTGACCTGGTCTTGTTGGAAAACCCTAAATATTGGATAGAAAGAGAAAAACCAGGTAAGTTTGAACCTAACTAGTTAGGGCCTTATATTTTTATAGAAGCCTTTGGATCAGGAGGATATCAACTCTCTACCCCAGAAGGAGAACCACTTTTGATAGTTATAAACAACATTCATCTAAAGAGGTTATATGCATAGCTTCCGAGAGTCTTGTGTTAATCAAACAAAATAAAATAATACAAAAATAAAAAAATTTGTTACCTTGATGAAAACTTGGCAAATAGGCATCTTTGTAACACCAAAAAAATGAAAAAATCAATAAAATAGTAAAGAGAAATAATCCATCCAATAGTGAAAACCACTTCGGTGGCGCTTTGGATAAGTACCATGGTGAAAACTTGGAAAACAGGTGCCATGTGTAGTCGACTTCGCTCCTTCATCTACCGTCATTCCAATCTGACTTTTTCACCATCATCCATAATAATTGGTTATCTTATCCATTAGTTGGAATGATTGACATTAAATCCACTCTGTCTCATCACTCTGACCTATAGGTCTTATACCTGACTTGGGGAAAATCCTTGACCTATGTCAATTGAACCTTGTACAGAACACCCAACATCAGACAATGTCCTGAAAAAATCTCAAAAACATTAGAAAATATCTTGAGAAAAAAAAGTACAAAAAAATCAAAAAAATCAAAACATGTCAAGAATCACAAAAACAAAGTTAGAGTCAATTGTGTCAGGTCAGTCATAGACATAGTTGAACTACATTGCCTCTGTGACTGGATGTAGGCAAGGCCATCTGTTGATGTGCCCCTGAGGCATTAGGCCTGTCTTTCTAGGTTTCTCACATCTCACACACATAAAATCATGACTTATTCTTTGTACATCAAAGTCATTGGTTGTGTCAAACTATGAGGTCTCTACATGTATAACATAGGAAAGGCCATCAATTGATAAGCCCTCGAGGACACACTAGGATAGTCCATTAGGGTTTATCACATTCATTATCACACACATTATTCTCATTAGTCAAAGTTAGTCGAACTACGAGGTCTCTACGTGTACAATGTAGGAAAGGCCATCAATCGATGAGCCCCCGAGGCCACACTAGGTCAGTCCTTTAGGGTACATCATCTTAGTCCACATAAGTCAATACACACACACACTTGTAACAGTCAAAGAATTAAGACAATTCACACATCAACAAGTCAAAATAGATCAAACTGTCATTAAGTCACAATCAAACAAATTGTCAAAACAATCAGCTTATGTCCTAGTCAAGATGTGTCCTTGCAAATAGACATCATCAATTATCATAGCCTTATTCAGCTTATCACATCAACAACTTCAAACTCAATGTCTTATATGACACGTGTCTTTCTGAAACCAGGATTTTTCATGCCTTACATAGATAATCACAAAGTCAAAATCAGACTCAATGTCTTATATGGTATGTGCCATCCCTGACATCAGGCTATGTCAAACAGTCAAACAATCATAGAAAATGAAGTTTTTGCAGATACATTTATTTGGCCTATTTAATTTATATCTTATATTGTGTTATCTTTTCATGGCTTTTTATTTGAGTCCGGTTACTATCTTTCTCAAGGATGTCCACTGAAGGATTTAGAGAAGCAAGGATGTCTCAAGACTCTTTTTCTTTGATTGTTTTTTGTCAACTGTCTTTTAAACTTTGGATTTTGAGTCATGTTACCAGTTTCCTCGAGGATGTCCCATGAAGGATTTAGAGGAGCAATGATGTCTCATGACCCATATTTTATTTGTTTGTTGTATGTGGTTTGTTTTGATGAAAAGACTAGGAAAACTGTTCCCTTAGTATGAGTTAAGACAATCCTTGTCTGTGACTGTCTGTTTTTAGCAAGTGGATGAATTTGTACACCTTGGTCTATCTTATATCATGGTGTGTATTATCCATTTGTGTCATGTCGTACCCAATGATGATAAAGTGCAAAGCCTTTTGTCATTCAACAAAATATCAAAGATTGCTAACACTAACATCAATGTCTTTTCTTGTTCATATTTCTTTCCACATTAACATTTCTTCTTTCTTGCATTATGACGGAGTCCTGTGACACACAAAAATATAAAGCACCCTGCATATGCATTCATGTTAGAAACATCATGTAAATATCATACATGGTAAATCACATATATCTTGCATTTCAAATACACAAAAATATAGGTATCTATCATATCTAGGAAGTCATGGCATAATAAGCATCGAATCATCATATGGTACATAATGAAAGCATTACATGTACATAACAATTGTAAACATATAGCATCACACATAGATAGCATTGTATATATAAATATCACATTGCATCTCATAATCATAAAATTACATACATCCATTGTCATATAGAATCAACATAACATCATGAGCTGCATCAACACATCTTAATATAGAAATCATCATCCATAACAGTATATAAATCATATAGACATAAATGGCATAATCATATAGCAATAAACTGCATATCATATGAAACATCACCAAAAATCATATATATATTGCTCAAAGTCACATGTGTCATAGTAAAATGTTAAATGTATCAATAAATCAAAAGGAGCTTGTAGGCTCTATGACCAAAGTACAATGTCTACAAATATGAAAATATCAATGAGTGCCACTGTCGCTACTCCCATGTGGTGAAGGTGGAAATTGTCACTGAGGTACTCTCTGTGTGGTGGGAGGCCTGTCATATGGAACTATCCTCGATGGTCCTACCACACCCTTTGTACTTTATGTCCTCATCTGACTCCTACTCTGTGATATGTGGCTACATGCCTCAGAAAAACTAGGAGCTCATCTCTCAGGAGGCACCACTGACTCATACAAATATCTATAATAGGAAGCCCTCTCCACTGCCCTAACTAACTCAGAAGCAAAACCATCAGATGATGAGCCACTATAGAGATGTCTAATCTTGGTAAAAAATTGCTTGGTCTCCTACCTCTAGGCTACTACCTGATCTCTCTCCATGAGAGCACTATCCCTCTCCATTCACATAGTGTCCTACTCTATGGTAACCACACTCATCCTCTCCTCCAAAGACTCCATAACACTATCTCTAGGAGCCTCCTCATCCTGCCTCCCCTCTTCTATCCTATCACGAAGCTCTCTCTCCTGTTCCTCCATAGGTATATCCTCCTCCACATCATCATCTCCATAGCCTACTAGTATGCCAAGGGCATCAATACCCATGTCCTCCCTCCCAGCCTCCTCCTCTGCATGCACATCTCTCCAAACCTTCACCTCTGCATACTCCTCTACTACTGGGTATGTACAGGACCATGATGGGCCAAAAAGTGGTGATATGTAAGCCATATGATAGCCCATGTGACTGACGACTTTATTTTTACCCAAAATTGATGAAACGAAAAGGGTTTTTAGAGGCGATTCTCAACTTTCCACCAATATAAATTATGCTTTACTTTGAATTTAATAAATAATAATTATTTATTTTCTATTATAATTATGAATAAAGTCCTGATTGATGGTTGATTGAAAAACATCTATAACTTTCAAATGGTATCACATTTTTTGAATCTAAAACATGTGTCACATTCTATTCTTTTCATACTATAGGATTAAAAAAAAAAATGAATTTCATGAATTTTTGACCAAGTTAAGGTGGTTAGACAGACGATCTTTTATATTTTTTAAAAGTTCTAATAAAAAACTCACAATTAATTATTTACTTGGAAAAAATTTATAAAAAATATGCATCACATCTGGACATGAGTCCTCTACTTATATCTAAAATCTTGTAAAAAAATATTATCATTTTATTGTGGTTAGGGTGGTTAGACAGACACCTACTTCTTATTTTTACCCTGAAATTTAAATACTATTGCATTGAAACTTCAAAATTTCACCAAATAGATTTTATTTTTTAAAATAAAGGTCTAGTAGTTTAGAAACTACATTCAATTTTCTATAGATTCTATTTTTACATTTTTTTGAAATAATATAGATAACTTATTCAAATTTTTACGTCAAGTTGTCTAACTCTGATTTTTTGTCTTTTTATTGCCACTTAAGGGCCTGTTTTTTCCATGATGATCCTGCACATACGCTACTACCTTGTCAGTAGCATACTCTCCTTTGATATTTTCCTCTACTCCACCCCAAGGTACAACATTGGTATGTCCTCTACCTCCACCTCAACCTCGCGGATAGGTGACAATCCACCTACCTGACCACCTCTTCGTCCCTACTGACCTTGTTTCCCACCTCTACCACCACCACCTCTCCCATCATCACCACCATCTCTACCTCCAAACCTGCCACCACCTCTCCCTCTATGTTGCCTCTTGGCCCTATCCCTCATCTCTCCACTAGTGTTGGCTGATTTGAATATGTGTATGGCACAGGATGATGCACTGCCCACCAGGTATCATAAGAAATGGTAGTCCCAAGATCAACTGCTCCACCCCTCCATCCCCACTGTAAAGTTTGTAATGCCTAAATGCCTGCCTCTACAATAGCCATTGGTATCATAGGCCCCCACCAAGGAACCTCTCTAGATGATCGAGAAAACTCTGCTCATCCTCTAGCCTCATCCTATACCTCACCAAACTATCTCAGTACATGGTCTAGAAAATGTCTCTCTATAATGTGAACACTTGAAATGGTCCTCCCAATTAGGTACTATGTCTACTGATAGTAAGTTAAATTCCTGTCCTCATCTGACCATCGCTCAAAATCCATGTAGGGTCTCCAAGTGAATTAGACTAATGTGTCCAATGTATGTCTCCAATATCTTATATCTCCTACATGACTTTGTGTAATGTTTCCCACATATTGGAAAACATATGGAAATCTCACACCCCGCTCAACAGTAACAAGAGGAAAAAACATAGTAACATGTTCCCATGCCCAATCCATGAGAAGAGTAGTCCCACAGCTCATCAACTATGCATCTCTATAAGCTATATCATGAAGATGGAAGTAAAGCATTGTTAACAGACAAGGACCCCAAGCATACACAACCTCTCACTGAAGCATCTCAACTAACATCTCCCCCCACGTTGCAAGAAATCGATGACCTCGATGGCTAGGAAGAACTATCCTAGCTATGAATGTACATAGTATACAATCAATCCTCTCATATCTATTAGCTAACAATTGCCATCTAATCTCATAATGCTCTATTCCTAATATTCTAATATCATCATATACATAATATCTAGTAATCTCGCTATAACCATGCTGCATATCATACATCACTCACTCACCTCTAATAGGCAATCTAAGAATCCTATAAAAATCCTCCAACGTGAGAGTTGCTTCTCCAATAGGCAAATGAAATGAGGAAGTCTCAGAATGCCATCTCTCACATAAGGCAGTGAGCATACCTCAGTTTACCCGGATTATGGGCATGGCACAAACATGTTGTAACCCAAGTATCTAGAGCAATCTTGTCTCCACACTCTATAAACGGTCTCTAAGCTCAAAAGTATCTGGCTATGACTCTCGGGTATAGATCGGATCTAGTATAACCTGAAAAAGAGCATTCAAACAATGTGTCAAATGTCAAATCATCTCATCTTTCTATCAAAATATTTTTTCCAAAATTTGACAGTCAAATCTATCATTTCAAATTCAAATGCAGTGCACAAATCATATGCATCATTCTTAAATTCAAATGCGGTGCACAACCATGCATGCCTCACAAAAACAAGCATATGTGTCCCACATTGCAAATGCGTCACACAATCAATCAACCTATAGCAATAGGAAAATGTGTGAAAGAAATTGCAGATGCAATGCACTTTTAATTGCCTAATCAATATGCAAATGTGATTCATTTTAGCAAATGTGTTTCACCTAACTACATGTGATTACCCTATTCTCATATGCATTGGAACAAATCACATGCAGTGAAAAAATTAACAAATCTATTTTTTTCCATAAGTGACCTAAAAATGCCTAGGCATGATTTGGCAGTTTGCATCATTTTGTGAGAAAATGTGTCGCATATGAATGAAAAATGTGGTGAACTAAAAATGGTGCATTTGAAAAATAAAATTTGGGTGCCTAAAACTACGTGAAAATTAAAAATTCAAGAGATCGCTCAAAGGTACTTATCGGGGGTCCCAAGTCGACAGGTTGTCGGAAGGTCCGAATGTGATAACCACGATGATAGGTGTATGGAACAGGAGACATTTTCGCCAAGAGCTCAAAGAAAAATCCTCAATTCTTCAAATCTATAGGGTACAAAGGATTTGAATTTCACCCTAATTTCTATTTATACCTAGGGTTAAAAGTGGAATTTCTTCTGACCTTGTCTATTGGCCGCATAAACTTCCATCTTCAATCAACCCATACACGTCCCTAACACTTCCAAATTCAATTCCGTCAACTCCATCACATCTCTAGCCATCAAATTAACTTATCAGAACTTTCCAAAAAAAATTCTTAAATTTTCTCAAGGGGGCATACCCTAAACTATTTCATACTAGGGCATGACTGGGGCATATTTTTAATGATTTTCTTTGACACCAAAGCCAAAATGGCATTGTATCAAAGAGGGGCAAACTGTAGACACTGAAAACTAGTCTAGGCCTGCGAGTACCACTTTCGACATAATTTTCTAATGTTTATGGTCATGATTAAATAATCTTAATTATTTAATTATTTCCTAAACACATCTTTCTTATATTAATTAAATAACCTTTAATTATTTAATTAATTCATTATGACATGTATTCAACTTTGATTAATTAAATAAACATTATTTATTGAAGTATGTCACTAATTAATTAATTCTCTTTCTAAATTAAATGATTTATTATTTAATTTACCCTTTATCATATTTTGACTATAATTAAATATTCATTTCAAATCTTTTAATTATTCAATTAACCTTTTCGACAATAAATTAAATAAATCAATATTTATTTAATTAAATCTTTCAATTTTGAATGCTGAATTAAATGTACATTTAATTCATAAAAAGATTTATTTTTGTCACATTCTTCTATCACCCACTTAACTAATCATTCAATCACCATTTGACTTGAGATCTATTTGAATTAGTCAGTTATCTCTTGATTCAATATTTGATCGTCTCTGTGAAGAGACTCTCTGTCACAACCAGTCAAACTCATATGCATGAACATATTTATTAATTAAATATCTTTATTTAATCAATTAATTCACGTGTGCATTTGAACAGATTATTGTCGAGTTCTAACTTTATCCTTTTCATTCAATTCTTATCTTTCTAATTTTCAAAGACTTTCAACTGAAGATGAAATCATTTATTTAATCTTGAACTCTTATTTAGTCTATTTTTGAATAGTCTCAACACTAGATTAAATTATTATTTAATTTAATCTTTATCATGCAGAATTTCTCAACTCACGTTCTAATTGACACAAATCTCAATCACATGACATTCATCAATCTAAACCATTGATCTCTCTTTTGAATTTGAGTTGATCGTTTGAAAACTAAATTTCTATAAATTGACCTGGCATTCATCATTATTCCTCCTCCCGAAATCGATACTTTTGGAATAACTTATTAATCTTCGATATTTTTCTTTAACACATACATCAAGGCTATACTTGCATACATACTAAAAATTTGAGGGCAAGAATACCATCACGACAAAATGGAGAAGGATAATCAAGATAATTCGAAGTAGTTCTCTGATATTTGGTGAGATTGTTTCATGTTTTGTTTTAGTTATTTGATTACTGTTTTAGTTTATTCTTTCATTCTTAGTTGTTTGATTTAGATTAATGCATGTTAGACTAGATTTAACCAATCTTGCTTGCAACACTATTTTATCTACGTTACAGGTGCCACCACCAAGAGATTATGAAATATTTTAGGGATAGGTGGTACATGGTTTTTAATGAGCCACCATGCAACAATTGTGAAGTCTTGTAGTATTTCCTCAAGAAACTATATGTTGAGTTCATCTTGAACAAAATCCCTAATTATTCTAATATGAATGAATTCTAGGGGATAGGTGGGGGGTCGACACAAGATAGACTCGGTGCACAACTAGATCTTAGGCGGCAAGCGAGACGACCTCTCGCTAGGTCATCTCATGAGTATATCGTCATCCCTTCTATCGTGAAGGAGAGTGCCAATGTAGAGACTCTATAGGCCATTAGCTCTTTGACGCAGAGTGTCATCTAGCATGTTAACCCTCTTGTATAGTGCCATCTAGGGGAGTCTTCGACAAGTGGGCTTCGATCCCATGTGTGTCAATATGGTGGGCCGACTTGTTCATATGACCCCACCGACACTTAAGAGGTTGTTGTGTAAGATCCATCTGTAGCTATGGAGATGGAGGGGGTAGCTGACATTTTGCATGACACGTATGGCACTGATAGTCAAGTAAAAGTTAGCATGTTCATTGAATTTAATTTATTAAATTTTCTTTTTGAAATACAAGATTAACTAATTTAGTTTTATGATTTTAATAAACTTGCAGGGTGACAGTGTTGATACTAGATATACCAGACCTACACCTACTTATTTTTGTAGTACACCTATTGGTGGGGTATGTAACTAGTAAATAATTATAAATTTAGTACATGTTGTAAGTGGTGAATAAGTGAATAAGCACAAAAGACACTTCTTAATATGACATTATATCAATAGACAAGTTAAATTAATCGATTCAAAGGAATTATCTATCAAAAGTGTCATATTGCTCTCTATCTCCAAAGATTTATTAAATCCTGATTGCTCTCAGATTGTTTAAGCAAATAAGACTGTTAAAATGACTATCTGAAGAATGAGATGATGATAATGCAATGTTAAATGATAAAACAATTAAACTAGCATGATATTGATCTGAAATAGATAATTGCAGCTACAGGAGGCAGCCATGGTCGAATACTTTATTGCTTGATGATTAATGTGTGAATGCTTGATGCTTGATGCTTGAATTCCTGCAGAGTAAGAGTGCAAAAGTTAGATTATCTGGATCCTTTTCTTGGTTCAATGAGGCTTTATTTATAGATTTCCTGGCTGTAGAAATGCACAGGGAAAGCTTTGAGAGGCTTGGATTCAATCTAGAGAATTGAATGGTGAGAGATGTAGGAGATTGAGAGAAAAATGGAGATTGTCTCTACCCATGAAAACACTAGGCAAGAGAAGAGGAAGGATTGATGGAGGAGGATTGAGAGATCAAATTCCAAATTTGTCTCCAAAACTTCCTGTGAAGTTTCAATCAATTAATTGTGACATATTTTAGACATGATTTAGACATAGGAAATCTAATTCATTTTTGAGGAAATGTAGATTGGAATATTCCTGATGCTCTAATTCAAATATTTTTGATTTATTTAAATTACGAAAAGGGAGATAAATAATTTAATAAAATGAACTATAGGATAGTTGTTTATTAAATTAAACAGAGGAATACGACAATTAAATCAATAAAGTTGTTTGATCTTTATTTAATTAATTTGAGATTGATGTGATAGAATAAAATAGGGATGTGATAATTAAATCGAACAAAGTATTTAATTTTGTTTATTTAATTAAGATGAATATTTAAATGTGAACTATATAAATAAATATTTCTATTTATTCAATAGTAGAGGAAATTAGGATAATTAATCAAATAATTCGTATTTAATTAATAGGATGCTCCAGACCAATTTTAGGTGTATACATTTTGCCCCTTTTTGAAGTGATGTGTTTATGCGTTGCTTCGAAGAAAATTTTGCTGCTACTGCCAGGATTGATGATATACAAAAATAATTCCGTGTGCCCCAGACATGCCCCGGATTTTGATTTTAATATGTGATTTTGGTTGTTGAATAGGCTAATATTGGAGGTTTTGAGGGAACACCTCCTGATGCGAGTGGATTTAGTCAAACCTTCATGTAGGTAATAGAACAAAGAGTTTAACTAATGAATTGTACTTAATAGATTTGTGTAGTTTATATTCACATTGTTGATTACATTGCATTGCACATCATTCAAACTCAAAGCATTACTTCACATTCCATAACTAATAACTAGATTTTGATGGATGACAAAATTTTAACTACAATATAGTTGTCTAGAAATTCAACATAAGTAGTGATGCAATTACTTCACATAGCATAAGTAATAAGTCTAGGAGCAGCTTCCAATTGCATTTTCTTTTCATGGCATTCCATGAGACCACATTTACTGAGGCATATTTTCAAATAGTTTACTGCCTTTTCTATGCTCCAAACTAGGCACCCATTATGACCTACTCTCATAGATATGAAACTTAGTTGTAACTCTTTTGGAGCAACTATCCCAAATCTGGCTTTTAATGCTGAATTAGGCCACAATTAGGCCTCTTTTTTGAAGAGACACTTCTCCAAACACACAAGCCACACTTGAAATCTCTAAAAATTCAAATGATAGCTAAGAAAACCTTATATTATTCAACTTTCAGGTCTCCTCTCGCTCATTTAGACCCCTTTTCATAAAACTCTCACTTTCCTTGCAATCAATTAGGGCTTATTGAAAATCTTATGCCCTGACCTCTCACAAGCTTATAATCAATTAAATCAGGCTTATTTATACATGTGCATGCTCATTCCTTCCTCAAATAGTGCTGCCCCAAAGATCTACATACACTTCCTTCACAAAATCACTTTTTCACTAGTTTTTACCCTCTTTCACCTAGGGTTTCTCACTTATTCACTTCTCTAACAACTTACAACCTATCAGATCTTCTAAAAACCCTCCAATTCACCTAATCTCATAGATTTTAGGATATTATATCCACTTCTCAACCCTTATCCTCTTTTCACTCTCTCTAGCCTTGTTTAAAAGGCACCAAAACTGGTTTTTCACTAGGGGAACGAGGAGAACTCACACAAAAACTTCACCAAAACAATTCCTTACATTCTACACCTAATCCTACTTTAGACTATTCCATTCTACCAAGAAAAAATTTCTACAAAAAAGGTGGAATGAACTTTTTAGTTCATTTGGGCAATCAAACCCTTAGCCCCTAGTTTTTGACCACCTAGAGAAATAAGGCCACCAAAAGCTTGAAACTCAATATCAATTACTCAAATTAGTTTTATATTGATGCCAAAACCTAAATCCTTTAATTTAAACACATTAAAGATGAACTACCACCTACACAAAACCATACACTGGTAGATGATGGAGGAAAACACAAAAAATAGTAGTATAACAGTGATATTTTATTAGTTTTCGCCTTCAAGATGCTTCAACAACAACTAACAATGATGAATCACATCTTTTAAACACTTTCTGAATAATTTCAACTTCTTAAGTGTGTAATATTTCCTCTACAACTATCTTGACTCTTCATATTCATCCACTTGGCACCTTTTTTCATTTTTACAACATTGATTGACAACTTTTGTTAAGATTTTGTAACTTTACAATTTATGCCTAAAATGACTACCAAAGACCATTACAAAATAGAAAATGGCTATTTCAGCCTTATTGCATCATGAAAATACCTGTACAACCTCAAAATCCTAAATTTTCCTCATGGAGGAATGATCTTGTAAAGGTGCATTTGCACCACTTTTTCAAACAGCTCGCCGCCTTTTCTATGCTACCACATTTTATGTACATTTATACCAAAGAATTTGATCAAATATTTCATTTCCTTGTGGCTATGGCTAAAATCTTAAAAAAGGTGGTTTCCAACAACCTATGGATGCTTGGAAAAAATCTATCAAAGCATAATAGTAAGAAAAAGCATAAACAAGGCCATTAGTAGCTTGAGAATATGCCTCGAAGAAATGTAGTTTCATGGTGATGGAATGGAATTCCATCACCATCAGACAACATTTCTTTGAGGCATTTATTCAAATATCTCACCCCCTTTTCTATGATACCACATTTTCCATACATTTGTACCAATGCATTTTATCATAGTACTCACTTCCTTGTTGCTATGGCTAAAAGCCTAAAATAGGTGCTTTGCAAAAAGGATGCTTAGAAAAATCTCTATCAAAGCATAATAGTAAGAAATAATACCATAAAGAAGGCATTCAACTATCTGAAAAAATGACTAAAAGAAATGCGGTCTTATGGTGATGGAATTCCATGATGTGCATTTGTTTGTAATGGCATTCAATCACCACAAGACCCCATTTCTTTGAGGCTTTTTTTCAAATAGTTCATTTCCTTCTCTATGCCACCACATTTATCGTACATGTCTATGAAATCATTTTATCAAATGGTTCACTAGATTTCTACTATGGGTAAAATCCTAAAAACATGTGCTTTCAAACAAGATATCGATAGGGAAAATAGTAAGCATGATAGTCAGAAATATATAGTTTAATAAGTACTGAAAATTTTGTTTATTATCTCATACATTATAAGTCATGGCGTGGAATGCTATTGTAGTTTTTGTGATTGAATAATTTGTTGTTTTATTTTAAGTTGTTGCAAGCAGAGACACCTCTGAATTTTATGAGGGCAATGGAGATCAGTGTTTCATCTACTATAGAATCCTCGATGGCTCTAACATGGGAGGTATGAGGCAAATTACTAAATTTCAATTTACATTCATTGTTATTGATGTTAGCTAGTGAAAAAGTAAACCATTATTGATTTGTGGTTTAATTTCTATTTGGATGGTTTATATAGGGCTTCAGCACACCTCAATGCGGGCATGCAAATATTTCCCTCATGGAGAGTGATCATCAGATGGTGGTAAGTGATTATTTTTTTAAATATATCATTTTTTATAGTGTAATTTTTATATATTAATATCTTTACTTCTTATTGTAATAGATAAAACTTCACCAAGAACTAAACACTAGGAGGAGCACTCCTCGAGCATAGCATAAACGAGTGACAAATCTATCACCATATGATCGACAAGAGAAGGGAAAGATTTTATTTCCAGAGCATGGAGAGCAATGAATTTTGATTCTAGACCCCTTTGTTGTATGCCTACATGGCAGTTTTATACATATTTTGTATTGGATATATTTGACATTGTATGCCTATATGGCTATTTTGTACCTATATTTCACACTTATATCAACATATATTGATGTATGCCTACATGGCTATTTGGTTAATACAAATATTTTTTATCAATGGTGTCCATATTTGCATTCTAAATTCATGGTTCAATAGATATGAGTTACATGTATTCAAGTGTATACTTTACAACTTACGTGTATACTTTGTGACTTACGTGTGTTCCAATGTATACTTTGTGACTTATGTGTTTTCATGCATATACCTTGTATTCATGCATATAATTTGTATTAATTTGTGTATACTATGTATTTGTGTGTATACTTCAAGGCTTACATATTTTTGAGTACTCGTGCTTCCCTTATTCACATGTACGTGCTTGACTTATTCATGTGTATACTTATTAATTGGTTAGCGCTAACATTGATCATTGATGTCCTTCATGGTTTGTCTTGAATATTAATTGATTGATGTTAAACAACTTTATGTAAAATAAAAAAACACGTTGTCAATTGGTATTGCATGAAATGATTCATAAAAATATTTTAGAAAGTATCCTTGATATTACAAAAAGATATGTGTTTATACACTTCAATTGTATACTCATCCTTTGGTTCTTTCAAAGAAATTTTTTGCCATGCCACTATTACACTGCACAGGTAAACCATATTTTGTATTTTGGAGCTATATTAAGCTACCACTCTCAAGACCAATGTAACAATGATACAAAATATTGTTTGAGACTGCAAGAAGACATCAAAATGGCTAGTGTACTAAATAAATTCTAATGATTTCTGAATAATGTTGATAACTCTACTCAAGTGGCTTCTTTTTTCAAAATCATACAAATCGAACCCTGACATCAATAGACTATGTATATCAAGCTACCACAATTCAAGTTTCAACAATGAATATTTATCATGCATGTTTTAAATCACATTCAATTTTATGGTGGTTTTTTTTTTATATGATGTTATGTGATATTCTAATACTAATTCATGCTTCTAGTCTGCATATATATATATATATATATATATTGTTTTGACATGTTTTTTCTACTAACAAACCGAACCCCCTTCCAAATTTTTTTTGTCAAACTGGCGAATTGAACCCCAAACTCAAACCCAAACCTCATACAAGCTCAAAATCTCTTCCAACACTCTTCATTCTACCCAAAAAAACTTAATTGACCAAATTATGCTGCCCCTTGACTTTAACCACTTTTACTCCCTCAAACCTCTCTTTTTCATTGAAAACACCTCTTTTCCCAACTAGGGCATCATGCCATAACATACTTTTGACCTCCCCTATTCTTGCAAACCTTTTGAACACATCAAACTCCAAAACCTCACTCTATTTCCAACCTATTCTAACTTATTCTCAAGCAATTTTTTTTGTTCACCTCTTCTAGCCTTGCTTTTAAGGCTTAAATTCTGAATTTTCAACAAGGGCAACATTAGTAATCTCTAACAATGCCTTTACCAATGCTATTTTATTATACCTACTCCCTATCCTACTTACATTAGGCCCATTCCACCAAGACACAACCTAAACAATAGGTGGAATGGCCTATTTCAACATATTACACTCAAACCCTTGTATGAGCAACTTCAGACCTATTTCAGAAATCTACTTCTAAGTTGCTTGGAACTTAATAGCATTCCATAAGAATGGATTATAATAAAAGATAAAACCATTCTACAACATATTTAGATCATCTTAGAGAAAAATCCTATTGTATGGACCCATAGGCTAGAAATGAAGAACATGCATAGAAATTAACAAAGGAACAAAGATATTTGATTGATATTCTCCGTCAAACTCTTCAACATTGAATAACTTTGAGTTTCCAATGATCATACGCTTTTTGTGTGAAAAAATCAGACTTCTCAACTATCATGTGTATGTTTCTCTTTTTGATTGTTTTCCATGTCATCATAAGGGATCAAGCCGGTTGAACATAGCTCAGATCAATTACGTGTGTTTGGGTGCGAAAGAGGACCATTCCTAGCGTAAACGTGCCTATTAGGATGTGTTGGAGCAATCTTTTTGGTCACATGAATTAAAAAGTGAAAGTTGCACCACTTTGCAACTTTACACTGCCTGCATTTGACACTTTTTCCATGAAATGAAAATTGGACACCATAGGAAAATGAGTTCGAGATAACAAAAACTAAGAGAGGTTATTGTAGAGGGGCCTAATGTGATCCTGTAGGCTCAAATGGAGAGTTCGTAAGAATCATGGTTTTCAATTAATATCCCTTCAAAGATTGGTTCTCTTTTGCACTTTGGACCCTTAAGGGATCGATCCAGTTGAATGTAGCTCAGAGTGATTCTACATGTTTGGGTGAAAAATAGGACCATGTATAGCATAAAAAACCCATTTGGACATGTTGGAACTATTTTTTTTATCACACGAGTTGCAAAATGAAAGTTGCACCACTTTGCATCTTTCAACTACTTGCATTTGACAACTTTTTCCCCAAGTGAAAATTAACGACTATGAGAAAATACCTCCGAGATAGAAAAAAAACTAGAGAGGTTATTGTAGAGGGGCCCAATGTGATCCTAGAGGATTAGACGAGAAGTTTCTAAGAATCGTGGCATCCAAGTAACAATATGCTGAAGGTTGTAGTCATTTTTCACTTTGGACCCTTAAGGGATCGATCTAGTTGAACGTAGCTCAGAGAAATTATGCATGTTTGGGTGTGAAAGAGGACCATGCCTAGCATAAAAATACCTATTTAGATGCGTTGGAATAGTCTATTTGGTCACACAAGCTACAAAACAAAAGTTGCACCACTTTGCAACTTTCAACTACTTGCATTTGACAACTTTTTCCCCAAGTGAAAACTTGCCACCATAGGGAAATGCCTCCAAAATAGAAAAACTCAAGAGAGGTTATTGTAGAGGGGCCTAATGTGATCCCATAGGATCAAACAAGAATTTTCTAAGTGTCTGGTATCCGAGTAACAACATTCTGAATTTTACAACCATTTTACACTTTGGACCCTTAAGGGATCAATCTGGTTGAACGTAGCTCAGAGTGATTCCACATGTTTGAGTGTGAAAGAGGACCATGCATAGCATAAAAATACCTATTTGGACACATTTGAATAGTCCAGTTGGTCACATGAGCTGCAGAAAGAAAGTTGCACCAGTATGCAACTTTCAACTACTTGCATTTGACAACTTTTCCCCGTGAAAATTCGCCACCACAAGAAAATGCCTTCGAGATAGAAAAAATCAAGAGATATTATTGTAGAGGGGCCCAATGCAATCTCATAGGACCAGATGAGAATTTTCTAAGCATCATGGTATCTGAGTAACAACATGTTGAAGTTTGTAGCCATTTTGCACTTTAGACTCTTAAGGGATCGATCTAATTGAACATAGCTCGGAGTGATTCCACATGTTTGGGTGTGAAAGAGGACCATGCTTACAGTAAAAATACCTATTTAGATGTGTTGGGATAGTCTATTTGGTCACACAAGCTACATAATGAAAGTTGCACCACTTTGCAACTTTCAACTCCTTGCATTTGTCAACTTTTTCCCCATGTGGAAATTCGGCACCACAAGAAAATGCCTCTGAGATAGAAAAATCCTAGAGAGGTTATTGTAAAGGTTCCCAACGCGATCTTGTAGGATTAGATGAGAATTTTAAATGCATCATGGTATCCAAGTAACAACATGTTGAAGTTTGCAGCCATTTTGCACTTTGGACCTTTAAGGGATCGATCCAGTTGAACGTAGCTCAGAGTGATTTTGCATGTTTGGGTGAAAAAAAGAACCATGTATAGCATAAACATACCTATTCAAATGCATTTGAATAGTATTTTTGGTCACATGAGCTATAGATTGAAAGTTGTACCACTTTGCAACTTTCAACTACTTGCATTTGACAACTTTTTCCCCAAGTGAAAATTCACCACCACAGGACAATGCCTCCAAGATAGAAAAAATAGAGAGAGGTTATTGTAGAGGGTTTCAATGCAATCTCATTGGATTAGATGAAAAGTTTCTAAGCATCACTATATCCGAGTAACATGTTGAATTTTATAACCATTTTTCACTTTGGACCCTTAGGGAATCTATCTGGTTGAACGTAGCTTGGAGTGATCCCATCTATTTGGGTGAAAAATAGGACCATTAATAGTGTAAAAATACCTATTCAGATGCATTAGAATAGTCCATTTGGTCACACAAGCTACAAAATGAAAATTGCACCACTTTGCATTGCTTGCATTTGACACTTTTTCCATCAAGTGAAAACTAGACACCACGAAAAAACCACTCTTAGATAACAAAAACCAAGAGAGATTATTGTAGAGGGGACAAACATGATCTCATAGTTTTAGATGGAGATTTCGTAAGCACCATGTTTTTTGAGTAATACCCCATCAAATATTGTTGCCCTTTTGCACTTTGGACCCTTAAGGGATCAAGTTAGTTGAACGTAGCTCAGAGTGATTGTGGTTTCTTTTCAATGGAATTAGGTGGGAAGTAGACTTAACTACATTTTAGTTTTGTTTTGGTTGGATTTCAAGTGATTTTGTGCATTTTAGAAGCCAATTACTGAGGGTCAATCTGTATACCTTGTTTTAAGAGAATATTTTAGGTACTCTATTTTACTGAGGTGTCTTAAGAGGTTAGGTCTGTCTGTCAATAAACCCTTTCCTGACTTGTGAATGGAGAGGTCTTTTGTGTTTTTTATGTTAAAGGTCTTATCACATCCTAAAAGTGGAGGAATTGGTGGTTTGTGTGTGATAGTAAGAATTAAGGGGGGTTGCCTGTTTTGTGAAAAAAGATCCAAAAGAGTCTTATGATGGTTTGATGCATGTTGAAGAAGGATTAAAAGGGTTCCTAAAATGGTGGTTTGTTGCAGAGGTTGTTAAGGTGGGAAAAATAGGTCTGCAAACCTACAAGAGTGACTAGGCGCAAAGTTGAAAATAAGCCAAGATTGAGTTTTGAGGGAAGGAACGAGATTGGAATCCTTTTCTATTGAGGAATTGAGTTGATTGATTTCCTATATTGCTATCAGAATCACTTCCTATCAGAATCACTTCAAGTTTACATTTATTTGCACTTTTTTCACATTAACAACTTTTCATTTTTTGCAATTTTACATCATTTTGACAAATATGCAACATGAACTCAAAAATTTCCCCAAAACCAACTAAAATTACTTATTACATTATAAATTGGTCTGATATGACCTTATTCAATTGAAAAAACTCAAAACACAAAACTAACTTAAGACTTCCGTGAACCAAATTTGCTCAATAACCTTGGTGCCCCTGCACCAAATTTCATTATTTGAGCAAATCTCATTACAATGCCTTAAGTAGTCTATTCTCATAGATATTTTACAATGTCACTCATACATTTAAGATTCTCTTATACTATCTACATCATAGGTGCTCATTATGAGATTAACTTCAAATGAGTAACTTGAGATTCCCTCACAAAGCTTCACACACTCTTTTATAATGGCTTCAAATAAGAATTGAGATTTCTCAAGATCATCAAAATAAGGATGTTGAATTTATTTTTTCGATGAGATTCTCTTTGATGTCTCATAAATCAGCATTTTCTACAATGAGAGACCAATCAATTTTTAGTAGTTTACTTATAGATACGCAAAGTAAAAGAAGAAAAAGAAAGAGCGTCCAAAATGGAAATGAAATGAAAATAGATGGAAGGAACTTACAGATAGGCATGGAAATCTCTCAACTTAGTCACTCCTGGTCATACATCTTCACTGGGAGTTGCAAGGTACCTATTGCAAACAACACCTCTCATGAATATAATATTTTGTAATTTGAGATACTCTTATTATTTCTACATCATAGGTGCTCGTGATAAGGTTAAATTCAAATGAATAACTTTAAATTCACTCACCAAGCTTCACACACACTTTTGTAATGGCTTAAAATCATAATTGAGATTTGTCAAGATCATCAAAATAAGAATGTTGCATTTCTTTTCTGGCTGAGATTCTCTTGGATGACTCATAAATCTGCATTTTCTACAAGGGGACACCAATCAATGTTTAGCAAGTTACTTACTAATAGGCAAAGTAAAATAAGATGATAACATTGGAATCAAAAAAATTAATGTTCATACAAGTATACAATTAATAAGAACCAATGTGCATATACTTACAAACTAATCCAATGAACCATTCGAGTTTTATCTACTTTTTATTGTGTCAAGTATTGCCTCATGGTCAAACTCATAGACCTTCCACAAGGTCTTGTTCAAAGGTATATCCCCATATTTGGTGAAATGAACATTGGATGCCATGACAATGTTCAAGTAATGAAGAATCTTACAATGCATGTGAAAGTCTTAAAACAACCAATGTTTAACACTCTTATGTGGGTACCTTCTTAGCCATGTTCCAATAACCACAACTGAGCCTGCAGGGTACTAGATGTTTTCTCCATCTATAACTAGGGCCTCAAAATTTGTTTTGCCCTGAACACAATGACACAAGTAATAGTTTGTTCCCTCTTCGTTCTCTTCATCTACAATAATTGCATAAACATGCCCTTCATTGATATGTGCAACAAATCTCTTAAAATTAGTCAACATGGTGAATACACTACAAAGTAAGATACCAATATGGTATTTCAACAACTACGCGAGTAGAAATATTACTTAGTTGAACTAGATCTAATACGTGGTCAAAGTCAACTGATGATTCCATCTGAGTCAGTTCCAATATTGTCGGAGGGGGATATGTGTGAGGTGGGCTAAGATAACTTGTCAACCATTTCTAAACCCACTCATCTGACTCACAATCATTCCAGTCTTGCATGGTACATGAAGAAAAAAATCATGCCATCTTTTGTGTATCTATACTCCATGAACTTGCATTTGAGCTAAGGAAAGAGTGTAGCTCACTCGATCCTATTAATGTCCAATAGTCCTCATATGGTGCAATGTTAGTATCATCCATCAACCAAAAAATCTATGAACTGAAGACATACCCTCATTACCTAGACCCATCAAAGCATTACACCACTCGATGATTTATCTTGCATTTATCAACTTTGCACTATCTTTATACTTTAACTCTTCTCATGCTAATGCTCTTTTCACACATGCTCTTGCACCATCATGCTCCCCCTTTCCATGCCCGACCTCACCAAAGTTCCACATATGTTGAACACCTGTAATGGCATGCATCTTGCACAACCAATAGATAATGCATGAGTTCTTTAATTGTGTTGCATACTTATCTGACCATATTATATGCCGACCATATGCTATTCCCCTCTGAGCCAAATGACTATAGAACATCTGAAAGCAACCTTGCACAAAATCTAGAGAATGTGTGCAATCATCACTAATATACAATCGGTACTCCCTCAATACCTTCCTTTGGTCCTTTGTACTATAAGATGCATGAATGAATGCTATGTGCACAAATATCGAAACTTGTGTGGAGTTGTAATACTGTGACTACACCTCACATTATGCTTGTAGATTGTAGATCTTCACAAATTCAACCATTGATACTATGCTACCAATTGGAAAGGTGTCCTTGCATAGCTTGAATTGTGTGTCCAACCATCGGGCTCTATGGGTATGCATTGCATACTTAAAAACAATATATTGTCATGAAACATGGACATAAAATGATACACTGGAATCTTTTGAATAACCAAATCACACCTTTTTTCTTGAGACCCATATTTTGTAGCATATACCACCATTTTATACTCCTCAAACTCTACTAGTTTTTGTCCCACCTCATTTGTGCTTTCCACATGTCAACATACTAGCATACGTTGCTTGCCACTGCAATGCTCGTATGAACCATCCAAGCATGTTGTGCTATAGAATATCTGGTCATCCTCTATTTCACATAAAAAAATTTATAAGAACTCTCTTGAATATTTTGGTGGGCCTTCTATGCCACAATCTCACAAAACATTGTTAGTATGTGAATCTAAGCATATAGAACGATAAACATCATAATGGTTAGAGAATTCAATATGTAGTCTACAAAAACAAGTAGTGTGTGTGTGTGTGATTTATTTTGACATCAAAAGGTTTAAGAATTTCAAAAAATCTTTGAGAAATACTAATTTGAGGATATAATCATTTTTAAATTTATGAAAAAACTGGGTTTGAGTCATATCAAAAAAATGCTTTGGATGTGGCTCACGGTTTCGACTACCGATTCTTCTTCTTACCACATCCCTTTGATTTGGAGATGGCCTTGTGTTATTCTTCCAATACTCTTCAATTAGTGTTCTCAAGGCTTCAACAACTTCTTTATCTTTTCGCGGTAGTCTCCCCGAGAATGCCCATAAGTCTTTTGAATCGATGCCCTCAATTTTTTGTCACCTTTGAGTGGCTCTTGATAAAAAAATTTTACTAATTATCATTTCTTCACTCTTCTTTTTAATGAGACAATCTCTCTTTGTTTGAGAACTTACCAAAGCTGATGTAATGACACATCGGGTGACATTACTATCCTTTGAGTGTGAGGTCTTACCCACACTCTCATAAGCATCCATTAGATTCTTCACAATAGTTTTTCACTTGATGCATTCGATGTTCTCAACGCAAGAGTCTTCATGATATTTCTAAACTTTACACCCCGTATCATTTCAACAAATAGTTGACATCTTGCGGTCTCATTTAGCCTTTCAAAGAAAAATTTCCAAATCTTATCAGAATATCTTCTAAAATTGTGTGTTGAAATCTTACCTTCCATATGCTACAAAATATCCTCATCAATATTAATCAAATACTTTGGCTTTCTACACAAAATTCTAGGTGGTGTTCTCCTAGGTACATACATCTCAACATTAGTAATTTCATCAATATTTAATTTAGGTGGGCTAGATTGCATACCTTCAATCGAGGGTGGAGTAGAATACATACCTAGAGGTTCACATGGGGATGATGGCATACCTTCTTCATCAAATATGAGTGATGATGTACTCTCAACTTGAGATGCGTTGGATGGTGTCAAACAATATTCACTTGTGGTATATGGTGTCCCTCCATATTCATTTGTGGTAGATGGTGTCTCTCCATATTCACTTGTGCTTAATGCTGTCCCTTCATATTCACTTGTCGTAGAGGGTTTGTCTCCAACTACAATATCTGAATCTATCTTAGCATGATGCTTTCGCATTCGTGCCTTTTGTGCTGGAAATTCCTTTTCTCTTTTTGAAAATTGAGGTTACTCTTCAATTGGCTTGTTTTCATCAATCGTTTCCAATTTCTTATTTTCACAATATGCTGCCACCATATCTCTCTCCTTTTGTTTGAAGGTTTCATACTCTTCGTCTGTTAGTTTCTTCCTTGTTTGTTTCTTTGGAATGGTGGATAATTTACTTGTAGCATGGTAATGAGATGAATATTAGTTATGTATCCATTCAAATAAATCAAAATATATGTCATTCAAGGCTTCATAAAGTATACTTACAATCATCTTGTACAAGAGTATTTCTAGCATAGATAAAGGTCACATGATTTTCTTCAATGGAATGCCTTAAATAAATGTCGTAATGTGGCATGCCATGATTCCAAGATAGGATCAAAATGGAAGCATGGACAAGCCATGTGGTATGCACATCCATAATAAAGGATTGAGAAATGATGTTTTATTTTACTTCCTTAAAATTTATGTCATATATATGTGTATACAAAATGTGGAAGCATACATGGTGCAGGAGCACCATTGAATGAAAATTTTCAATTCAAGAAGTTGTTGTCTAGGCTTTAGGATTTAGGAATATTTTCATTAAATAAGGTCAATAAGACCATTTTCCATTGTAATGAGTCATTTTTTATGTTTCCTAGGTGTTTAGAAGGTTTAGATTTCAAAATTGCAAAAAACATTGGTAAGTTGCCAATTGTGCAAAAGGGAAAAATTGTAAAGTTGCAAAAACTAGATTTTGAGGAAGGAAAATAGTCATACCATTTTAAATATTAGTTGAAGGCATTAGGACTGTTATTTTTATGGGAAAAATCATATATATGCTAGAGAACATCGATGCAAAGATTGATTTTGAAGATTTGAAGGAAGATTGAATTGAAAAATCACTATTTTTTTAGATTTTCCGCATTTCTTTGTCTTTTGCAGCCTTTGTATGGACCGTAAAAAAAGGTTTTGAGTTTAAATACTCTTGAATCACTTTGGGGTATGTGTTAACAGTGTTTTGAATTTGATTTGATAATGTAACTCCAATTCTAGTGGTAGTTTGGATTGAATCTCTTGCTGCAGGTCTGTGTGCCTTGATTAAAGGGTTTTGAAGGTCTCAATTATGTAAATTGGCCCATTCCACTCACTGTGATTACTGTAATTTGTGGAATGGGTCTACATCATCAATAAATAGGTGAGGTAATGTTTTTTGTGTGCAGGGGAGGTCTAAAAGGGTGTTTGGTCTAAAGCCCTAGAGTGAAATTTTGAGTTTTCCATTAGATTTCAAGTGGTTTTGATATGCTAAAGTGTGTTTTGTGTTTGGGCAGCATGGTTTCTTGTTGAAATGATTTTTTGTAGGATATTTTAGACCCATTTTAAGTATTCATAAGATTGTGTGAGGGTTGGATGAGTTTTTTTCAATAAACCCCTAGTTTCTTGGGTAAAAAGGAGGGTTTTGTGATTTGACACTTTGGTGAGTGATATTTTGAAAAAAAATGGTGGAATCCTTTGTTTGATAACATATAGACTTCTGATCAATTGAGTTTGGTGTTTTGGAAAAGGATTAAGATAAGATACTTTGTAAAAGAGGCCTAATTTGAGGCCTAGTTGTTGTAGAAATCCAATTTTGATGAAGTTGTAACAAAGAATTGTATTGTGGCTTATTGATATGTTATTGTGTGTGTTGTTGGGAAATTGAGAAGGGCTGGGTCATGGTCTGAGAATATATTCTCTACAATATATACTTGGTTGAGTGAGTTAGCTATGCTACAAGGATGACTATTGAATTGGTGAAAATGAAGAATTTTATGAATTGTTAATTGTGAATTGTTGTTGTTGGTTAATTTTGTGTTGAGTTGTGTTACAAGACCTCCCTTGATTGCATCAATACACACGGTAATTCAATTGTTAAATAACAAAATTCCTTAAAGAGATGTGTTTTTGGTGCACTAGGGGGGTTTGAGAGTCTAAGAAGGTTCATTATGACTACTCCACAATCTAGGCTCTATATTTTGGTGGAGTAGGTTAGTTTTAGGCTGTGTAAGGTGTGTGCATTTTGTTTTGTGTAGGGGAAAAAAAGAATCCATCATTTGGTTGTTTCCCTCTCAAGAAATACATCATTTTTCTAATGAAAATGGATGGTTACAATTTGGTGATTGAGGAAAGAGCATTCAATGAGACTATAATTTTGTTCCTAAAGCATGGGAAAACATTTATAAACATGTTTCAAGCAGTTGCAGAACATGTGAAGGTTTGGAGTATGCTTTTCTAATAAACCCTCTGATGGGGTAAAAATAACCTCACCATGATAATATAATAAAACCATTCCTCATATATGTAAAATGCTTATACTTTTCCAATTAATTAAACTTTAGGCATAATAATTGTTTATCTTTTGAGAAAAATAGTACAAACTTTATTTCTTGTGATTTATTGAAATATCTTACCAATATGGATTTAATGGGTGGTTTTAAGTGTTTTGTAGGATAATAATCGGTCATCATACAATAGTCAAAAGCGTTCAACCAGAATAAGCTCCAAAATAGATCAAAGACATGCATTGGGAACATACTTCAGAATGTTAGGATGATGGACCGAAATCATATTTTATTTTAGTTAAAATTCTATTAATGTTTAAAGACTTCATGGCTCAACTCGAGCCTCTTTAATATCTATGTAGTGGGAATTTAAAGACATAAAGTTTGTTTACAATCTGTTACAGACTTTTTCAATGGTAATCTAAGCCATCTAAAATATAGGATTTAGTTAGAAGTTTTCTATAAATATGTAATCTCCAGAAGCAAAAGACAATGCAAAATAGTACTATTATGTTGTCATCATGTTTCTTGAATATATATGAACAGACTATTGCATATCAATCTTTGAGTTGTTGAGATTATGGATGGAAATTACTTTTAATGAAAGATATTTCAAATATACTATGCATGTGACCTAAGAACGAAAGTAGGAAATCACGTGTTGGCCACTCGAGGGAGGATCGATTAAATAGATGACTACTTTCCTTTTTTCTATTTTTATTGCATGAATAATAATTATGAGTGTAGTTATTTTTCTATGTTAATTCTGTAGAAAGTCATTAAGACTGACGTATTAGAGTCTGAAGTTCCAAAGCACTCATTTTCTTTCATTTCCATAGTTACTTACTGTTAACTTTTAGAACTGTTACTGTTGTTAATCAAATATTTCATGGATTGTTTACAAGTTTTTCTACTTCTGTAGTTTACATGCTCCTTAATTTAGTGATTTATGTTCTTTCTAGTTTAGTTATCATATTTTCTAGATTAATTATCTTGTGCTTTCTAAATATTTTCTAGTTTTCCTTAGATAGATTATTTTCCAGTTAACTATTTAAATGACCTTAGGTTAAAATTAATTTCAGTTGCTCCAAAAAGTTATAAAATCTAAGAGAGTTAGTCAAGTCGCCTTCTATTGCAAACAACCTTGGAAACTGCTCGGTCGACATATTGAAGTTTTATCTTCTAAAGTAATTGGACCTAATGACATCCTATCACTTTTTGGTGCCATTTTTAGGGATGGATTTCTTGCTTATAGGAGACACCTTGAATACCTCTTTTATAGCCAAAATACCCCTTTGGCTTCCTTTTCTGCATGGTTAGGAAAAGAGGCCCTCACGAAAGATTTATACCAATGACCTCCCGAAAATATGTTCCAACCATACATAGGGAGGCCCAAGGCTTAGAGGACCACTCTGTTGATGAATTACTTTAGCCTAATCCACCAGAGGCTTTCCTTTATTTTCCTGAAGATCATCCAGTAGAACAACCCATCATTGAGGAAATTATCCATGAGGAACACATTCCTCTAAACATAATGGGTGATCGTAGGGTTTAAGCTAACTAGAATAATTCCAACTATAATAACAATGATCCTCTGGCACCACGAACCTTCACTTATCTTATTACTCTGGATGCAAATGATGATACCATGATGAAAAACATCTTTCCATCTTTCCCGCCAAACTTTTATGGTTTGTCCTTGGAAGACCCAAACTAGTTTCTTTTCGAATTTAAGGTCCTGTATCAAACTTATGACTATAAAAATGATAACCAAAAACTGAAGTTGTTCCCTTCTACTTTGAAGGATACGACCATGCATTGGTTTATGGGATTAGCTGCAGGATCTATTACGTCTTGGGATGACATGGAGAATACTTTCTAGCAAAAATACCAGAGTTGTTTTAGGGTGAGTGATCATAAGGAGGAGCTATTTAAACTTAGGAAAAATGAGGATGAGAGTCTATAGGAGTACCTAGACATGTTTCTTTTCTTGTCTAAACGATGTGGAGAAGAGACCATTAGTGATGAGATTATCAAGACTATATTTCTTAAAGGACTCGATGAGGATGGAAGAAGAATCCTTGATCTAATGGGAAAAGGAGACGTGTCTTAGATGGGCCTTGATGAAATATGTAAGTTGTGTCATAATTTCTCACGTACTCGTGGAGGAATTCACAAAACTTCTTTTTTTAAAGGGTCCAACGAAATAGGAAAGCTTCAAGAAGAAATAGAAAACCTTAAAATGAGCATACTTGTTCAACTAAACACTACATTGGATGGCATACAAGCTAAGAAACACAATATTGAGACTTTGTCCATCTACTATCCAAGATGTCAAAATAAACATCTGTTGAGAGAATGTCCCCTAGACAAGGTTAATGTTTTTCAACTTTGCAAACAAAATCATACTACAAACTAGTGTGAGCTTCCTACTGATCTTAAGACTTCCAAGAAAAGGATTGCACAGGTTGAGGAAGAAATAAATGTGGTAAATCAACACTGAGGAGGGGACTTTCCTTATGGACAAAACTCCAATCCTACTTGGAGAACCCAAAAAAATTGAGCTATTAATCAATGGACTCCATCATGGCCTCAACCACCACCTCAACAACCCAATTGGGGAACTCCCTATTGGGGACCTCCTCAATGGGAAAACCAATAATGGGTAACTCAGCAGTGGCCAACCCAAACTCAACAACAGTGGTATCCATAACATACTTCTCCTCAATGGAACCTATGGATGCTAAAATCTTAAAAATCTTAACTATAAACACTCATTAGTATGGTCAGTCTTTCAAAACCAAGCAATCATAACATTTCTATGAAATATTTCAACATGCTTCATAATGCAAACAACAAAAGATCAAGTAAACTAATTGAAATCATACAAAAACATGTTCATACATATCCCATAGTGGATTGGTGCAACTTTGATGTAAAAAGGACTCCCTTTCCCAATCCTTGATAAGCTTCAAGATGACAATGAACAAGAGATGCAAGATGATGAACTCAAAATTCCTATAATAGGAATACTCAAATTATGGATGAAAAATGAAGTAGAAGTGCCATGAATTTATAGGTTGAAGGTTGGAATATTGAAGGATTTGGATGAATGTGGGACAAAAGACCAACCAATGAGAGAAGGCCACTTGTCCACATGTGATTGGAGGAGGAATGACCACATTTTGGAGATTGTGCAAGTAAATGAAATTAGGTGAGTTTGAAATTTGAAAAAGGCTTTAAATGCATATGGTTGAGAGATTTTTGGGGGGAAATTTGTTTGGGAAAGAAAGTCCAAAAAATGGAGTTAATGAGGGAATATTCCTTGGGAATATGCCTTATGAGGGAAAATAGAGATAATTAGATAATTATTAAAAATGAATTTCATGTGCAAGTTGCAAAAGCTAGAGAAAATAAGATTAGTGGTAGTAGTTAATTAGGATTTGATTAACTTAAATGGAGGTTAGTTGGTATGACACTTTATTTAGATTTTTAGGTTTATCTAAATCAAAATGAGAGGAATGTGAAAATAGTAATTTAATTAAATAAGGTTTGATTTATTCAATTAAATGAAGAACATTAGGAATTTAATTAAATAACTTTGATTTATTTAATTAAGTGAGGAACATTACAAATATAGTTAAATAAATTTGATTTATTTAATTAAATGAAGAAAATTGGATACATGATTTTAATTTGCATGTCTACATTTTTCCCCTCTTTGAAGTAATGTACTTGCTACGTTGATTCAAAGAATAAAACTGTCGAGACCAAAATTCAATTTTTTTTTTTTTGGATGCCCCAGTGAAAAAAAATACGTTGGTACATTTCCCCCTCGAGAGATGGAGCGAAAAGTTCAATTTGAGGGTTGATCTCATGACAAAGAGGTTCAAGATGGACATATGGATGATTAGACTAACAAATCTATATGATAATGACGATGCAAATGAGATGTTTGTAAGATGCTTAGAATAACAAATCTATATTATCCTAAACAACTTAAATGATGATGCAATGCATGTGAGATGGATGACATTACTTATTACGATGATATGTATGAATATGAAAGATGGGAGTATGGATGTTTTATGAATGCATGATAGATGCATTGATGACATGATACTATGTTAGCGTGAAAGAGGATAGAAGAATGAGAGGGATCAAACCTTGAATCCAAGAAGATGCACAAGTCCAACAAGTCTATGAGTCGTTGAGACTTTATTAGATATGATGATGAATGATGATGATTTATTGCTTATCCAGGGATGGGAGAAATAAAGAGCATAACTATCCTTATGTTTGATAACACACATAGGTACGATGCATCAATGTATAAATAACTAGGATTGCATTGCCCCTAGTGTGATGGACTTTGAATCGACAATTAGATAGGAGTACTCTTATTCACACCTGACTTAAAAAAACTTATTCATAATGAAGTTTAGATATTTTTAACATCTCAGACCAAAACATAGAAAATCAAGCCTTCCTATGTGGTCAACAAGACATTTAAAACACCTTCCCTACAACCAATCAAAGCACGCATGACCAAGTTATATTATAAGAACATCCAACAAGAACAATAGATAAAAAAGATAATGATCATTTCCCCATTCCTTTCTCTCTAAACCATTTTGATTAGGCATCATCGAGAGGTCATTGGAATGAGAAAAAAATAAGCTAAGTAAAAAGACAAATAAAGTAAACAAACAAGCTAATGTTCTTCATACCGCTAGCCAAGACTAAAGTACGGTGATTATTGATGTTGATGTCCATTGTAGGAAGGATGCATCCTAGGACATGTTATGATCAGGCAATATGGGATTGACTGGATGATAAGCTATTGATACCAAGAGTTGATTAACTTGTTGACTTACTAACCTAGACTTGAGACTTTGACGATTGAGCTTTTACTTTTAAACCTGCTAGAATTGCTTTTGACTGACTTACCAAAGGATGAAAATGACAATGATTTATTAAGAGTGGATGATTATTGTGGGTGAAATCGAGATGATATGGATGCACCATTTTGGGTTTTTTCAAATATTTGGATGTTTTTGGTATTTTGAAATGTTTTGAGGTTGTTTTTATTTTTTATTTTTTTTCAAATTTTTTGGATTTTTTTGAGATTTTGACCAAGAACCTAACCTAAAGACCTATCCTAGGGGTCTTAGGAGTTGATCAATAGATTATCATTTCCTACATTATACACACAAAGACCATGTAGTTCGACTGACGACTTGACCAACTTATAGGATGAAGATATGAACAAAATGGATTGCTAAATTATTGCGATAGGGCATGCCCCCAGCGTGATGCAATAGAATAATTCAATATAGGAAGGGAAAACTGACCATAGGAATATGCCAAGTAGTACTAGGATGGAACATGATACAAACACAAGATCAAGCTATGGTATAGATGCGAACATATGGTGGAAGGATAAATAAAATGTAATGCATAAGTAAGCGTGCAAAATAAGTTGTGAAGATCCTAGTGGATGGAGAGTGCTTTATTTACACTTGGCACCTATTTGTTAGGTTTTCACCATGGTAGTTGTCCAAAGCACTACTTAACTGGTTTTCACTAGAGGGCGGGTGCATGGAAATGCGTAGCAATTTCGTGGACACCCTCTAAAAAAACATTTGAAAAACCATAACACACTCGTGTTATGGATTGTTATGCCGAGCTTGAGGCTTGAAAACTACAAACCGATAACATGAGTGTGTTATAATGCACTTGCGTTATTGATTGTTAGAAGTAAAAAAGAAATGCAAATTTCTCATTAGCATTTCGACTGGTTTTTTTTGCAGCCACGACCAAAACCCCCACAATTTCGCCCTCGCATTCTAGGAGGAGAATTTCAACAAATTTCTTCACCAACAATCCCTATTTCTTTGCAACGATGGTTCCACGACAACGAGGAGCTATGAGAGGTAAGGATTCTATGGTTTTTGTTTTGAATTAGTTAGTTTTAAGTTGAATTTGTTAGTTTTAGGTTGAATTTGATATCTATTTGTTTGAATTTTTAGGAGATGAAAATCAACCTGCAAACCCTCAAAATCCTCAACAAGAAGACCAACCAAATCCTTAAGATCAAAATCAACCACAACATCAACCTCCTCCACCATTCACTCAACCCCCTCCTCGCACTCAATAAAATTTAATGAGTGAAATTGAGAACAACAAAAAGAAAATTGAGGATTTGATTAGTAGGTTGAGTGATCCAAATGGTTCAACCATAGAAGGAATGACCCTTGAAAATTCATTGAAAGACATGTTAAAAAATGTAGATTCAATTAGCAAACAAATAACTGGATGGCAAGATAGGAGGCAGGCGACTAGGGATTATTATGCAAATAAACTATCATACAAGGATGTGAAGGATTTAAAAATTACAAAAGGTGATTTGTGCTCATTATTGACCAACCCATGCACAAATCAAAATCTTACCCTCAATGCGAAGAGGTTTCCTATCCATTGGTGCCACCACCAACAAATTAGGGACCAGTTTTATGATAGGTGGTACATGGTGTTCGATTACCCACTGTGCAACAATTGCGATGTCCCACAATATTTCCTTAGGAAACTATATAGTGAGTTCATATTGAACAAAATGCCAAATTATTTTGATATGATGGATTTCTAGGGGAGAGGTGGGGGGTCAGCTCAGGATAGACCTGGTCCACAGCTAGATCCTATGCGGCAAGGTAGATGAGATCTCGCTAGGACACCTCGTGATAAAGTTTTAATGCCTTCCATCATGAAGGAAACTGCTGACGTAGAGACACTGTAGGCAATCAGCACTTTGACTCAGAGTGCCATCCATCATACTAGCCCTATTCTACAGTTCCATCCAGGGGAGTCTTCGAGTGGTGGCCTTCGAACACATGTGTGTCAATCTTGTTGGGCTACTTGTTCATATGACCCCACAGACACTCAGGAGACTGGTACACAAGATCCGTCTGCAGCTATGGAGATGAAGAGAGCAGCTGACATTTTGCATGAGGCATATGGCATTGATAGTCAGGTAAAATTTAGTGCATGTGTTCATTGAATTTAATTTATTAATTCGATTTTGAAATGCAAGATTAACTAAAAATGTTTTATGATTTTAATAAAATTAAAGGTTCATAGTGTTACGACTGGATACACCAGCCCCCCACTGACCTATTTATGTAGTACACCTATCGCTAGGGTATGTAACTAGTAAACAATTATAAATTTATTTCATGTTAATAGCATTGTTTTACGAATGGTAATTTAATATATGATTTTGGATGTTAAATAGACTAATATTGGAGGTTTTGATGGAACACTTCCCAGTGGAAGTGGATTTACTCAAACCTTCATGCAGGTAATAGAATAAAGAGTTTAACTAATGAATCAAGTACTTAATAGATTTGTGTAGTTTATATGCACATCGTTGATTACATTGAATAATTTGTTGTTTTATTTTTAGTTTTTGTGAGATGATACACCTCCAAATGTGATGAGGGCAATGGATATTGGTGTGACATATGCTATACAATCCTTGATGGCTCTAACAGAAGAGGTATGATGCAAATTAGTAAATTTCAATTCACATTTGTTGTTATAGATGTTAGTTAGTGAAAAATCAAACCATTATTGATTCACGTAGTTTAATTTATATTTGTATGGTTTATACAGGGCTTGAGCACGCCTGAGCATGGTCGTGAGAATATTTCCCTCATGGAGAGAGATCGTGAGATGGCTGTAAGTGATTATTTTGTCAAATATATCATTTTTTATAATGTAATTTCTATATATTCATGTCTTTACTTCTTATTGTAATAGTTAAAAATTCACCATGAAATAAACCCTAGGAGGAGGAGTAGGAGCACTCCACGAGCGTAGAAAAAATGAGTGATAGACCTATCACCATCTGATTGAAAAGGAAAGGGAAATATTTTATTTCCAGGGCATGGAGAGCAATGAATTTTGATTCTAGAGCCATTTGTTGTATGCCTACATGGCAGTTTTGTACATATTTGACATTATATGCCTATATGGCATTCTCGTAAGCCTATATGGCTATTTTGTACATATATTTCATACTTATATTGACATATATTGATGTATGCCTACATGGCTATTTGGTTAATACAAATATCTTTTATCGATGTCTGTCCATATTTGGATTCTAAATTGATGGTTCAATAGATATGAGTTACGTGTATTCAAGTGTATACTTTACAACTTACGTGTATACTTTGTGACTTACATGTGTTTGAATGTATACTTTGTGGCTTATGTTTTTTCATGCATATGCCTTATATTCATGCATATACTCTGTTTTAATTTGTTTATACTATGTATTCGTGTGTATACTTTTTGAGGCTTATGTGTTTCTAAGTACTTGTACTTCCCTTATTGATATGTACATGTTTGACTTATTCAAGTGTATAATTATTAATTGGTTAGCCCTAGCATTGATCTATGTCATCCTCAATGCATGATCCTTGAGATGGATTAAGAACACCCTCAAGGTC
Organism: Sequoiadendron giganteum; assembly: GCA_007115665.2. Lineage (NCBI taxonomy): Eukaryota > Viridiplantae > Streptophyta > Pinopsida > Cupressales > Cupressaceae > Sequoiadendron > Sequoiadendron giganteum. The sequence continues at coordinate 235,731,433 of CM021108.1, read as the reverse complement.
AAAAGGAGTTTCACATTCATTCTTCATAGGCTCGTTTTGGTAGTCAAACCAAAAACCTCTTGCATCATTGAAACGAAAAAAATTATCCTTTATAGCAGGTCTGAAGCCATTATCATTCTCTGTCAGTTCTTCATGTATCCACTCCCCATTAATGGTTGTCTCATGAACTTCATGAAACCAAGAGCTTATCTCATTTGTGATAGAAGAAATGTATGAAGATTAATCTTCCTCCTTATTAACCATTCATTATCATGAGAGATGGGTTCTTTTGAACCACTATCGATGAATCATGGGTCAATGAGTTTGACTTGTAAAACTACACGATTGAATCCTGATAGCAATATCACAATATTTATATATATAAATGTGTCATTTCCTTCAGTTAAAATTTGCGCTTATACTTATGTGATTGATGTATGTTTGTGTATGGGATCATAGTAATTTCTATTTGATGATGCTATTGTGTCTTTAAGGTTTATTTATTAAAGGGTGCATGAAACAAGTTTTAAATCCTTAAAAATATTTAAATTTCTTAGGTTTTTCTATTTGTCGAGTCTAGGCTCCGAGCCCAAGTCCAAGTCAAAAATTGGCTTGTCAAGTCTGATGTGAGTCCAAGTCTTGTAACATTGGTTTGAACACATCGAGGAATAATATATATGTCGATGAAGAGAGAACCCATCCTTGTTTAAAAAATAAACCATGGTATATATATGGTTGGTCGAGATAAAACATCACTCTTCTAGATAGTTTTAACCATAATCTTTCATGGCTACAAACACACCTTCATTATGTGTGTTCTTGATCCTACTGAAGAAATGGTGGAACATGTGTTGTAGATCAAATATTGCAACCCTAATTCCACAAGAAGGTTACTTGTCCGGATTTCCACAAATGTCTTTAAGATGTTCATCCTTCTTGAGTAATGTGAACTATTGATCTCATCTAGATCTTTGAAATTATCTGCAATCATGTGCAATACTGTAGAAGCTAGAGCTATATCTAATACTACAAATGACTGCTCAATAAAGCTTAAACATTCCTCTATTATTTTCAATGTGACCATAATGGCATTCCTTTAAGATAAACTAGTAAGCTTACTACTTGATTCATAAAGTAATCTTCCCAACCACTATCATCAGTTGCCATGCGTCCAATGGAAAGTCAATTTGTTGGAATACCCAAAGGCTAGCAGGTTCATTCACTCTAATACCACTGTAATGACTCGAGCTCTGGATCAATAGATTTTTGATTTATTTCTTATTGGATTGACAAAGGTTGTCATCCAATATTATTAAGATAGATAATGGAGTCCCCAAATTATAAATGAAATAAATTCTGAATATGAAATCTAATTCAAATATTAATTTGATAATGGAAATTTGATAAATAAATATAATAGTTATTTCTAATTAATCAATTAAAATCATGTACTAGCTTTGAATATGAATTTTCCTATCATTGATAAATAGGCCTTGAGAATTGGGATGCCTTTCCTGATCAATACTTTGTACTCATGCAACTTACTTTGAGTCCTTTTTGGATTATATACTTGAAAAGTATACTCCCATATTATAAATTTTTGCTCATATAGACCAATCCCACACTAGGTAATTCAATAATAAAAATAAGTCTTCAAATTGATTACCTTAATCTTCCCTTCTTATTCTCTTTTATACTCAAAAACTACACAATGGAATCCTGATAGCAATATCACAATTTAACACATTGTAGAAAATACCTCCTACTTATCAATTGACGAGCTAAAGGGGCTCTATAATGAATGTTTCATAAGGCACAACACTTGTTGAAGGTTTTGCAAATGGGGTTGCAAGCTAAGTGGGCTTAACCTTGGAAAAAAAAATTTGTGGTTAAGCGCTTGAGATAGAGTAGTACTAGTATGGGTGACCTCCTGGGAAGGCCTAGTGCCTCACCTTTGTGATCATCACCTAGATTCAATGAGTGCTACATGGGCCATTCAATATCATTTCAAATTTGTTGCTTTAAGCAACTTACAAATTTGCAACTTTAGCCTCCCACAACCTAAGGGATCAATCCGGTGGAACATAGCTCAGAGTGATTCCACATGTTTTGGTGCAAAAGAGGGCCATTCCTAGCATAAACATACCTATTTGCACATGTTGGAACAATCTGCTTGGTCACACAAGTTGCAGAATGAAAGTTGCACCACTTTGCAACTTTGCACTGCTTGCATTTGATGCTTTTTCCATCAAGTGAAAATCCGCCACCACGGGAAAACCACTCTGAGATAGCCAAAACCGAGAGAGGGTGTTTTAGAGGGGCTCAACATGATCCTATAGGATTAGACGAGAAGTTTCTTATAATCACGGTATCTGATTAATAGCATGCTAAAGTTTGCAGCCATTTTGCACTTTGGACCCTTAAGGGATCGATCCGGTGGAACATAGCTCGGAGTGATTCCACATGTTTCAGTGAAGAACAAGACCATTACTAGCATAAAAATAACTATTTGGACATTTTGGAGCAGTTATTTTGGTCATATGAGTTGCAGAGCGAAAGTTGCACCACTTTGCAACTTTGCACAACTTGAATTTAACACTTTTTTCATCAAGTGAAAATCCACTGCCACGATAAAACCACTCCAAGATAGCCAAAAATGAGAGAGGTTTTTCTAGAGGGGCCTAACACCTTCCTATAGGAGCAGACAATAATTTTCTAAGTGTCATGGTATCAAAATAATAGCATGCTGAAGTTTGCAGCCATTTTGCACTTTGGACCCTTCAGGGATCGAACCGGTGGAACATAGCTCAGAGCAATTCCAAGTGTTTTGGTGTCAAAGAGGACCATTCCTAGTGTAAAAATAAGTTTTTGGATGTGTTGGAATAGTCCTCTTGGTCACACAAGTTGCAGAACGAAAGTTGCACCACTTTGCAACTTTGCACTACTTGCATTTGATGCTTTTTCCATCAAGTGAAAATCCACCACCACGGGAAAACCACTCCGAGATAGCCAAAACCAAGAGAGGTTTTTATATAGGGGCTCAATGGAATCCTATAGAATCAGACAATAAGTTTCTAAGCATCACGGTATCCGAGTAATAGCACACTGAAGTTTGTAGCCATTTTTCACTTTGGACCCTTAAGGGATCGATCCGGTGGAACGTAGCTCGGAGTGATTCCAATTGTTTCAATATGAAACAAGACCATGCCTAGTATAATAATACCTATTCAGACTTGTTGGAGCAGTTAGTTTGGTCATACGAGTTGCAGAGAGAAAGTTGCACCACATTGCAACTTTGCACAACTTGAATTTGACACTTTTTCCATCAACTGAAAATTAGCCGCCATGAGAAAACCACTCCAAGATAGCCAAAACTGAGAGAGGTTTTTCTACAGGGGTCCAACATGATCCTTTAGGATCAAATGAGAAGTTTCTAAGTATCATGATATCCATGTAATAGCATGTTGAAGTTTACAGCCATTTTGCACTTTGAACCCTTAAGGGATCGATCCGGTGGAACATAGCCCAGAGTGATTCCACGTGTTTCGGTGTGAAAGAGGACCATGCCTAGCATAAAAATACCTATTCAGATGTTTTCAAATAGTCTGCTTCATCACACAAGTTGTAGAACGAAAGTTGCACCACTTTGCAACTTTGCACTACTTGCATTTGATGCTTTTTCCATCAAGTGAAAATCTGCCACCACAAGAAAACCACTCCGAGATAGCCAAAACCGAGAGAGGATTTTGTAGAGGGGCTCAACTTAATCCTATATTATCAAATGAGATGTTTCTAAGAATCACGGTATCCGAGTGATAGCATGCTGAAGTTTGCAGCCATTTGCACTTTGGTCCCTTAAGGGATTGATCCGGTGGAACGTAGATCAGAGTGATTCCACTTGTTTCAGTGTGAAACAAAACCATTCCTAGCATAAAAATACCTATTTGGACATATTGGAGCAGTTAGTTTGGTCATATGAGTTGCAGAGTGAGAGTGCACCACTTTGCAACTTTGCATAGCTTGAATTTGACACTTTTTCCATCAAGTGAAAATCCGCTGCCATGAGAAAACCACTCCGAGATAGCCAAAACTGAGAGATATTTTTCTAAGGGGTCCAACATGATCCTATAGGATCAGACAAAAAGTTTCTAAGTGTCATGGTATCCAAGTAATAGCATGCTAAAGTTTGTATCCATTTTTCACTTTGGACCCTTAAGGGATCGATCTGGTGGAACATAGCTCAAAGCGATTCTACGTGTTTCAGTGCAGAAGAGGACCATGCCTAGAATAAACATACCTATTCGGATGTGTTGGAACATTCCGCTTGGTCACATGAGTTGCAGAAAAAAATTTGCAAATTGTTTACATGACCTTTATATGACCTTTTTCACATTGTTTACATTTCAAAATTCAAAGTTTGCAAATTTTCCTATTCAAGGCATTTACAGAATAAGGTGCTACTACACCAAACATGAACTCCAACCTTAAAATATTTGAGTATATCTCATTATGTAATTAAATATTATTACAATTCCTTAGACACTTCATTCTCACAGATCTTTTACAATGTCGCTCATACATTCAAAATTCTCTTTAAATGTCTACATCATAGGTGCTCATTATGAGGTTAACTTCAAATGAGTAACTTGAGATTCCCTCGCTAAGCTTCACACGCTCTTTTATAATGGCTTGAAATCAAAATTGAGATTTTTCAAAATCATCAAAATAAGTATGTTGCATTGCTTTTTTGGCTGAGATTCTCTTTGATGACTCTTAAATCAATCAATTTTTAGTAGTTTACTTACAAATACGCAAAGTAAAAGAGAAAAAGAAAGAGCATTCAAAATGAAAATGAAATAAAAATAGATGGAAGGCACTTACAGATGTTGCATGGAGGCATCAAAATAAGGATGTTGCATTGCTTTTTTAGCTGACATTCTTTTGGATGGCTCATATATCTGCATTTTTTGAAAAGGGACACCAATCACTATAAAAGAAGATGATAGCATTCACATCAAACAAATTAATGTGCATACAAGTATAAATTAATAAGAACCAATATGCATATACTAAAAAATTAATCCAATGAACCATTGGAGTCTACTCTACTCTTTATTGTGTCAAGTATTGCCTCGTGGTCAGACTGACGGACCTTCCATAACGTCTTGTTCAAAATTCTACCCCCATATTTGGTCAAATGAACATTGTATGCCATGACAAGGTTAGAGTAATGAAGAATCTTATGATGCATGTCAAAGTCCTGAAATAGCCAATGTTTAACACTTGAATGTGGGTGCATTCTAAGCCATGTTCCAATAACCACAACCAATCCTGTAGGGTATTCGATGTTTTCTCCATCTATAACTGGGGCCTCCAATTTCTTTTTGGCCTCAACACAACGACACAAGTAATAGTTTGTTCCCTCTTCATTGTCTTCATCTGCAATCACTGCATAAACATGCCCTGCATTGATATGTGCAGAAAATATCTTGAAATTTGTCAACATTATGAATACACTACAAAGTAAGATAACAATATGGAATTTCAACAACTAAGAAAGTAGATATATCACCTGGTTGAACTAGATCTGATACGCGGTCAAAGTTGATCGATGAGTCTATCTGTGTCAATTCCAATTCCATCGAAGGGCGATACATGTGAAGTGGGCTAAGATAACTTCTGAACCATTTGTCAACCCACTCCCCTGACTCACAATCATTCCAGGCTTGCATTGTACATGAAGAAAAAAAGCATGACATCTTTCATGTATCGATAGTCCATGAAACTGCATTTGAGCTAAGGAAAGAGTTTACCTCACTCGATCCTGTTAGTGTACAATAGTCTTCATATGGTGCAATGTTAGTATCATCCATCAACCAAAAAAATATATGAATTGAAGATGTACCTTCATTACCTAGACCTATAAAAGCATTATACCACTCGACGATTTATTTTGCATCTGTCAACTTTGCACTATCTTTATAATTTAACTCTTCTCGTGCTAATGCTCTTTTCACGCATGCTCCTATACCATCATGCTCCCCCTTTCCATGTCCAGCCTCACAAAATTTCCACATATGTTGAACACCTGTAATGACATGCATCTTGCCCAACCAGTAGAACATGCACGAGTTCTTGAACTGTGCTACATCGTTATCAGACCATATTATATGTTGATCGTATTCTATGCCCCTCTGAGCCAAACCACTGTAGAACATCTGGAAGTGTGTACATTAGAATGTGTCAATTAAATTGAATCTAATCTAATACACCAATGAAACATTAGATTGAAGAAAACTAAAGAAATAAAAAGAATGCAAACTCTTGACAGCAGCTTCTTCAAATTCGTTCCATTGTCCTCTATCTCCAAGGATTCACTTCAATATGTTTGCTCTCAGTTGTGCAAACATAGCTTATAGAATGGCACTTGAGAGAATGAGATTATTATGAATGCATATGCATCTACAAGATTGAACTATTAAAAATGCTATGAATTGCTAAGATTGCGACTATAATAACTACGTATGAAAATGTGAGATTCGAGGTCCTTTTTAGCTAATGAAAGGGTTGTATTTATAGATTTTCAAAGGTAGGAATTCAATTGGCCAAGATCAACAATCGAGTTCAAACCTATTGGAATGAATGGTGAGAGATCGAGAATTCGAAAAAGAGGTGGAATTTTGAGAGACAAAAAATGAAGAGACCATTTGAAAGGTGTCTCTCATAATTAAATAAATAAATATTTAATTATGTGTGAGAGAAATATGAAAAGGCCTTAATTAAATATTGCAAATATTTAATTATGTGAGAAAAGAAAAAGTCTTTTAATTAAATATTAAGAATATTTAATTTTGTGAGAGGAGTGGGAATTTGGAAAATGATTTAATTAAATGTGGAGGGAAGAATATCGTTTAAATTTAGAATTTAAACTTTGATAATTAATGTAAATAGATTGTAAAATCTATTTAATTAATTAAGAGGAAGATAGCATTAATTAAATAAACTTTATTTATTTAATTAAATTAGAAGAATTAGAAAATGAACAATATAAATAAATAATTAAATTTATTTATATGTAGAAGACTTAAGAAAAATTAATTAAATAATTCATATTTAATTAATTAACAGGTTCAATCAACCATGACCATTTTTAGATGTGTACGGGAAGGAACTTTGCATGAACTTTGGAGAATGTGTGTGATCATCACTAATGTAAAAGTGGTACTCCCTCAATACCTTCCTTTGCTCATATGTACTATCAGATGCATGAATGAATGTTATGTGCACAAATATCGAAACTTGTGTGGGGTTGTAATAACGTGACTGCACCTCATGTTGTGGCTGTAGAGTGTAGTTCTTTGCAAAGTCAACCACGAATACTATGCTTCCAACAGGAAAGGTTTCCTTGCATAGCTTGAACTACGTGTCCAACCATTAGGCTCTACGGGTATGCATTGCATACTCAGACAGTATATTGTCATGAAATGTGGTCATAAATTGGTACATTGGAATCTTCTCAGTAACCAAATCACACCTTTTTTCTTGAGACCCATTTTTTGTAGCATATACCATTGTTCTATACTTCCTGAACTCTACTAGTTTTTGTCCCACCTCATCTGTGCTTTCTATATGTTGACATACTGGCATATGCTGCAAGCCACCGCAACGCTCACACAAACCATCCAAGCATGTTGTCCTATAGAATATCTAGCCATCCTCTATTTCACATAAAAAAATTGATAAGAACTCTCTTGAATATTTTGGTGGGGCTTCTATACCACAATCCTACAAAACATCGTTAGTATGAAAATCTAAACATATAGAATGATAAACATCATAATGGTTAGAAAATTCAATATGTAGTCTACAACAACAAGTAGTGTGTGTGTGATTTATCTTGACATAAAAACGTTTAAGCAGTTTAAAAAAATCTTTGATAAATACTAATTTGAGGATAATCATTTTCAAATTTCTGAAAAAATTGGGTTTGAGTCATATCCAAAAAATGCTTTAGTTGTGGCTCACGATTCTGACTACTGATTCTCCTTCTTGCCATATCCCTTTGATTCAAAGATGGTGTTGTGCTTTTCTTCCAATACTCTTCAATTAGTGTTCTCAAGGCTTCGATAACTTCTTTATCTTTTCATGACAGTCTCCTTGAGAATGCCCATAATTCATTTGTACCATTGCCCTCAATTCTTTGTCGCCTTTGAATAGCTCTTGATAAATTTTATCTACTAATTCCCATTTGTTCACTAGTCTTTTTAATTAGATGAGCTCTCTTTGTTTGACAGCTTACCAAAGTCAATGTATTGACACGTCGTGTGACATTACTATCCTTTGAGCATGAGGTCCTACCCGCACTCTCATAAGCATCCATTAGATTATTCACAATAGTGTCTTCACTCTATGCATTCGATGTTCTCAACCCAAGAGTCTTCATGATGTTCCTATACTTTACACCCCGCATCATTTCAAATAGTTGACATATTGTAGTCTCATTTAGCCTTTCAAAGAATCGTTCCCAAATCTTATCAGCATATCTTCTACAAGTGCGTGTTGAAATCTTACCTTCCATGTGCTGCAAAATCTCATCATCAATATTAATCAAATACTTTGGCTTTCTACGCAAAATTCTAGGTGGTGTTCTCCTAGGTACATACATCTCAACATTAGGAATTTCATCAATATTTAACTGAGGTGTGCTAGATTGCGTACCTTCGATCGAGGGTGGAGAAGAATATATACCTTGAGGTTCACATGGGGATGATGGCATACCTTCTTCATCAATTCCGAGTGATGATGTACTCTCAACTTGAGATGTGTTGGATGGTGTCCAACAATATTCACTTGTGGTACATGGTGTCCCTCCATATTCACTTGTAGTAGATGGTGTTCATCCATATTCACTTGTGCTAGATGGTGTCCCTCCATATTCGCTTGTGATTAATGGTGTCCCTTCATATTCACTTGTCGTAGAGAGTGTGTCTCCAACTATGGTATCTGAATCTATCTTATGGCAATGCTTTCGCATTCATGCCTGTTGTGCTGCCAATCCCCGTTCTCTTTTTGATGGTTGAGGTTCCTCTACAATTGGGTTGTTTTCATCAATCATTTCCAATTTCTTCTTTTCATGATATGTCACCACCCGAACTCTCTCCTTTTCTGTTCTCTTCGTCTGTTAGTTTCCTCTTTGTCTTTTTCTTCGGCATGGCGGATAATTTTATCTTTACCATGGTAATGAGACGAATATTAGTTCCTAAAAAATGTATCCATTAAAGTTAACTGAAAAATATATGTCATTCAAGTCTTCATTTAAATAATACTTACAATCATCATGTACAAAAGTTAACCTAGCATGTAGACAAATGTGTACAAACTATGGAAGCACTAGGCTGGCCAGAGCACATTTCTAATTAAAAGTGAATAACCATGATGGTGATTCTGAAAAATAATAAGTGTAATGGAATTGTGAGTGTTTGATAAGTTTGTGGTGTAGGAGCACCTTGACAATCTATGCTTCCATTTTGAAATTTGATTCAATTTTGGGTATCTTCATGTTGTAAGAGGGTCATTAAAGACATTTTCCATGTATTGGTTATATGAGCTTTCAAAGGCAGTTGTTTGTTAGTTATAGGAATTGGGGGGAGTTGGTTGTGATTGAAAAATGTTTAAACAATCTCCGTTGGCTCGAAGGGAGGATTTTTGTTCATTTTGAAATCCATTTTTTTGATTAAAAAATGTTATTTTTCAGAAATTCATTGGTTTTTTTGCACTTTCCTACACTTGTACGGATCTGTACAGCCTCCCCTTGATAGAAAAATAATATAATATTATAGGCACATGTCTTAACTCTCTAATGCATCAGTTTTGAGGGCTTAACAGTACGTTTGAAGGGAGCAATTGACAATTTTCTGAAACTGCTCATTTCAAGCCAGTCAAGGGTTTGAGTAGGATTTAATTATGAAATGACCATCGCACCTACTGTTATGACTTGTTTCTTCATGAGATGGCATAGAAATTGTTATAGTAGGGTATTTTATTGTTGAACATGCCTTGGAATGAAACTAATGACAATAGGATGGGGTTCTTAGGCTAAAACAATCACTTTTCCATGACAATTTGAGGAACCAAGGAGTGATTTTGAAAAAGTGTTGAAAGAGTGGTCTATGTAATGAAATTTTGACCTTTTATAGGGTATTTTGAAGATGTTTGATGCTTTGGAATGGTCCGGGAAGGCCCGGGTATAGGAGTTTCTATAAACCCTCCCTCTTTGCATTGAAAAATGGGGGTTTTTGTATTGGAAGCCTAGTTGAATGGGTAAGGTCCTAAGACCTAGAAAATATATTGTTTTGAGACCTAATTAAAGAATATTTTTTGGTTTGGAAGTCTTGTGTCAAGATCTAAGGGTAGTTCCTTTGTAAAATTGGACTACTTGGAGGCATAAAATAGTGAAAATGTCAGTTTTCTTAAAGTTGTCCCAAAGGAGTCATGTGATGGGTTAATGTATGTCTTGCAACTCTAGAATGGGTGCTAGAATCATTCTTTTATTTTCCTGGTGTTTTGCAAAGTTTTGGAGTTAAGGGCCCAAAATTGGTTTTGCATAGTAACTAGATTCCAAGGGTGAAATGCGGGAAACAGTGTTTATGTTTGTTGTCCAGCTTGGAAGAGTGTTGGGATTGGTCCATTAGGCCTTTTTAATCTTTTTATATGCCTCTTGAAGGAAATTTGACATCTTCAATGGTTTTGGGTCCTCTAACTCTGCATGAAAATTGAGTATCACAGTCTGAAGTGTGTGCATGGTTTGGGAGATACATGTGACAGTTTGCAGATGCTTGGCTACTAGTAATGTGGATAGTGAACAGAGGAACTAAGTTTTTGTGTAGAGGTAGACTTCTGAAAGGTTTCATTTTTTTGTACTAACTCAAACAAATATTTATTAAGCAAATAATGGTTTGGTTGTGCCTTAAGAATTATAGTTTTTGTTTGTAAACAATGGTGCCATTATGAAAGGTTTAAGACAACTTGTGAGTGACATAATAATTGGTTGATGTTTTGAGGAACCTAGTTGATTGTAATCAGTTATTTTCAAGATTTTCAAGGTGTTTTGAAGGTCCTTAAGGAATTGGGAACTCTTAATACTAATTTTAGTATACCAATCAAATGTTTTGTAAAGGGAAATATAGTTGAATACGTGTGTCAAGAAAGGTGTTGATTTCTTCCTTTGTACTACATCAGTTTGTGGAGAGGTATTGGAAGGTGTTTGGACCCTTTGGAGGAATGGGAGAGGCTTGGAGTTGTCTTAAAGGATGAATTTTTGTGAATGGTTGTAAGTTTCTAATCAACTTTATGCTATGTTACAATCAATTTTATGATGGTTAATCTATTTTTTTGAGACCGACAAAGAGTTGAAACCAAGTTCTAATGTTTTGATGAAAAGATGATTGAGTTTTTTTGTTGATATTCTTCAATTTAAGTTAGGTTCAGAAGTACCCTTGATGATTTGTGGATCCTGGTAGATGCTCTGCATCAAGTTTAAAATGGTAATTGGCAACTGTATATAATTGTGTATATAATGGTAATTTAAAATGTGCATTGGCAGCCTAAGGATATAATGAAAAACAAAAATGAAAGCAAGCCATAATAGAATGAAAGAAAATGTGTAAAGACTTCACATACCTAAAAAACCAGACTTTCAAATGGAGGAGTTCAACCCAATTATGTAGCCTTAGCTTCTTCTTTCTTCAAAATCCACAGCTTGTTCCCCTCCAAACTTCAATTGTATATCAGTTTTCAATGGAATTCAAACTTCAATTGATATTATATGCCTTTCAACATGGAAACTCTGCTATTTCATGTAAACGTGGTAGAAAGATCATGGAAAAGGTGATGGAATGTGAAAAACGTGCTTGCACACTTCACAACATCATCAAAAAGCTGCATTTTGTCAAAGCACATGCAGAACCAGGGGAATATGCAGACTATGGGCCTTGAAATCATGGGTATATAGAGTTTTTTACCATTTTAGTGGAGTACAAAATGCACCCACATTATAATGCGAGCGCGTTATGTGAAATATGATTTTCTTCGTATATTTATTTTCTCCCTCTTTGTCTTTACCCTCTATCCTAATTCTATATCTGTCCCCTGCACCCTTATAGTAGAGGAGATAGAGGTGAGTGTGTGTGTGAGAGAGAGAGACAAATAAAGGTAGTGGGAGAGTGGGAGAGAGAGAGGGAGAGAGAGGGAGGGAGAGGGAGGGAGGAAGGGTGGGAGAGGGAGAGAGGGAGGGAGTGGGAGACATGGAGATAGATAGGGAGGGAGAGAGGGTGAGAGTGGGAGAGAAAAATGGAGAGAGGGAGGGAGAGGGTGAGAGTGGGAGAGAAAGATGGAGAGAGGG